>JAOTOL010001416.1:930000-973354 GCA_034440575.1 Imbricaverruca yamaguchii | reverse complement strand
GGACCGACCCCAAAGTCTCCAAAATGTATATCATTGCTTGCATCTCAAAGGAAATGAAAGCTATCGTTATAGATATAGCAAGACCATTAGTACTACCATTATGGATACCGAGATAAACCTAGACCAGAGAATGTTCGACGCCATGGCGTTTTCGTACGGAAAAGTGCCCTCGTTCTTTTTATAACTGATGCCTAAATCTTACTCGGGCACTTTATGGACCAGCGTCCTACGCCAAGCACAGCTTGTTTTGGTGAACACAGACCATACGACCCGACCCATGTATTTCGGTTGAACTGCGTAATCGTGACCGAGAGTTAAAAGTGCTGACAATTCACCGACGCGACCGCCCCTGTGCTGCATCCACGGCCTTATCGGACCAGTTACCAACCGATCCTCCCAGCCGGTAGCTAGGCGAGCGCGTAAAACGACTCGAGCCCTGTCTTGTCAGAACAGAGGATGCCAATGGGGGCCGTCGCTCTAACCAACTGAGCTATCGGGGAGGCATTCTTCCTATGTGACACGCACGGAAACATCTTCGCACCCACTGACGCCCGCGGAGAAATGGCGGAATACATTTGGAGGCAGCTGACCGGCTTCCGGCCTGGCGGCTGGGCGCGGTATGCGCGCCGTTTTCCTCAGTGGCTGTACTGACGCAGCTCGGTCGGCTATGGCCTGCCTGCGGCAGGATGCATGCCGAGGCGACCAGCTGCCGGGCGGCCACAGGGCACTGCCATTCACTTGGACACGGCCCTGGTAGCTGACCCGAACAAACACCACCGAGGAAGGCCTATAGGCGGCGACACGGTAACAATATGGCAACAATATAGTGTTCAGCTGCCTTACATGCCCGCAGAAACAGCATATATTTTATACGACAGCATAGTTCTAAGAATGTTTAATAGCGCTAGTGGTAGTCGCAGAGGTGTTCCTGCGCCAATATAAAGTTGCCAATGTCAAGTAATCGCTAGACCCTGCTCACACACGGATTTCATTATATGATATATAATTCCGAATCGTTCTCAGAAGTCCAAACACGTGCATTATCGGTGTGAATCAGAATGCATCTGACGTATGGATTTGATTGCATACACTCCGGAGACTTTTCCGCTACAATGTTTCTCATCCGAGCACAGCTACCAATTAATACAGAGAGCTAAAAACTAGCTTCATAATTCCTAGGTAACCATTCCTAGAGAAAATTAAGTTTGTCGCCTGAGTGACTATCGTTAACACATATTGTTAACACCAGCTACAGCACTACGAAGAAAATCCGGACATGGCTATAGCACATTCGTTTTTCCTATTCTTAGGTGCCGGTGGCGGAGGCGAAAACGTCGACGCGGTCCTTACAATAACATGCACCTAAGTTAATAAAAATACCGATGCGAAGTGTGGTTTGTCTAACTGACCGGTCCCGACGATGACGTTCCGCAAGAGCTAATCGGCTGGTCCGCGACGTCCGCGGCCGCACCTCACCCTATTGCCAGTGTGTTGTCGGCTGTGACTAGCCTACCGCCAGTGTGTTGTCGGCTGTGATCAGCCTACCACCAGTGTAGTGTTGTCGGCTGTGATCAGCCTACCACCAGTGTAGCGTGGTCGGCTGTGACCAGCCTACCACCAGTGTAGTGTGGTCGGCTGTGACCAGCCTACCGCCAGTGTAGTGTGGTCGGCTGTGACCAGCCTACCGCCAGTGTAGTGTTGTCGGCTGTGACCAGCCTACCGCCAGTGTGTTGTCGGCTGTGATCAGCCTACCACCAGTGTAGTGTGGTCGGCTGTGACCAGCCTACCGCCAGTGTGTTGTCGGCTGTGACCAGCCTACCACCAGTGTAGTGTTGTCGGCTGTGATCAGCCTACCACCAGTGTAGTGTTGTCGGTTGTGACCAGCCTACCACCAGTGTGTTGTCGGCTGTGACCAGCCTACCACCAGTGTAGTGTGGTCGGCTGTGACCAGCCTACCGCCAGTGTAGTGTTGTCGGCTGTGACCAGCCTACCACCAGTGTGTGTCGGCTGTGACCAGCCTACCACCAGTGTAGCGTGGTCGGCTGTGACCAGCCTACCACCAGTGTAGTGTTGTCGGCTGTGACCAGCCTACCACCAGTGTAGTGTTGTCGGTTGTGACCAGCCTACCACCAGTGTAGTGTTGTCGGTTGTGACCAGCCTACCACCAGTGTAGTGTTGTCGGCTGTGACCAGCCTACCGCCAGTGTAGTGTTGTCGGCTGTGACCAGCCTACCACCAGTGTGTTGTCGGCTGTGACCAGCCTACCACCAGTGTAGTGTGGTCGGCTGTGACCAGCCTACCGCCAGTGTAGTGTTGTCGGCTGTGACCAGCCTACCACCAGTGTGTTGTCGGCTGTGACCAGCCTACCACCAGTGTAGCGTTGTCGGCTGTGACCAGCCTACCACCAGTGTAGTGTTGTCGGCTGTGACCAGCCTACCACCAGTGTAGTGTTGTCGGCTGTGACCAGCCTACCACCAGTGTGTTGTCGGCTGTGACCAGCCTACCACCAGTGTAGTGTTGTCGGCTGTGACCAGCCTACCACCAGTGTAGTGTTGTCGGCTGTGACCAGCCTACCACCAGTGTAGCGTGGTCGGCTGTGACCAGCCTACCACCAGTGTAGTGTTGTCGGCTGTGACCAGCCTACCACCAGTGTAGTGTTGTCGGCTGTGACCAGCCTACCACCAGTGTAGTGTTGTCGGCTGTGACCAGCCTACCGCCAGTGTAGTGTTGTCGGCTGTGACCAGCCTACCACCAGTGTAGTGTTGTCGGCTGTGACCAGCCTACCACCAGTGTAGCGTGGTCGGCTGTGACCAGCCTACCACCAGTGTAGCGTGGTCGGCTGTGACCAGCCTACCACCAGTGTAGTGTTGTCGGCTGTGACCAGCCTACCACCAGTGTAGCGTGGTCGGCTGTGACCAGCCTACCACCAGTGTGTTGTCGGCTGTGACCAGCCTACCACCAGTGTAGCGTGGTCGGCTGTGACCAGCCTACCACCAGTGTAGCGTGGTCGGCTGTGACCAGCCTACCACCAGTGTAGCGTGGTCGGCTGTGTCCAGCCTACCACCAATGTGAAGATGCTAGATCTGACCAGCTTACCACCAGCGTGGTGTTGTCGGCTGTGACCAGCCTACCACCAGTGTAGCGTGGTCGGCTGTGACCAGCCTACCACCAGTGTAGCGTGGTCGGCTGTGACCAGCCTACCACCAGTGTGTTGTCGGCTGTGACCAGCCTACCACCATTGTGGTGATGTTGGGGCGGTTTACGACCCCCTCTAAAATCCAAACTAATCATCGCACGAAAACGAAAGAGGTGCTATCGGAAAGCGCTCGACGAGTAGGGTCCGGGTCCACCCCCAAAAAGCCGTCCAAAATGACGTCACCAGGGGAGATAGATTTTCACGACTTTTCACGACTTACATATTTTTTTTTTACTCTGGGGAGTTCATTTTAGGGGATATATGAGAAAAAAAAAATATTTGGAATGCGAAAAGGACAGCGAAATCGACCAGGGCTTCAAAATTTTGAGTTTTTAAATTTTCTTTAATTTTCCTTTTCCAATGGGTAGAGCGGACCGAGAAACGTTGTTGGAAGTCAACTTGCCCCAATAAGAAATGCTTACTTTAGCCAGAATCCTGCATTTGAACTGCAATATGGCAAATACGCAAAATCTGTAAGTAGTAAAAAACGGAGGAAAATAAACTCGTACATTTTATTGCATCTGTAAAGATAAGCAAACGCTGAAAGTTTCATTAAAATATCTGTATCCGTTAAAGCGTGACGACTGGTTGAACCTTTTTGGATGTGACCTCACTTGACCTTGACTAACTCGTTGACCCTAGATGACCTGACCTACAAATTTCGAGTCAGCATGTCCAATTGATGTGGGAAAAGGTATGCCAAATTGTGGCGCGCTGCCGCGCGCCGTTCGTCAGCTATCTGCGACAAACCTGAGGGGGCAGTTGAAGACCCCCCGAGACGGGACGGGTTAATCCAGCACGACTACAGTGAGGCCAACCCTCGAGACGTCAAACAGGGTCCCCAGTAGCAGTCAGCATCGTGCGAAGGTCGCCTGCAGCCGAACCAGCCTCGTTGGCTTCCAGCGTGGTCTCATCGCTATCACGGGATTTGCAACAGTCGAGGGTGCTACGATCGAGTCGCGCCGCAGTCTTCCACTCCAGGTCATTCGTGCACACAACCCCTACCATAATGTCCTGACCGCCTGCGCCATTGGCTTCTCCACACATGGTATGAACGTCTGAATTTGCTATCCCGCTACACATTTCACGTGAGTCTGGCTCTGCTGTTTCTCCACACGTGGCATCACCGTCGGGGCTGCCGCCTCTTCACACATGGCTTGACGGTGAGGGTCTGACATGTCTCCACTTGTCTGGGCGTGCCTGTCATAATACGACGGCGACCGCCTGCTTGCGCTGCGGTCGCCTAACATCACAACATTGCTACTCAGCAGCGTTGCCAAAGTGCAAACATGGTACGCTCATGTTTGGTGATATGTTTTGCCGACACAGTAGCAGTACGATCTCTGGCAGACATGCGCGTATCCAGCAGCCTTTCAAAGGGGAACCAACGTCGAATAGGAAGCTAGTTTTGGGGACGGGCTGCAACAAATAAGGAAGGGAATCAGCGGTGTGGTGCCCTTCTTGGCATTGCTGGTAGAGTAGGCAGACACAAGCGGACGGGGGACATGTGTGCATATATGCACATGTATTCATTTTAACATATAGGAAGGCAGGCATACGCACGTGTTCACCTGTATACATATAAACAATGCTTCCATCGGTGACTTAGCTGATACAGAAATAATGATTGAGGAGCAATGCACAGATTTAACTGACTGGACGATGGCTGCTGCTTGAATAAGGGCTACATGCATGGCAGTTCTTTGAGACAAACTCGTAGCGCGATCGTCTGTGTCTCCTAAGTATATTGTCATCAGTTGCTGCATTTGCAGTAACCCGCCCGATTGGTCGGTCGACGATGTCGTGGTTTCAACTGTGGGATCGCTGCGACCATCTCCCTGAATTGGAAGACAATGCGTCAGAGCAAAACACCTAGGCGGCTTTCGTCTCTAGCTCGTGTATATTCCGATTCACAAACGACGTTTCGCCTTACATCAGTTGTGAAGGTCAAAGGGGCGGCCATGATCATGACTGAAATACGGCTGAGTTTCCCTTCAACCACCATTTGATAAACTGGTATCGATGACGGATATTCAGTTTTCTACTTTAGAAGAGCAAACGTGCTTTTAGCATGCAAACAATATTCATGCGTCTGACGACATGGCGCTAAATGAAGATAACTTACATACTAACCTATATATGCACGGAAATGCGAATGGTACAGCGAATGGTGCGATACTATGCGATGCTTCTTCATGCAAATGATGCAGTTTGTACACAAGCCATTGCCTTCCTTTACTCGGAGGCCATCAACTTTTTCACTGAGCTCGCCGGTTACTATTTTCATCACTTCCTGATCAGTTTTTATGCCTCCCAAAAGAGAAACACTTGGGGAACATAGTTCGTGGCCTATAAGAATGTTTGAGCATTTTGGACCGGAACGCACAACAACTCGAACCAGTCTGCATTTTTCGTTTCACAACAGCGCTAGTACTGTTGCGATACATGGACACGTTCCCTGAGCTCATGGCTCGTACTGCTGGTATGTATGATCTGCGACCAAAGAGTGTAGCTGAAGCGGAATGACCGCGAACTCCACTCCCCCCAAACCTCTCATCATTTTCAAGCAACCTCCGACCATAACACTCACGCCATCCTCTGCTTTGTCCGCCGATATTGCTTGGAATGCGGCGCCGTGATAAGTCGCCGCGTCGGGGGATGGGGACACGCAGTTGGAGGTTTATGAACACTCATACGGCGGCGATGCTCGCTGTACATCCTGGGATCACTTAGCAATTGGCAGTGGTCTGCTAAGCCTTCCGTCGTTGCCCCTTTTATCTGATATACCAATGCACAAGTATGTAGTCAATGATACTGCAAATGTAGCCCAATTCCTTCAGTGGGATGGAAATATTAATTTAAAAGGTACAAAATAATCCTTATAGGGGAGGCGATGCCTCACAGAAAGCATGTCTTTTTTGCCTCACATAAGGCATGCAACCCATGACATGCCTTAAGAATGCAAAGGTGAACATTCAGTTGAGCATTGCACAGAACATAAGCCACTCGATGATAGGCCAACGCATGTGTAATCGGTATCATTGCGTAGTAAACCGATATTAAAAACTCAAGAGTATCAAAAGCAGGTTATTCCAATTCCTCACGATGCACTGGAGCAACCTACGCATTCCGCTTCCAGTACAACTGCTGCTTTTCTGGGATATGGCACGTGGGAACAGATAAAGCCAGCCTTTGAAGACAGCCGAAAACTCATACTTAGATACGAAAGGGTACATGCTACATGCTTAAATATATCCGAAATACATACTTAAAGACACACACCCATACACACACACACATATATATAAAATATCATGTATATATATATATATATATATATATATATATATATATATATATATATATATATATGTACGACATGTTTGCTTACTTACTTATTCGAAAACTTCTTATACCAGGACATGCTTGGATAAAATCAAAACATTGAGATTCCAGTGGGAGGTCAGGGTAAAAGGGCACGTGATCCAGGGCCAACAGGGCAAGACTATGATTTTAGTGGAATTTTCCAAACAATGTCAGATGTGATTTCTCTGGACCTTTGTGACTTCATTCATACATAGGTTTTTATATTTTTATTGATACAAACCATTTCAAAGAACGATTACAAAAACTGATCTCTGGTAACCTGTGAAAAAAGCATCCGATGTAAGAGTTCAAAATCGTTTTGGCCACGGGCGTAAGGGTGACGCTGGTGAATTCTTCGCATACAATTACCCTATCGCATAATCTTGGTCAAGTCCGTAATATGAGGGTGTATTTTTGGTTCCTTCAATGGCTGATTTGTTAATAACAGCACCATACGTCATCTGTCGCTTTATATGTTCGCCCAACTACTTGGCAGGCAGCCTTCATATAAAACCAGCCGTTTGATGAACGGCGGACGTACGGCGAGACATCAGTGTCACCTTTAGTAGCAGCTATGCCTAATCGTTGTCTCAGCAATGTATCCGTTTCCTGGAGCTTCTTTCAGCCATCCAACGCCATCAATCGGTGCTGAGTTGCATCATGCTAATCTGTTGCATGTTAATTTTTCACCTTATGAAATTCTTATGCAGAAAGCGGGAACAACTCTCGCATATTCCAATCCACTTATCGCTGCCTTTTTTATTCTAGCTGAGTGCTATGATGGATTCCTTGAAGACGCCCGTCGGTTTACGTCGTAGAAAACAGAGTAAAATATTCTGCCGATGCTGAATCTTCAAAGATCGCTCGCTCCATATTTCAACTTAAGTTCATGTTAAATACGACTGGACGAATCTTTACGGCAACCCCATTATAATAGCGTTCTTTCCTGGTCCTTATATTTCGACGGTAGGGCTCTAGCTTGAGCCTTCACCTTGTTTGCCTGATGCAAGTCTGCGTTCTGCTTGACACAAAAGCTGGGGCGAACCCGCTGTCTGGTGCAGCTATGGTGTCGTTAATCAACAGTGGCTTCTATGGCCTCAACATCAATCAGCATGAAGGATAGCTTCTGATCCTATCGATGGCGCTGGTTACTGTGTATACTATCAGAGCACTGCATACGTGTCACCGTTAGCGTTTGTCCCGGTCACAGAGAGAAACAAAACACAAGACTGGCCACGGTGAAAGACATCGCGTATAGAAACAGAGTTTACGCCCACAGTGGAATCATCGAGTCATAACCGACTGAGCAGTCAGATAGACCCCAACCGTCTTTTAAAGCTACGATGTGCCAGAATAATGCGCATTTTGAGGCCTTGGACTAGCGAGTGCAAGAAGCAGGCCAAATATCTTCTGGTATCTGCACAGGATCGGCCACCATATGGCGACAGGGAACCTGTGGGCCGATGTCAAGTGGGTCTTAACTTTCACTCTCTTGGCAGCCCTTATTGCGATGAAATGTCGCGGAAGTACAATAATTTTTAGAATAAAAACGGAACCTGGCAACAAAAAAGGAATCTTTAAACCTGGCAAATGAGCCAAACTACGGAAAGAGTGACTTCAATTTCCACACATGTGCATAATAAGTAGCCCGCTTCAGCCGAAATTGGCAGCAATCTTGCCCGAAATTGTCAAAAGGAATGTCGCCCGGTTAGCTCAGTGGAAAGAGCGCTGGCCTGCAAAGGTCACCCCGTCATGGCACAACGAGGTTCAGTCCCTTTACGCGCTCGCCAATAACGCCTCCGGCTGGGATGGTCGGTCGGCAACTGGCCAGGCAAGGTCAGGAGCTTAGACACGAGGAAGCGGCAGTGCCCGCTATGTGGGTGCGTTCAACTATCGGTCAAAATTGTGCAATAGAACTGGAATTTGCCGATCGAAAGGTGGGTGCGGAGTTAGTGCAACAAGCTTGCGCCGAACACTGACTGTGCAAAGCATCCACAACAGCAATTCGGATATTTAGCAAATCGGACTCCGAACATGCCGAACATGGTGTACGTGGCCGAACTGTTGTGTACTATGCCGAGTTGCCGAACCTGGCCATAGGCACCACTCTGCGCCAGGGCTCTCTTTGTCTCACAGCCTTCCCGCTTATCAATCACCACATGAGCCAACTGTCCAGCACGCCATGACCCGACGACTGACTACATGTGCTACTGACGACAACAGTCGCGCAGTCGCCCGACCTCAAGCCATGCAGGTCACGTGTCGTGACGGCATAACCACGTGGCCGATAGCTGGCTAGCTGACCCTTAGCCATCGCCGGTTGGATGAACACTGCGTAACTTTCGTCATACACTTTCTAGTTTAGCGAATGTAATGCGCCTACTATGGAATATGATATTGAGATGGAAACCGGTAAAAATATAATTGAAGAGGGCATGCCTAATCCCACAGCATGTCTAAGTTGAAGCGTTATAGCAAAAGAGTTGCCAAGGCTTCATATGCGTGAGGGTCGTACCAGGCCGGGCCAAATCGCCAAATCGCTGGGCCAAATCCAGGTTTGCCCTCGCTCGTGCCCAGGGACGCTACCCGTACATACAATCTCATTGACCATATCCCGGAACCGTGTCTATGTGCAGTGTGAAACATCGCTTCATCCGCGCTATTGCATTGTTCCCACCTATTGATAGCAGAGTCCTGGCTTGATTTGCGTCCATACTGGTAGTTTTAATCACAATGATGCGAGCTGTGCATTAATTCCTTAATATTTACAACGACGTTGCACGTTAAGATCCTATCGGGGGGAGAGGGCGAAATCCGCCCCCTCCCCAGTGCGCGTAATTTATCAGAGGCCCTCCAGGGCGCGTGCTAATCTGATCCTTAATTCTGGAAACAGACGTAGAAGTAGAAGAACCAGAAGACGGAAGTGGGACAAAATATGTAAGAGGACCCATAAGTTTTCAATGAATGGACAACAGTGTTGGATCTAAGGTTTGTCCTGGTGAGCCATGACTTTTGCTGAAAGTTGCGATATATTGGCTCTATTTCTATACGGTGGATGATTCGGCCTAATTACTTTTTGTTGCGAGAAATCTCCAAACGTTTACGCCAGTGCAAAGTTCTGAAGCATCTTGCCATCAGCTTCTCCAAACTGTTTCTTGGTGTGTCTTATGAAAAGCGAGTCTTTATGGTTTTACCAAGGGCGGCTCTAGGAAGCTATGTCATCCCTCATAGGTTCCGTCAGCTATATGACACATGAATACATGCTGCACAGAAGGGTGGCGCACGATGAGTGGCTGTTGCTGTCGTTCATGAGCGGTTTGTGTTATGCTGTTGCATATACTGAACCTCATGAGCACACACTGTTCAGAAAATTAATGGTGTCTAGAAAGTGACAACGCGGGGTAGGAGCTTCCGAAAGATACACGCGTCAAAAAGGTAGAGATGGAGCGTTATATGCTTCAGCGCACGTCTTCTATCGCTGAAATATATTAACAACTTTGCGAAGTTCCGATCTTGTCGCAGGGTCACCGACGTAGCTAGGCATGTGTGCCGGTGTGTGTGTGCTAGAGTTCTGGTCTAGCACACACACGCCAGCACACATGATGTCTTCTTCATGCTGAAAGAGAACATCATGTGTGGAAGAGCTGGAAAGAGAAGCATGTCCTAAGGCTGGAAAGAGAGCATGTCCTCTTCAATAGGTGTGTACAAAGGTGGATTTGCTTCAGATACTCTATGGTAGTTTATGCTTTTGTGCCTTCTTCCGCATACATCATCTCTTTATGTTTATTTTTACCTGGTTTGCCTTCTACAATAGTTTCGTTTCTGAAAAAAAAACATTTAACACGCGCTCTGAAGAAGGGGGCGATATCTGCCCAAGTTTGGAAATCTGGTCGTAAATATAGAAACTGCGAAAGTACAAAGTCGATCAGTCAACAGCCGGACGACAGCCATCCTGCAGTCTGGGATTTCCAAGGCTACGGAGGTGTCACCGTTGTTGTGTCGGGTTGTGCCGGTCGATCTGCCGACCTAATTCAATCCTGAAGGCATTGACCTGGAGTCATGCAATTTATGCTGCAGAGCATTCACTACAACTAGAATCTCCCCTACCAATTCTGTGCTTTCATTCCCAGTGGTTTTCTGAGGTTTTAACACTCGCACGTCCGGAGATCCGTTCCAACTTTTCATGTCCGGGGGGGGTGGCAGATGTCTGCCCCCTAAGATCTCTAGAACTATACTAGCTAGCGACAAACGGAAAACGGCGTTGGATAGCTGGTGATGGGCTCTATCGAAAGTGTTTCGGTCATTTTTTTCGCTCAGGTCAACATTCAGGTCACTGGGTCATCATAGGTTAAATTCGACCAGATCAGGTGGGACTCAGATATTGACACATATCTCAGGACCTGTAACAGATAGAAACAAATGGCGAAGCTATTCGATAGTCCTTGAAATGCGCTATCGACATTAGGCGGTCTAATTTAAGGTCAGGTCAACCGAAACTCAGATCAAGGTAATGAAGTCGCCTAGGGAGGTCGTGTAATGTATCAATCGACACGTCTTGGCGATACAAGCACAATGACGATAATTTCAACCTTCTAGCTCAATGCAGTGCGATGTAATGCGCAGAAATGTGTAATGATTTCAGGTGACCTCACAGACCTTGGTGAGGTCACTGAGCAAAAATGTCAGCGGTAACATTGAGCATAGCTTCCATCTTACATGCCACAATCGTTGTGAGGTCATTCCGAGCGCAAATATATAACCAGGAAACGTTTGTATATTTTACCATAGCCCTATGATGGGGAAGCCATGGCCGCGACCTGGCCTAAGGTCAATGCCACGAAAAAAACCCGATATACATATTATGGTTCCTGATGAGATCATGACATGCTATAAGTTTGAAATCAATCGCCCGATTATTGTGGAAGTTATGCAACCTAGAACTTCGAGTGTAGTTGGGTCACTTTGCCTGACCTGGTGACCTGACCTGAGATGACCCAGGATAAAAAATGTATGAGAATATGCGGAAACAAAAAAATGAACAGCTATGCGAGGTTTTGCCTTGCTAACCCGATTAGTTTCGCGGCAAATGAGTAAAAACCGGAGGGGGCAGATATCTGCCCCCCGGATGTGCGCGTGTTAAGGGAGCGGAATTCGCCCTTTCCCATTCTTATCAGGCTCGTGCTACATGAGATGTCCTTCTGTGCAAAATTAGCGTGTTAAACTAGCAAGTAATGGTTAGTTGCAGTTACGGGTGGCAAAGCCGGAGGTTCATGCCAAGTATGTTATGCTGGACAGCATGTATATGAAACGAACCTCGGAAAACAATTGCATATATGTCAAAAATTATTTCACCTGCCCAGTTTTCAAGTCTTCCCAAAAAATATAGGCAGATATGCCTGCATTGCTCGCAGACATTCTGACCGTGAGTCTGCGATATTTTTGTCCAGGAAGCGAAATGTGAAATACTTCTTTCGTTTGCCTTTGCCATTTATCCGTTTGTGCTCATTTTGAGACGAACATCAATAATAAATGACGCACCAAATCACTGGGAATGTATGGCAGGAGAAGACCAATTGACAGCAATGGGACACACCCTTAAATTTACAGCATCTTGAATGGCAGAATCCATCCTTGCTGCACTCAATCATGGTTGTTAAGTTCAATCTATATATACGTTTGATATATGTAGGTATTTGAATGGTTAGACTACTGGCTAGGTGATACTCTATAAGGGAAATGGAGATTTAAAGTTTTGTTTTGTTCCTACATCAACCCTTCATAAATTCCTTTCAGATTTTTAAGGTGCATGTGGAAAGGTTTTGTTATGGTGATTTCCTTGCGCTAGAATGCGGGGAAATCGAATAGCTAGGTTTTATTGGTGGTGTAATTTAGTTCTGCATAATAATCTGGCTAGAATATATGCACAGCAATATGGATGGACTAGACAAAAGTACGCTGGCCGCACACTTTGTTAGCCTTCAGTTTCAGTTTCAGTTACTTTTTATTTAGACGTTGTGTCGCATACTTTTGAAGGAGAAAGTGCCCCCTAATGATGGCTTTGCCCTCTCCCCTCGAACGATTCCAACTTTTAACATGGGATCCAATGGAGTATTCCCCACAATTCGCTTGGGCCTGTCCATTGTCTCCACGTTTTGTGGCCCCCACCCCACCAATTATTTTCGGAAATCAGCGCACTTAACCTAGCCGTTTTTCGAAGTCAAAGTTTCTGGCTCCGCTCCTGGCTGTCACATGATAATAGAAACCCTACCGGCGATACGCGATACCGGCCTGCTTCCAGAGCATCCAATCGCAATCCGCCAGGATGAAAGAACAGTGTTAGTCAGTATACTAGTAAACTAAAGTTTAACATCCTGTTCCATCCTTCTCTCTCTCTCTCTCTCTATAAACTAAGTTTAACATCCTGTTCCATCCTTCTCTCTCTCTCTCTCTCTCTCTCTCTCTCTCTCTCTCTCTCTCTCTGTCTCTCTCTCTCTCTCTGTCTCTCTCTCTCTCTCTCTCTCTCTCTCTCTCTCTCTCTCTCTCTCTCTCTCTCTCTCTCTCTCTCTCTCTCTCTCTTTCTCTTTCTCTTTCTTTCTTTCTTACGGTTCACAGTCGAGCTCAGCGTAGCAACAGCGTGAGCGCCGAATTTGACAGGCTCGCTGGTCACCGACTGAAACCGAATGGTGTGTTTGCAACACGATGCAGCCTGAACGGCAGCCTCGCCTGTTAAGCTAGCAGCATTGATCAAATTTATCTCGCCACCATCAACTTTGATCCGAAATGAAGGTCGTGTGCCACCTTGCTATGGCTGCAGCCTGGATTAGTCTGCGACCAATAGCTCAGGCCTGGCCTGCAGCCATGCTGCTGAAGAGGCCTCACGGCGTCGTAACATATTTCCTCGAGGCACATGTGCCAATTATACTTTGAGCGTCTTCACTGTTCTCGCATCCCCTGAGTGTTCGAATGATGATCTGGTCGTCTGTGCTCCGGGGTTTCCGTCTCGGCGTCTTATGACGAGTCGCCAAAGTGCCCGGAGACCTGGGACCGGAGACCGGAGACCAGAGACCGGAGACCGATGGCCACCTGCAAGCACTTATCAAAGGCTCTCAGCCGAGCCTCGGTCACGGCCCACGTCTGGCAGGAGGCCAAGTCGCACCTTGCATAGCAAGCACTCTACGGAAAGCGGACGCAATCCAGCCGTGGTTCGAGAAGCCTGTGACCTGTCAATCTTGCCGTGGCCGGGAAGCTCAAAATCAGGGCCCAAGTGAATCTAGTCTGTTATCCTGGTTTGCTATTGCGCCAACCCCGGAACTCTGTAGCTACCATGGGTTGCAGCAAACCTGCGCCGAGCTATCCCACCAGTCTAACTTTGACTACATAACAATTTTCCTTCCCTAGATGAGCATTGCCTTCCTTGGATGAGCCCGAGCAAATGATAAAAGTAATGCAGCGGAATCCCCGTGTCTATCGGGCAGGCGCTTATATATATATATATATAGAAGAATCCTATCATGGTGTCCCAAGGTGGGCCTTCGGCACCGGTATTTGTCGATATTGGAAAATATTCCTGCATGAGGCGAATAGGGGGGGGGTATTCGACGAGTGGGGCAAGTGCTGAAGACACCGTTCCGTGGAATCTTCGTGTGTTGTGTGCAACATTGAGTGTTTATGCAACCACTGGTTTGCATTTACCCATACAGAGCTGGACTTACTTCATTTTGTTTTGTATTTCACCACTTAATAATATTTAAGTGCATTATTACATCTCTGCACAGATGCACACGCGCACACGACACACACATACCATGAGGCACACAGAACACGCATACATACCTACACACACAAACCATGTTTCTCAAACATTTCCAAATTTAAATGCCCAACCTATATGCCTATATGCCCAACCTATATTAAACCTATATTAAATGCCTATGTTAAATGCCTAACCTAAATGCCCAACCTATATTAAATGCCCAATATTCTAATCCATTTTTGAAGCACAAAAACATTCTTTCCTGAAAATTAAAACATGAAGCCTAGCCTCATCATTTGCTTCGTGGAGGTGAAATGTGTGCGAAACCTGTCTGCGAAACCTGCGAAACGTGGATACCTTCAAGTGCCACAATACAGGTTTGGATAGGTTAGGCTAGGTTCTGGTACACTTCTCTTTTGAGGTTTATTTTTTAGCTGTCACCAAACTCCAAGCCTCTTTTTCTTTTACCTTATTTTGCCTCTCAACTGAATGGACCTGCACATTCATTAACATTTGGTGACATCATGCTTACCACATTCATAAACATTGCATGGCATGACAAATTTTCAAGATGAAAACTTACCTTCAAGTGGAAATTTGCCCAGCCATTGATATGACAGCATTGCAAATTTTAGCACAGCAACTAGATGCATGACATCTACACTGTCAGTTTTCTACCAGGATTTGAAATATTTTCGTCTGAAGAATGAGGAGATGGTAGTCAGCTGGCGTAGCATGCTACATTTCTTGCTTGACAAGATATTGTCTGGTGGGCCATCGCAAGACGAACATTAGTTGTCTGCTATTTGTGCATTAATCTGTACCATTGTTGACAATCTTGCTACAACATCGAGCTACGTCTTCATTTGCAAAGGCTATCCCATGTGCTTGAACTTTTACACCATGTTAAAAATTACACCATGAAAAGGTATAAGTTATATAACTACAGTTATACAGTTAACTGTTATAACTACAGTTATAATAGCCACAAGTTACCATCTTTGATGGTGCAAAAGGGGTTGTTTTTCCCATCGTTCCAGCTGCCCCTAAAGACGAAGAAAATAGTATATTCCCGTGAGGGCAATGGTTCTTAGCATTGTTACGAGAGGCTAGGGCGTGACCGTTCAGCCTGCGCCCGGGCTGTTCCCGCCACCTTTAGCGGAATCGAACTACTACTACGATCTATACTTACTGCCGATAGATGTCGCGCCAGGCGGACCACTCGCGGAATTTCCGGTTACGGAACTAAGCCAGGCAAACAAATTTGCGGGATTAATGGGCCAGTACACATTCGTAACTCTCAAATATAATAAATAGCCAGATGGGAACAAGCAATATTACCAAGTTACGCGCAGAAATGAATTCACAGCTGAAATGTGTTGTGATATCTGGCAACGTCCCTCTTCCCGCCGCAGCCGAGCACTTTCCGGCCGGAACAACAGAAGAGCAGGGTTGATAGTCTAGCCCACCTCCACCCTATCAACCACACCTCGGCCTGTGACGCCCATGTCCAGTCTCCTCCTTCCGTCAGAGACGGTCTTTCAGCCGTACATCGACGAAAACGGAACGGCTGAAACTAACTGGAGTCGAGACCACTGAAAAGGAAAAAAAACTCCAGCGAACGAGTAAGTAAATGCTAATACAACATTCCTCTCATGCCCATTGGCGACTTGATGATGGAAACAAACAAACCACTATATGAAGGTCATGGAAAGCCATTTAAACAATTAGTTATGCTTGTGAGAATTCTGGCCAAATGTGACCCCCTTTCAAAAGCCCACCTACAACTTTCAGGCCATCCTATCCTGCCAATGTGCCAATTCATTAAGTTGAGCTTCCCTTTGGTGCCGCAAGATGGCAGGAGCGTGCGTCCAAATGATGACGTGGATGTAAACAGGTGGAAGGGGTGGGGCGGTTTGGCGACCAAGTTCCTTGGACAGACTCGGAGGGAGAGAGTTCATCATTCATGCTTCAAACATCAAGACGTCAAATAAGAGATAAAGAAAATAACCGCAATCAGAGGAAAGCGAAACTTGACGTTTTCCAATGAAGTAATCGACTAAGTTTACAAAACGGAACAAGCTATCAAGAACCAATCGACTTCTACCTAACTGAGGTAAGCGAGACTTTTTGATTGGCACTCCTTGAAATGGACAAAAATCCTCACATGCTCTGTTCTCAACATCTGGATGATGTCACATCAAAACATACAGCTAGCCACGGATCCATAAATACAAGTGATAATATTGTGGGTATCTGTGGTGTCTTGCGCAAGCAATTTATCTCCATGTTACTTTCTTGTCTACTTCATAAATCATTGCGCTAATTAAGGGCAAGCAGCTGACCTTAACTTTCATGAAATAATTATCTATGACCAGACTCTCCTTGGTTCGGTAAGGTCATTCAGTAAGGTTGGTGGCACGAAAAATGCTCCACGTGACACAGTTCACTGAGCTGTCTTAGCGTCGCCAGTTGTTTTTCACCTCTGGGGATGACGCTGTTGTCGGTGGAAATATATCGGTGCAGGATATATCTGGACACGTCGAAGCATTGCCGTCCGGTAGCATTCTGCAGGAGCCTGGCTCCCGGAGGATAAGAACGAAATGCGGGGGCGTCGCTCACTGGAGGAATACAAAGTTACTGTGTACCTCCCTTTCAAAAGCCCACCTACAACTTTCAGGCCATCCCTATCCTGCCAATGTGCCAATTCATTAAGTTGAGCTTCCCTTTGGTGCCGCAAGATGGCAGGAGCGTGCGTCCAAATGATGACGTGGATGTAAACAGGTGGAAGGGTGGGGCGGTTTTGGCGACCAAGTTCCTTGGACAGACTCGGAGGGAGAGGGTTCATCATTCATGCTTCAAACATCAAGACGTCAAATAAGAGATAAAGAAAATAACCGCAATCAGAGGAAAGCGAAACTTGACGTTTTCCAATGAAGTAATCGACTAAGTTTACAAAACGGAACAAGCTATCAAGAACCAATCGACTTCTACCTAACTTGAGGTAAGCGAGACTTTTTGATTGGCACTCCTTGAAATGGACAAAAATCCTCACATGCTCTGTTCTCAACATCTGGATGGTGTCACATCAAGAACATACAGCTAGCCACGGATCCATAAATACAAGTGATAATATTGTGGGTATCTGTGGTGTCTTGCGCAAGCAATTTATCTCCATGTTACTTTCTTGTCTACTTCATAAATCATTGCGCTAATTAAGGGCAAGCAGCTGACCTTAACTTTCATGAAATAATTATCTATGACCAGACTCTCCTTGGTTCGGTAAGGTCATTCAGTAAGGTTGGTGGCACGAAAAATGCTCCACGTGACACAGTTCACTGAGCTGTCTTAGCGTCGCCAGTTGTTTTTCACCTCTGGGGATGACGCTGTTGTCGGTGGAAATATATCGGTGCAGGATATATCTGGACACGTCGAAGCATTGCCGTCCGGTAGCATTCTGCAGAGCCTGGCTCCCGGAGGATAAGAACGAAATGCGGGGGGCGTCGCTCACTGGAGGAATACAAAGTTACTCTTCTGGAAGATGTCATCGCAGAATAGATACTCGAGGACGAGATGAAGAGAGTGCTGGATGGGAGGTATCCATAGTAGCTACTTGAACAAATGTTCTCTGATGAGATCCACCAGAACACAACAATTGGTGCTTTGCGTTCCGCCGCTAGCACAAAGAACGAGCTGTTCTTTCAATCGATCGTTCGATTCGCACGATCCGCTAAGCGATCTCAAGGCAAGCACTGGAATCCTCCTCTCAAAATATCATCAGTTACTGGATGAGCGCCATTACTGGTCCGGCGCTGGTGACCTGGGTGTTGAGGATGCATCGCAGCCCGGACAGGTACTCTAATGTAAAGGCGTACCTCCAGTTCCGGAGCAACAGACAGGCCTAAACCAACAGATATGGTCGTGGATTGTAAGCTCGTCCTATCATATATTTGTCGATTCCGACCTCCCAGAAATTCGGAATGTCAAGAGAGGATGTAGCCGTCGATGAAATGACCGTGAAGTACTTTTCGCGCAATTTTGTGAAACAATCAATCCATGCCAAGCTGGCTCCACGATGCGGCCTGTTTGCAGGAAGGACGGCCACTGCTTCACGTTCTCACTAACGGTGGGAAGAGGACGAAAAGCAACAACACTGAACTGTCCCTGGGAAGCAGAGTTGTCCTTGGAATGCTCGAGGCAGTTAACACCTATACTATCTACAAGGCGTTTTTCAATGATTTTTACAAGTCGTTTTTCACCACAGTGTCACTCGTGATAACGCTGGGCGACAGCGGCATGCGAGCTAATGGGACTTCGGCGGAGAACAAACTGAGGAAGGGCTCATTGATCTTTCAGCAAAGCCGTGGCTCGTACAAAGTGTGATTCGACACCAATAAGCCTTTCCTCACAATCCCAGTAACGTTCATTGACTAGGTGACGGGAGATGCTAAACCTGATGTCATCATTGCCTTTACAAAGTGGGTAGAATTCAGGTTCAGTCACATTTATTGAGTAATAATATCGATTCACACATATAATCCATATTGTTATTCCAAAGTGTGAAAGTGCACAGATGTGTCCAGTATACTGCATAAGGTCATGCCAGATTTCCTCAGAAGGGCAACTGCGCGTCAACGGCATCACACCACCGTCATTCTTATGTCATCTGTGCACAATTTTGAGAAAGACGAACTTCTGCTGCGTTTTTACATGCTTGGGCGTTAATGAGCCCAGAGTACTTCTTGAGTAGTATTGTGGTATCAGTTGGTAGCATCAAAATAAAAAAACATATGATCCTGAGCGCAGGAATTGGAACACAAAGCGAAGCAACAAGAAAGTTATGACCTAAACACGTGGCGGTCGGGCCAGGGAGGATCGGACCGGGCTGGGCCTCCCAGATGCATCTTTTTACACACGCAGGGAATGTCCGCTCGGACTTTGGCCTCGCTCTTATGTGTTGCACACTATATAAGGAACAGCCAGTGTAGAATAGGACAGTTTTAACAAACTGTTTACGCGAAACGCATGCTAAAAGTTAGAACACCAAAAAGTATTCAGGCAGGTATGGATATGAGTGAGGATAACATAGTTACTATGTGCAGTATGCAACTGCAATTACTTAGTGACCAGCCAACATCTTGATGAAGTCGAATTCAGTATTCAACCTTTCCCGGCTCTGGTTTGCTTACTAAGCTCGAACAATGCCTTTTTCCAGTTCTGAGCACTTCCATCCGCAATTATGCCTAGCCAGAACATTAGCACTGCGCTGTGTGGCACTAAACTGGGGTGGCGCCGGCCGCACCCAGTCTCTGGCTAGGAGTGACATACAGGCGTTGGCCGGGGTCGGACTGAGCAAAGTTTCTATGTAGACCTAGAAGACTGAGCAAGGATCCCAATACAGGAGTGGCATTGGAGATTGTCTTGGTGCGGCTCACAAAGAATGGAGACAAGTATTAATCTGGTGAAGAAGTGCTTCTAATTTCTGGCGCCCTGGGCCATTGTTGGCAATACTTGATCCGGTTGCCGTCCCCCATCTTGGCCAGGTGCCGACCACCAGCATGATCAGTTGCGCAGCCATGATTTGCATAATGGGGAGGGGTCGCCCCCAAAATATAATAAAACACGGACAGGTTTCGAAAATGTACAATGTTCGCTGGTGCAAATCTATACATTTCCTGTTTGATATAGTGCATTTTTGGTTGCTAAGGTGGCGTGCCCATGCTCCCGACCCCACCCCGTTGCTGCGCCTCTATACATGACTTATCCCGGCATTAGTCTGTTACCAATGGTAACCATGGCCTACCATCGAACCCGATAGTTGCCTGCCATCGTTCCTGACCTTGGCCTCTCGCTAGCGCCTACCATAGAGTGTTGCTGAACCTCAATCATATATATATATATATATATATATATATATATATATATATATATATATATATATATATATGTGTGTGTGTGTGTGTGTGTGTGTGTGTTGCGAGTAGTTCAATTCAGATTCGCTGTAGTGGCTTGAGAGATTATGTTGACGGCTGACGAGCATAGCTACATCCTTCAGGACTGTCCAAACCATATGGCGATAGTTTTTCCTTGCATTTTGAACAAATGCATTGACTCCACGAAGCGAGCCTGCATTTGGTGCACCATGGAAGCCTAAACAAGAAATAGTAACGGAATCACCCATCCGGCTAATCCGGTATCCCGACCTGTCTTACGGTGGCTCGGTGATGGCGTCTCGCCGCGCGACGAACATGAGGAATGTGGACCATTTTCGTGTATATTTCTGGCTTTATAGACCACTCTCATTGCCGTATTGGGTGGCCCATCACCGGCCTGTAGGGTGTGAGCCAGATGGTAGTCATATCAGCCAGCTGAAAGCCATATTACCTCATCCTGTCCAGTGGCGGTGAGTTAATCAATGTCGAACGTCAAGACATTAACTACGTGGCAGCGGCGAGACATATGTGCGCTGTCGGTGACGGATTCGATTGAAACTACTCTTTGCTTCATATATACTTTGACTGAGCGCTACATGGAAGAAGGCGATACCATGTGCGTAGCAGGAACAATTTTCAGGGAGAAGGGAAAAAACCCCGAAGAGGTAAGACTTTTGGTGATATCTTGCCAAAAATCACCGAACGTGCGAATTTCGCCATATCTACTCAATCTAACAGGGCGAAGGACTTGGTTGCGCAGCTGAGCGAAACTCTATGCATATGCAGGCGAGTCGTCACACTTTTGGTAACGCATGTGAACTATCCCCGTCGGTGGGTGATCACCGTGAAAAGGAAATGGTCAAGCTCTGTGACACCGTCGGCCTCGGCCACACAGACAGGGCGGAAAACGTGATATCGCAGATGCTTTAAATTATCCATGCAGTTTCGCGGTTCATTCCCCATTGCAACGCCAGCTCTTTCCTTTGCAGCGCCTAGCTGGTTATTTGCAGCAGAAGCTGTGATGGCGGTCGTCCGCCTACACCACAGGCGTGAGGTCGCCATGTGCCGAGCGGTCCGCACACGGCAGCGACCTCCGCGGCAGTCCTGTCGCCGGACCGCACAGCGTCCGGTGGCACTGCCGCGACCCCGGCAGGCGGTCGGTGATCATACCATCCGGTGGCACTACCGCGACCCCAGCAGGCGGTCGGTGACCATACCATCCGGTGGCACTGCCGCGACCCCGGCAGGCGGTCGGTGATCATACCATCCGGTGGCACTACCGCGACCCCAGCAGGCGGTCGGTGACCATACCATCCGGTGGCACTGCCGCGACCCCGGTAGGTGGTCGGTGATCATACCGTGCCCCAGCGGCGGCCTGGTCGCAACGACCTAGCCGAAGCCAATGAACCACGTCCTGGCGTCACACGCCTCATTCGCCGCGGCGAACGAACACTTCGATCGGACAGATCGCTGTAGCCACGTGAGTGAAACGTCGTCAGACATCGACCCGGCTGTAGCTACTCGTACCTCAGACACCGCTGACTGTGCACGTGCTGGCGGCATCCGGCGTGCGACCCGACCACCCGGAGCATTCCATTCGACGACCGCAGCTTTCCACGTGCCGGGGATTTTCACGTCCGCCGCCATCCAAACTGGGTCTGGACACTGGCAGCAGCGCGTCCCGGAAATTTGGAGTCGAGCGAGGTGCGCAATCAACTCTCCCGCGTGCGATCATGTCTCGCTTATGAGCCGCAAAATGTGCCCGAATAAGCCTGAAAGAGTAACGCGCATTACTGCTGCCCTTCGGGAACACTGCGTTGTTGGCGGCTCCAAATGGCAGCGACGCGCTATTGAAGTGAATTAATTCACCGTCAGCGCCATGCAAGCTCGTCGAATGTCGGCGGCGAGCCACCGCGCGTGCGGTCGCGACGTTCGACGAGAAATTTCGGACGAATACATCGCGGCAGCTCGCGTTCATAGTCGGCCGACCTCATCGGAATTCATTGGATTGCGTCCGTCGGCGAGGTGGCCGCGAACTCGGCCGTACGGCGCGCTGGGCCGACTCGGCAGACGAGCAGCTGGCAGATTCCTAATGGGCGGAGCATTCAAGCGACTCGCGGAGGGTCTTTCCTTGGCAGATAACTCGACCGACCTACGATCAAACGGTCGGAACAATTGGTGCAGGGGCGAGTCTGAGGTGCTGGCGAGCGGCAATTTTGGGTCAGGAAGGTCATAGTTCAATGTCATCTCGGATCGTTAGGGACTTGCGTGCTAAATTTGACAATATTGAGTAAGTTTTCATCCAGCTAAACCTGGTTTGGCTAAGTTTTGGCATGATTTCATATATGCAATAGTAGCGTGTTCATGGTATTGTCCGGATTTGTAACATGGTTCTATTTAGGCTTGGTACTGATGTACCAGACATGCCAACAGTAGCATGCAAACATTGATGTTGGTCGATTGGAATCGTCAACCTTGAAGCTTGAACGGCGATGCCTATCTGGGAGATGTTTGAACCAATGGACGAATAAGAATCACGCCAATCAGCAGAAATTGAGTGATTTGGGCCAGGGTCGATCGCGTGACGGGCAATTGTCTCACGTGACTTCTGAATCATACTTATGGGTAGAAATGGAATATCTTCGCACGCACGCTTTCAACGACACTTCATAATTTTTTGTCATTGGCTTTATGCACAAGCAGCATGGCTTGTTTATTAATCATCTTCGGAGACAAAGTCAATATGGTAGATCTCTTTTCATTTCGCTCGACTATGCGACTCGATCGGCCCGCAAACATAATATTTTGTGCGTGACCAGGGCCTGAGCGGACACGGTGCGGTGCGGTATGTGCGTGTCGAGGGCGCGATAGGGCACGGTCTGGTCTGTGCGTGTCGAGGGCGCGATAGGGCACGGTGCGGTATGTGCGTGTCGAGGGTGCGATAGGGCACGGTGCGGTATGTGCGTGTCGAGGGCGCGAAAGGGCACGGTGCGGTATGTGCGTGTCGAGGGCGCGATAGGGCACGGTCTTGTTTGTGCGTGTCGAGGACGCGATAGTGCACGGTGTGGTCTGGTTTGTGCGTGCAGAGGGCGCGAAAGGGCACGGTGCGGTATGTGCGTGTCGAGGGCGCGATAGGGCACGGTCTGGTCTGTGCGTGCAGAGGGCGCGATAGTGCACGGCGCGGTCTGGTCTGTGCGTGCAGAGGGCGCGATAGTGCACGGCGCGGTCTGGTCTGTGCGTGCAGAGGGCGCGATAGGGCACGGTGTGGTCTGGTCTGTGCGTGCAGAGGGCGCGAAAGAGCACGGTGCGGTCTGGTCTTTTCTGAGGCTTTCCTCAGTCAGCAAGCACATTCTTACAAATGGATCCCAATGTCAACCTACTTTATCATTCGCTGACAGCATTACAGGTCCCCATCATTACACTTATGTGCATTACACTTTAACAGAGGAACAGCAATCAACGTTGGACATGGCTATCTTGCATACAAAGTTAGCGATGATATTCATTGTTTGCTGTTTATGTTAAAGTTTTGCATTCGTTTTCATGTGCACGTTCATAAGATTTGCATGACATGCAGATTACATCATCTTGCTCTTGTTGCAAGTTACATCATCCGTTCAAATTATTTGCCCTATGTTTGCCCTATGATTTGCCCTATCTCAACGGTGCATATATACCAGTCTGTTTGTGATATTTGCGCAACGTTGTGTTTATTTCTGATCTCTTTAAGCCTTTACTTCCAGTTTCACCTTGATGTGATCTATGTTAATTTGTTTTGATGATTAATGTTATCAATATTTACACGAATGCTTAGCAGATCTGTGTTGCCATGAATTGTCACGTCGTAGTGTGCGAGATGTAAATCGTATCATCATTGTTTGTGACACTCAGGATTTGAGACTAATAATATGATGTAACATGAGCTCTTGCTCATATTGAAGCGTAACATGGAACTACAACGATCCTGGATATATATCGACACCGTGCTGTTGTCAGTAGTGACAAGGACTGTTGCCATAAATCTGAGGGAAAAAATAGTGTCATCTTTGTACAATTATGTGCATTAATGTGTGCAGAAAGCTGTTCTGCACCGAAATATTACTTACAGCATGCACAACAAATCATTGCACTTCATTAACTTATGTGCGACTGTCTAAAATGTGTTTCACTTTCTTCTGCGTTACTTTGCCCAAAAGCAAATTTCATGTTTGCAAAAACATGAGTACTTGATTGTTGCACAAGCAGGCAGATATGTCAGTTTCCTTTCATTTGCTTTTGCATGCGAGCTTGAATAAAAGTTCGGGTGAGCAAATTCTCTGCCTCTGAAACTTAAGGGCCGCGTCAGATAAAAAATGTTAGATGAAGATATTTCTTTTAAAAAACCAGTGTATCAATAAAGTCAAGCGTGAACCAACTGGTAATGCCTACATCAATAGGACTGACGCTTAACATGGTAGGCAATGACTGTCAACCATCGCAAAAATGAACATCAAGAGGACAAGTACCACAATGGAACTAAGCCTGTGAAATTGCGCGTACAGCCTGCGACATAACTACCATATTAAACTTGGAGTCGTTCATGCCGTGTGTCTGTCCAAGTGTTCTTAAAACCAACATGCATTTATAATTTGTTTATACTTTGATGCCATTTTATTGGACGGACTCGTAGGTTCCACCTACGTAGAAGTTGGAACTTCTAGGCGTAGGTGGAACTTCTTGCACGTTCAGATCGCATTGGAGACAACGAACACAAATCTGCGGCTGGATCGTCCCATTCTGGGAATGGTGGCCCGCCAAAGCGAATAACTTTTATTGTCAAACTTAGCGAATCTGTACCCAGAACTTGACCGACTTCCACTTATATGGTCGTTCCAGTTGTAACAAGAACAAAAGAAGCACAGTAGAACATCAGTAGAAACACCAGTAGAAAACAACAGCCGAGTCTCTGATTGTGCACTGTTTGAATGCACGATACAGCAGCTTCCGAGCCGTCCTGCCCCCATCGCAACTGTCAAATGAGGATCTCAGTGCACGATAAAACACTTGTTATCTGTTACGATCTAAAACCACACAAAGAGGATTTCCTCGCCAATTTCCTGAAATAACAGTTATGGCTAACAGCCCTACACCCATCTTGGATCCGGCAGAATTATAAATTTCACTCCATACTGACGCTGTAGCTGTTGGGGGTAGTCCCATACTGCGGAATATATAGCAAGATGTTACTGAGTTTATTATGGGACGTCTGCAGCGCCATGTGCAGTTCCTTGATAATACCATCTGCATTTCCCTCCATGCTGGGCTTCGCTGACGATGACCATGCAGCAAGACGCTTACGCACAATACCCTCCTTCTGCTCTGTAATGAAACGTCGGAGATCTACGGAATGTTTGGCTTCATTGGAAATCTAACGTCACACTGCCGTACATGTCGGTGGATTCAAACGGAACCACCATTCGACTTCAACATTGATTTCGCTGATCGGCCTTCCGGCGGATGAACAAGTTCAGCATATATGCCCAATATGGCATCGTTTGACCTCATCTATGAAAACCATATCATTCACTTTTTGAAGCCGATAGATACATAGACCGTTTATGAAGGAAACAGAAAGTAAAGGTGACAGCTGGAGTTGGGATAACCGTTTGGTGCACTCGATGACACGAGGTGAATGAGGAATTCCGACATGCCACAAACATCGTCCATCTAGTGTATTGATTCACGCTGCAATTTTTTTCCTCTCTATTTCTCTCTCTTCCTCTCTGCAGTGTGCATCATATATTTGTATATCTTTTTATATACACATATATACATATATACATATAAACATATTTATATATATTTATATATATTCATACATATATGCATATATGCAGATGTATCCATGCTGTAATGTAATCATTTTAGATGCAAATAAATACGCGATATGAAAGGTTAACATACAAATAGTATAAATAGTGTTCACCTGGGAACCAGAGGCAAGTGTTGCTGCAGACGTCGGCGCCATGACAATTCAGCCTTGAGTACACTCGTCAAGCGTTTTGAGCTGACAGAATACTGGTGTCGCCGCTCTGGTGGTGGGTTTCGGAAGAAGCACCAGAGTGATCTTACTATGGTTCATGCCATATTCTAGCTGCCTTAGGAAGTGCAATGGTAGCATTTGTAAGATATTTAAATAAGCTCTAATATAATGAGTCGGTTTCGTTCTCAAATCAGTTAACCCTGTCACTTTGTCCTCAGAGCGAACTGGGAGCAATTGGCCACTCCACTTCTTGTAATAAAAATGCGCCATAACTTCCATGTAATGAACGGTCAATTTTCGATGTTCTTAACTTATCGAAAATCGAAGGTGCAAAATTGTCGTATCGCATTGAATTGCTTCCAATGAAGCGCTAACTTTATCACTTTGGCCCTAAATTCCAGCATTTGTTTCCCATTATTATCTTGCATACATTTGGCATGCATTCAGGTGTTCTACATTTGTGAAGGAATCTCTAATGGTCTGAAATATGCTGCCATGGAAGCAGCTACCTTCTAATGCAATGCTCGACCCCTTCCATATATATTTCATCCTGCCACTTTTCACTTCAAATTCGACATCACCATTTTGACAAGAAGCTGTCAGGCATTACTTCGGTTCTGGTATGGTTCGATTCACGTTAAGAGCCGAAATTTCAAGCTGTTCAGTAAAGCTGCCGAGTGGCGTCACGGGGAAATAAAGTTCCAGTTTTTAATCAATGTCAAGCAACATCAGCTCTGCCATGCCAAAATTGTGCAGAAGATTTCGCCGTTCCAGATGCATTCTCTCCATTCAACGCTACTGAGCGTAATGTTCTTTTAAAATATCGAGGGGACTTGTCGGCCTCAACTCCAATGATGGTGAAAATTATGCCAGGCACATCACTTAGCGTTTCAAGTATGAAAATATGCATGCAACTTTGATGTTGGAGGCCATTGACGTTTCGGGAATGGTTTGGCGTTCGGACAGTTCGACAGTGGCGGTCGGTCGGCGACGGGCCGCAGGCGGCACTAATGGCGGAAGGATACCGGAATATAGCTACAGAAGGCGCAAGGTAATAACTTTTGCAATATTTCAGTGTAAGCGGCAATTAAATTGACTCCTGAAGCAAACTAACATTAATAAATACATATTGCCTCATATTTTATTGAGATTAATTATCATAAATTGAAACTATGTTCTTCGCGCACACCCTAGTGAGCATCCGGGCGTGCTTGTCGCATATGCACATCTCAGAGTTCTTGAATGACACAGGGAACCCACCTGTTTTCTTTCTTTAACTACAGTTCTCTCGATGTTCGCATTACCATTACGTCTGACGATAAACGCTTACTCTATCCTATCGGCGATAATCAGACCGTTAAAGTTGAACATAAAATAATCGTTCAGGCAGTGTGTCAAATTTCGCCATCAAAGATACATAACGTCATTGCGTTGACAAGCCTCTAATGCAGGTATTAGATAGTTGTGTGCTGTGGAATTATGCAACCCAAGAGTGTTGCTATGCATCTTTCGGATAGATGTGAAACAGGAGCAACGGCGGGTAAAGTACTGCCAAGCATTGCTTCAGCACATGCGATAAACTTGTAATCTTAACTATTAAAGTGAAGACTGAGTAACTTCTCTAAGTCACATCAAACTATTAGCTCCTGAACATTGTCGAAGTTCACTGATGCTTCTAGGAAGGATAGGCACAGAAACATCCAAAGATATTAAGCCTCTCAATGTGAACCTACCAACTGGAGTGTTCAGTGCAAATGCAACTGATTGACATTGCTGACAAGCGTTATAAGACGTCAAGTTTCATTGAATTGATTCTTCTGTATGCCAGGTATTGTACTACTTATGCATATATATATACATATACAGAAATCGATATAGATATATAATCTAGATTTGATATGTGGAGTGACCGATCTGAAGATATCTTGCGTACCTCGCAACACATCAAAGCACATCTGCTATCGCTGTCTGAATAATTATTAATTCGGCTGACGCTCGAAGCTTTGGGCTGAAGTTTCGATACGGATTTGGAATGTCGCCCGCACGTGGATCGAATGAGTTAGCATTTTGACTGAGTTGTAGACGAAGTATTCGTAAGCACATCCAGCGCAGCTCATCCGCATTATTTATTCTAGATCTGACAAACACGAGTAGGAGACAATATGCTGGTATGTCATACTACAGAAGGATAGTTTGTTCTGTGTTCAGCTTAGTGTACGAAGAAACATCGGCAGGGACAGCGGCACTGAAAGGTTCGAAATGCCTCTGGACGGCCACTTCCGCAAGTCTGTCGAGCCCTGTGCGGCCTCCAGCAATTTTTCACGCCGGCTCAGCGACAAATGCTTCTCCGACGACTCGGAAGGTCGGTATCGATCGCAGACGGACTGAACGTCGACTTGCGCGGCAAATATCGCCGAGGGCGGAATCCGCTCATTGCATCAGAGCATATATGCTTTTGTCAATGAAAAATGTATCGGCGAATTAATACTTTGTGCGTCACTATCAGCTACTTGGGTCTGGAATGAGGGGTAATCCACTTCTCGCAGCGTATTTTCTATGTCAATATGGACTCCATATTTATCTGATCATGTAGTGTTGGCGATTACCTTGAATCTGTTGGTGCCTCAAATGTCCACGCACAGTCACTCCAATTGAGCTAAATAATTCCCATTGATGACACGTTCTCCGACTGACAGTGAACACCACTTCTGTTTTTATGCGATAGAAACCACGTCTCTGAACATCATAAATCGTGAGAGGAAAAGGCAGACAGATGCCTTCAGAATATTTGGAGATCATTTAAGCCTCGCAGGGCCGTGGTGTGGAGGGTGAGATCTTTAAACAACGTGCCGTTCATTACGAAGCAAATACACAAACAATGGCGTATATCGGCCGGTAAAATCGTGAGTTATCTACGAAATACCGGAGGGGTGGGCGGAATTCACACCCCCTCCAGGGCGCGTGTTAATGGAAGTAAACTATTTTTCTGGACCGATATTGGGCTTATAATACTTCACAATAGGTGGAATGTCTACCTGAAGCATGTATTAACCATGCATATCATCTGTTTTGTAATACGTGATTATGTCCAGCATTTGATAAATATATTTCAATTACAATTGGGAAAATGTCGCGTTTATTTAATATGGTTGGATGATGAACATTTCGATAATTCTCCCTCTCATGGTGGGCTTGAATTATAACAAACATGTTCATCAGCCAATATAAAACATTAAAACACACAAGTCGGCTCAATCCACCAGAACTTCAGAGGGTGTGGTTAAGACGCGCGTTAAGCGATCACAAGAACCAGCGGGCAGTTCCCAAATGAACTCAAGGTGCGGCGGAACCCTGCCATGCCATTGCACATCGCATTAGAAGGCCTATGCTTCACATCGCACCGTCTCACTATTGGTGATTCTTTTCCAGCCGAACAAGTCTTGTCAAGGCCATGCTACAGTGTGTCCGGCGCAACGTAACAGGAGGATGGAGAATCTTGGTGATCATGCAGCATTCTGATAAAAGTTGCGGCGAAGTTCTGGCACATTTCCGATCTGGCAAGTTTCCGTCACTGTTCCGACGACTTGTCAC
The DNA here is from genome assembly GCA_034440575.1 of Imbricaverruca yamaguchii. Taxonomy (NCBI): domain Eukaryota; kingdom Metazoa; phylum Arthropoda; class Thecostraca; family Neoverrucidae; genus Imbricaverruca; species Imbricaverruca yamaguchii. Next base: position 943,494 of record JAOTOL010001416.1, on the reverse strand, counting down.
TTGTGGGTCGTTGGCGGGGCCTGGCGACTTGTGGGTCGTTGGCAGTCCCTGGCGACTTGTGGGTCCCCGGCAGTCCCTGGCGACTTGTGGTTCGGGTGGGCGTGGTCGGAGTGTCGTCGTAACTATGTGGTACAGCCGAATGAATACTCTCCAGTGGACGGTCAGTCAGGAGTCGGGAGACCATCGTGCTGCTGAGCGAAGCTGATGTGTCTGCGCAGGATGAACGGGAGCAAGACAGATACGTGACTCATCTGTCGGCTGCTGGCAGATGGCCGGCAGACTGGGGTATTCCCTCATGATAGGTACGAGACAGACAAGTGTTTCTCCACTGAAGGATGCATCAGATATTGGCATATATCAATGGGAAAATCCAGTGGTAGGATATACTCATGTTCTATAATGCAATTATAAAATACTAATTATATTATTTCTTCTATCCTATAATATATAATATAATTCATCCTTCCGTATGGATGAATTATAATCAGGTAACCAGGTCTTAAACACACTTCACACATCTGTCTGCTGTCTATGCTTGCACCAATGCACATGCACAACTATTGACCAAGAACAAGCATGCTTCTTGTGTTGGATGGTGTCAATGCATTACGCGCCATTTCAATAAAACCTGTCTGCCGCCCGCAAGCGTTCTGACGCCTTGTCCATTCAGTCACGATCCCACTCCCCACACGCAAACTAGTGGATAACGTAACGGCTTTTAAGGCTTATGATGGTAGTCGAAGTTTTATTCTCAATATTTGAAACAGCTTTCGTCTCAGGGCATCCTGATGCAACTAAATGGAAGCTGCGGATGGTCGGTGTGTTGGGACATATATTAACCATGCGACGGTAACCTCTGACGTAGCAAGGAACACGGAGAAGGGTACCCATTGCTTGGCTACGGATATGCGGTGGTCACGTCTTGGACCCGACAGACATAGGTACCGAGGCTATCAGAAATCCTGGGGTCATTAGGGGTCCTGGGACCGCCAGAGGTTCTCAAGTGGTCAGGGACCGGCTTTCAGCGTCCGGCCGTAGGGTCCGTGTGGTAGCCTTGGGCGTTGATGTGATTTGGAAAACTATGGCATATGCCTTGTTAATCCTATTCTGCCCATGGGCCTTTCGAGACGCATCAAACGACCTGAGATGACAGTGAACTCGAATGCGATGGCCTGTGCCCTGGGCCGGCTATGGACCGCGGGAAGTCAGAACTGTGGACTGGCGGGGAGCCATAGAACCCCAGGACTCCGGACACAGTTGCAGGAACTATGTTGAAGGCAAGGTTCCTGGGACGTTAATGAGCCTTGTATCGGTCAGAAATTCGTGAGGCGACCCGAAGCCATGGCCTAGCCAGAATAATTAAGGCAATCGATGATTGATCTGAGAGAAACTCTAGGCTGTGCCAAAATAGTGGGGTAGTCAGACATGGAAAATGCCGGTGACCCGCCGACGCACGTCGGTGGCATGTAACGGAAAAAGGAAGGCTAATGAGACAGCCAAACACTCACTTGTCGTTCATCCGATTAAAAAAAATATGTTCTTTTGGATGAATGATCTCACGGTAGGGTCCATTTCTGGGTTAGTTTATATTCGCACACAGCACATTTTACATCGTGGGGCCTTTGGGGACCGCTGCAAGTTAAAAAAGCCGGCGGCGCAGGTGGCGGCCAATTTTCAATTGCCATGGACGTCGGCGAACGTCGCTGAGACTGCAGTGAACCATCTTATGTGGGACAATTATGGCGCAGTAGACTTACAGAGTGACCTTGCTGAACAAAGGAGGTCCTGGATGATGACGTCATGTAAGTTAAAGACATCTGCTTGCCCTCAACTGGCATAATAATTCGTAAGGCTGATAATAAATATAGCTAACCATGTCACTTAGACAAATATGCTTACATAGTTTAGAACAACTCTTATTTATACTCTGATCCTTTTAACACGCGCCCTGGAGGGCCTCTGAAAATAACGCGCACTGGAGGGGGGGGGGGGGCGAATTCCGCCCCCCCTAAGATCTCAGCTCCTATGAAGGCTAGAGCAACGACATTCACAGGGTGGATGGGCACGATAGTGAACACTATTATGTGCAAAGTTCATGACCTTAAGTCAATATCTTCAAGGTCAAATGAGGTCAAAATAGCAAAATTGTCTCGTTTTGCGTGGCTTGGCTTGTCATTGTTATGGATCGCTGTAGTTGTGTCTAAATGCTCCAAAATTGGCATTAATGATGTTTTGGACATTACTAATGATGCAATACAGATGTCAGTTCCGCCATTTGACCTCAAGTCACCTATATAGGAGCACTTTATTAGGTCATTACCTGCTCCAGTTACCGGAACCGGGCTCCCATCCCGACTGCTCCGTTGGGCGGCTCGGCACAATCGGCTTCGCAAATAAAGGAGTGAAATACATGACTAAAGTATGGAAATGCTTAGGCACACAATGATAAACAGTAGATTCCGTGATGTATAGGGAGTAACATGTAATGTGACATCAATCGCATGACAGTCATTTGCATTTATCACACATTCCAGTTGACCAAGTTTGGTTCCATTAGCCTATCATGAACTTAACCAGACTTGACCTCGGCGACCTAACATGACTTTTAAATTATATAGCATAACAATATGCATCAAACAAGTCGCTAGTGTTGTCAAGGACACTTCCCTATTGCCAATATACGGGAAGCGCATCAGCGCCGATTTTTGTGGTCTGGCGTTGGGAATTGTTTTTACTTTAACGGCCCCTAACTTGAAAACAAACGTCTCGGCCGATTTCCACCTTTCTTGCTTTAAACAATGCGTCGGTCATTTCTACGCAGGTACGCGATAAATTTGGCGTATGTCGGCCGGTGCAATATGTAGTTATGTACGAAAAATCGGAAGGATTGGCGGATTTCGCCTAGGGCGTGTATTAACCTGTTATGAACTCGACCTGACTTGACTTCGGTGACTTGACATGACTTTGGAACAATGCAGCATGACAATGTACATCAAACAAGTCGCTAGTTTTGCCAAGAACACTTCTTTTTTGCTAATATACGGGAAGCGCATCAGCGACGATATTTGTGATCTGGCGGTAATAATTTTTTTTTGACTTTAGCGACCAGTAACTCGAAAACATTTTTGGGCGATTTTCATTTTTCTTTCTTCAAACAACGCGCCGATCATTTATTGGCAGGTACACAAACAATGGCACATATCGGCCGGTAAAATGTGGAGTTATCTACGAAAAACCGGAGGGGTGGGCGGATTTCGCCCCCCCTCCAGGGCGCGTGTTAAGCTACCATCAACAACATCTGAGTATTATTGTGGGTTAAGGTGTTTACGATACAAAATTTGCACCCCTTTTTCCCCATCAAGGAAAGAAAAGAGCTAGGATATGATAGGATAAGTTAGGCTACGGTTTCTAAACATACACATTTTGGACATTTTGTTCTCCTTTGTTCATAATTTTTGCTTTCTTTCCTTCAAAATCCGGTTGGGCTCAGTTATATTAGGATTTTATGTGGAAAAGTTCAGTTTGGGTTGAAACGTTCCTTTATTTGTTCACAGGGAAAGGCTATGTTTGGCTAGGCTATATTTTTTGTTCGCTTGCATCGTTTTTATGATATAATACCACACCCAAAGCCCCTTCGTTGGCATTCTTTTGCTCGCCACCTGCAAAATGGACATGTCCAGCACAGATGGTGGTAAATTTGCACTAAAGTTAATTTATTATTTTTTCGAATACGATATTTATGAACGAGATTTAGAAGATGTCATCATTGATTTCCTCATAAAATGCTTACTTTTAAGTTGACGACGGTCGATGCGATTCATGACGTTCGAACGATTTGATGACGTCATATGCATTGGCACAGATGATATGTGCTGCGATATTCACATTGTTTAAAGTTTTTTTTTAATGCTCTAAATGGACGCCTATGGACGAAGTTCAACGGCAGCAATGATGCAAACACTTATGGAACAAACACCCACTCTTGCAAACATGAAAGAGCATGCACTGTTGCATGACTATGTGTTCATGCATGCATCATTGCATGCATGTTATTGAGATGTACGCATCGATACACGCATAAGAGATAAATACGTTGGTCGTCCTTAAGCCCTTTGGATGACATTTGCTTGGAAACGTCCATTCTTTGCCATCAGTTGTTAAAACACTATGATCTAAAAATCACAGTATAGTATGTATAACCCACACTTCAGTGAACAAAATGCATCCTTAGCGGCAGCGAACAGTGGACACGGTCGGTCAGTACCATTCCCGTCACTTAAATCGCAACCACTTTTGTAGTGAAACAATCTGTATGATCCATTACACACTCTGGCTGCCAGAATAGCCGAGTATTTCTTGACGTTACTATCAGGCACTATTTGGTGTGTTCCGGCTTAAAGCGGTGGCTGCAGAGCACGACCCGACATTTCTCACAGTACCAGCGAGGCTTGCCGATGCATACAGGTCGTTGGCAGCACCGTGAACATTGCTTGTCGTCCACGTCGATCAAGTGGTCCACCGGGTCGTACCGCATGTTCCGGATAGCCCTGGACCACAATGGCGCCGGTACAGGTCCGGCTCCAGGCAGTCTCAAGTAGGCGACGGCAATCTGGCTCCGGAATTCCAGCAGGCTCGGAGGGCTGTCTGCTGCATGGCGGTGTACGATCCAAACGTTCACCACCCCCATGTCCAGCATCCGCGTGAAGAGACATCAACGCCAATTCTTCCCACGGATGCCGGCGCTATAGTTGTCGCATAGCCAGCCATACTCGTTGATGCCACCCATGAACTTGTTGCAGCTGTGTATCATGCGCGATTGATCCACAAATCACGAATCCCAGCGAGCCCACAGGCTCGCTTGGATCTGTCCCATTGTTTGGTGCGTTCTCATTGGTCTGGAAGTGGAGCACGCCTTCAGGTTCAGATATCTTTGTAGTGTCATGGCGCGTTGCGCACATACCTCTAATCACAGCTCATCGACAATTGACTAGTAGTGGCGTTCACTGAGGAGTTGATGGCATCCAGAATGTCGGATAATGCGGCATTATCCGATCTCCTCTCAGCCTTCTATATCTAAGTGAAAACATATTCAATTTCTTCAATCTTTCCTCATATGCCAGGTTGCTTATGCCATTAACCATTTTTGTAGCCCTTTTGTGTACTCTCTTTAAAAGCCAACAATCTTTTTCATAGCTAGGAGACCAAACTTGGATGCAGTATTCCAAAGGTGGTCTGACGTATGCACAGTAAAGCTTCCTGATCACTTCATCACTTCTGTATGATACATTCCTATTTATTGCCCCGAGCATTCTCAATGCCTTCTTCCTGGCTTCCTTGGTCTGTTCTGATGCCCCCAGATTTGTGTTTAGAATAAAACCTAAATCCTCCTCCTGTTGAGTCACTGATAGCACTTGGCCTCCCATCAAGTATGGAGCCTTCATATGCTGCTTACCTACATGCATGATTTTGCACTTATCAAAATTAAATTTCATTTGCCATTCTTCGGACCACTTCACAAGTTCGTGTAAGTCTTTTTGCAGTGAGATATGCTCATCTTGACCTGTTATTGCCCTAAAGACCTTCAAATCATCCACAAATTTCAAAACTTTACTGCTTAGGCCACTTTCAATGTTATTTACAAATATAATGAACAGTAGTGGCCCCAGTACTGACTCCTTGCTTGCTTACTCTTAGCCTTGTACTACTATGATTCATCTTGATTTGGAATTATTGGCCTCTAATTACACCATATCTGTTAAATTGAAGCATTTCCCTTGCCTATCATTTCTGCTGACCATGGACCAAGGCTGCTTAAACCATTAACCATATTTGTTGCCCTCTTTTCTATCTTTAAAAGCCAACAATCTGTCATAACTAGGTTATCAGGCTTTAATGCAATTTCCAAATGTGGCCTGACATATGCATAGTAGCTTCCTGATAACTTCTTCACTTCATATGACACATTTATACTTATTGCCCAAACATACCAATGTTTTCTTTCTGGCTTACATGCTGCATACCAGCATGCATAACATTACACTTGTCAAAGTAAAATTTCTTGTAACAATTTTGTCTGACCACTTTACAAACATATAGAAGTCTTTCAATAGAAACATGCTCACCGTGAGCTCAATATGCACTCAGTCATGGTGGATCTCATTAATACGCATGTTGCATACTCAGTTATAGTGGATCTCATTAATTCACACACTATGATAAAAGCTATGACAATTTTTTAATGGCTTTAAGGTGTAGCAACAGGTCATTTTGCACCCAATAAAAGCTCGGATTTCAACATGCTAATAACAAGCATGATTTAAGCACTGGTGTGAAACAGGTGAAGCCTTGCATACTGTCCAGGAAGACTTACCACTCTGTAGCCATCCATCCAATGGGCCTGTCTTATTTTCCTTTGCGGTCATGCCTGGATGTTTACGCCTTGTATGCTTGGGCAAGTTTTGAGATGACCCATAGAAGTCACAATATGTGCAAAATACGTTGCGCCTAGCTCGCTTCTTCGGCCTGTCCAGTTTGCTGCCTTCACTCTTGACCATCGCGATAAAGATGATATTAACAGGTGCACTGTAATGTCGCACAGCAGCCTGGTTTTGAGTACACAAAACAAGGCTTAGCGCAGTAAACAAAAATAATATATATTTCAGAGCCGTCAATTAACCGCCATCACATTCGAGCAACACGAACCAGAAGTTCAAATCGAAGGTCAATCGTAATGCTGGCTTGTGATTGGTTCATTCCGCCAGCGACAGCGGTTCTCGTCGCACCGAACAGGACAATGTGCTGGCAGTTTTGGCGACAGCGTAGCGGCCACGGTGGCGACCAGATCGTCGCTAGCAATCAGGCGTTTTCCCCAATGGTTTTGTACAGTGGTCGCCGACCGGTCGCCGATGAAAACGACGCTCCGGTCCAGCGCGGTGCTTTTGCGAGCAGATTTCTGTTCGCATGTTTGACATGTGCTTGAGGATATGAAATCCATCCAATTGCTGAATGAAAAACTAGAAGTAGCTTATAAAGTCACAGGGATGGCTAGAAACTGTTGCCAACGTGCTTTTGTTCCAAATGGGCTCTTCCTCATGCATACTTATTTTACAAAATTATCTTTTGTCAGAGTATAACTATTTCAGGAAATATAATTTACGAAAGCAGTCACTCCAGCAGACATAATTGTCCAGCTCTTGACATTGCCAAGCTATTTAGGTAATTTTGGTCGCCAAAATTGCTGATAGTTATAACCACTTGGGCGCCGACCCCATCTACCATATCGGAGGTTTTTTTAGCTCTGATAATGCCGATAAACATCTTGAGCTCACCAATCGTTAGCCGAACAGCTGATAATTTTTTGTTTTGAACACATACCGCAGCGCTTCGTTGATGGCGTGCACATACATTTCACCTCGGTGAAAATGTCATCGAGCAGCTGGACTGGGGACGTGTCTTGCAGAGTTGCAGCGCTTGCAAGCGCCGTGAGCTCCGTCTGTTGTTGCTGGAAGCCCAGCGTATTCAGGTAGCTTCTTGAGCCAACGGTGATTGCTTGATATAATCTTAGGCTACTTGTTTCGCGTACTGGTTGGTTATTTGCTTTGGTTTCCTCCGAACGGACATGGGCTTCCAAGTATCCGGGCACGTCCTGAAACGTCGCGTCCCTGCCAATTACGATGCCATCTTCCCCTTCATCCTCGTCCGTTAGTTTGTCCAGAACCGCTGGTGGCAATGCCACAATGTTCACAGAGTCAGCATCACTGCCCGCGAAGCTGCCAGTTTCAACCATCTGTAGGGTTGCGCGAACGCTAGATCTCCCGAGCGCTAGATCACTCTTTAATTTTTTTAACGGGCGTTAATTGGTTAGAACGACGAGGCCGCTCATTTCCACCGCAAATGCTCGCTTTTCAGTCGAAGACGAAGTACTGCGTCACAATCTTTACCATGACATAACTTATTCAAGTCCATGCCTGGTGTTTCACAGACGTGATGAGAGGAAACTACTCTGCAGCCCGGACCGAAGCGGCTGGTCAGTCGCCTTGTGTCTGCGGTCGATGGTGCTGCCCCAGGGGCGGTGCTGCAGCTCGGACCAGTAATGCAGCCCGGACCGGAGCGACTGGTCACCAGCTGTCTGGGATCGATGATGTTGTACCAGTAGCAGCCGAACACCACCGCTTGCACCTGACGCAGATCTGTTCGGCAAGATCAAACCTGCGAATTCCGCCCCCTAAGATCTCGGCTTCCAATAAGGCTACAGCAACGATATTCACACAGTGGATGGGCACGATAGTTAACTCTACTGTGTGCAAATTTCGTGACCTTAGGTCAATATCTTGAAGGTCAAATGAGGTCAAAATAGCAAGATTTTCTGGTTTTGCGTGGCTTGGCTTGTCATTGTTATGGATCGCTGTAATTGTGTTTAAATGCTCCGAAATTGGCATTAATGATGTTTTAGACATTACTAATGATGCAATACATATGTCGGATCCGCCATTTGACATCAGGTCACCTATAGGAGCACTTTATTAGGTCATTACCTGCTCCAGTTACCGGAACCGGGCTCCCATCCCGACTGCTCCGTTGGGCGGCTCGGCACAATCGGCTTCGCAAAGAAAGGAGTGAAATACATGAATAAAGGATAGAAACGCTTAGGCACACAATGACAAAAGTAGATTTCCGGATGTGTAGGGAGTAACATGCAAAGTGACATCAATCGCATGACAGTCATTTCCATTTATGACAACATTCCAGTTGACCAAGTTTGGTTCCATTAGTCTGTCATGATGACCTCGGCGACCTAACATGACTTAAATTATATAGCATAACAATGTGCATCAAAGAAGTCGCTAGTGTTGTCAAGAACACTTCCATTTTGCCAGTATACGGGAAGCGCATCAGCGCCGATGTTTGTGGTCTGGCGCTGCGATTTTTTAAATATAAAACTTTAACGGCCCATAACTTAAAAACGTTTCGGCAGATTGTCATTTTTCTTACTGTAAACAATGCGCCGGACATTTAGAAGTAGGTACAACAAAAATGGCGTATATCTGCCGGTACAATATGGAGTTGTGTACGAAAAATCGGATGGGTGGACGGATTTCGCCCTCCACTCCTCCAGGGCGTGTGTTAACCTGTCATGAACTTGACCTGACTTGACTTCGGTGACCTGACATGACTTTGGTACAATGTAGCATTATAATATACATCAAACAAGTCGCTAGTGTCGCCAAGAACACTTCCTTTTTGTCAATATACGGGAAGCGCATCAGCGCCGATATTTGTGGTCTGACGCGGACATTTTTTAAACTTTACCGACCTCTAAGTCAAAACATTTTTGGTCGATTTTAGTTTTTCTTACTTTAAGCAACGTGCCGTTCATTTCTAAGCCGGCACACAAACAATGGCGTATATCGGCCAGTCAAATCGGGAGTTATCTACGAAAAACCGGAGGGGTGGGCAGATTTCCCCCCCTCCAGGGCGCCTGTTAAGATCATAAGATGAAGTACGTTCAACGCACGGTCCCGTTTTTCTCGCAGCCTTTATGTTCCTAAACATGAATGCATATTTATGTTTCATGTTTCATGTAGTTTGAATTTGTATGAACAAATAGATAGCATGTGAATGATGGCGTGCCACGTAATGAAACGCTGGTACCATGTGAAATTCCTATTTTTCTTGCCTTATATTTGGGTCCGTATCACAAGTACCCAAAGTCATAAGTACCAAGATTCATAAGTTCCAAAGCTGCCAGATGACTTCTAGAATATCTGCGGGTAGGACGAATTCACAAGTACCCGGTGTTATAAGTTCCAAAAATAGTTCTGAATTCTACCGCTAGATGACAACGTAAGTATTATGCACCAGAGCTTACTTGCGTGCCGACAGATGGCAGGCCACATTTGCTGTGTGCTTCAAAAAGGCTACCAAATTCTTGAGCCGGGAAATTCTCAACAAATTATAGAGATTTTGTGTCTAGAAACACCAAGTGTCCCCAAACAAAGGAATGCCGCTGGTTTAGTTCCAGCCTGCCGTAAATTCGTCAAAGTGACGACATATTCATATTCATATTCATTTCGCAAATTCGCCGAATATCTAAGAAATACAGACTCTTCAGAATCCCTTCAAAATTGGTACACATGCAGTACTGGATGAACTGATCATCATGACTATAAAAGCTAAGCAGGGCGCCCTTAAACAGCTGAGATATTCCAGGTAAAACGTCTGGGTCATTCAGGTCGTGAACTCCTCAGAATTCCTTCAAAATGGGCACAAATGCACTCTTGGATGCATTGATGACCATGAGCATAAAACCTGAAGGGACGTTCATAAAAGCAAAATTATGTGTATCAAAACCTCTCCTGGAAAAATTATCCTGGACCATGGCAGCGATTCAAAACACAAAGGTTTTCTTTTTTAACTTGCACGTCAAGTTAGATTGATATTCGATCCCTACATGTGTAACATCGTGAAAACGAGCATGCTGGTGGACCTCGGTACTCTGATTATCGTGAGCACAATCAAGAAGCCGCATTGCTGGTTGGTTATTGGTTTTACGTCTCATCGGCCGTTGAGTCATGTAGCGTCGCCAATCTCTCACGCCGATTGGTCGCGGGCGAAGAGTAGTGACAGGTGAGATTCGAGCCCACAACCTTTCGATTGTGAGACGAGCAACTTACCCCTAGGCCACTCGTCCCCAAGAAGAAGCCGCATTGCAAAACACCACTGGGATATTCATGGTCAAAGGTCAAAGGTCATCGAGATTTCCTTCGACATTAGCAGATGGGTAGTACTCGACACACTAATTACATGAGCATACAATCTAAGAGGAGCATTCACGATTAGCTGAGATATGCAATGTCAAAAGTTAGAGTTATTGAGGTTGGATTCTTCAGATTCCGTTAAAAATTGGTGGAATAGTCATAATTGATGCACGGATCATCATGAACACAAAGGCTAAGAGGGCCGTTCATAAACAGCTGAGTTATTCAAGATCAAAGGTCGAGATCATTGTGGTCGGACCACTGATATATATTGTTAATGGCACACATGTAGTCAAGAACTAACTGACGACCATGGGCATGAATGATAAAGCGGCGTTGCTAAACAGTTGAGCTATTCAGTGTCAAGGGTCAGGGTCAATGAGGTCGGACTATTAAGATTTTCTTCAAAGTTTGTACACGCGGAGTAATTGATGCACTGACCATCATCAGCATAAAATCTCAGAGGGCGGGGTCATTGGGGTGGGACTTCTTATAATTCATTCAAAATAGGCACACATTTATTCTAGGATGAACTAACCCTCATGAGCATACAAGCCAAGATGGTCGTTCATAAACGGCTGGATTATTTGTGTCCAAACATTTCTGGGTGTGCATATGTAGCGATTCATAGCACAAAACGAATATCAATATGCACATCAAGCAACATTGAAATTTCATTTTTACAGGGGAGCATCGTGAAAACTAGCATACTGGTAGGGTAAACGGACAAATGTACGTAAAGCAAATGTATGCGTGACAGATGTCCATACTGAAATGTACCGAAGCAAATGTACGTAGGCATAGATGTACGTATGGTAATCGTTCGTCAGCGCATATGTACGTATGACAAATGTAGTTAAGCGCAAATGTACGTATACGCAAATGTACGGAAGTGCAAAAGTGTGTATGCTCTAATGCTCGGAGACGCAAATATACGTATGCATAACATGTTCGTAATTATACGCAAGCGCAAAAGTACAGATGGCAAATGTACGTATGCGCAAATGAACGCATGTACAAATGTACGCATGCGTAGATGTACGCAAGCGCAAATGTACGGATGTGCAACTGTACGTATGCGTAAATGTACGTACGCACAGAAGTACGAATGAACAAAGGCACGTCAGAGCAAAAGTACGTATACGCAAATGTGCGCATACACAAATGTATGTATGCGCAGATGTACGTCAGCACAAATGTACCTAAGAGCAAATACAGACGTAAACGTACAAGTAAACGTACAAGTATGTAAACGCACATGTACGTAAAGCAAATGTATGTATAAGCCACTTATTCACTTATGGACCTTTACCATGCGCATAATTGCTTTTGTGTACATCTGCCATTCATCTATTTCTCATGAGTATTTTTGCGCCTTCGTACATCTGCACTTACGTTCATCTGCCTCATGTAAGTTTGCGCATACGTCCATATGTGCCTGCATGCATTTGCTCTGACATACTTTTGCGCTGACGCATATTCGCAAACACGCGTACGTACATTTGCGATTACGTACTTCTGCGCATTCGTATATCTGCTCTGATATATAATTGCGCATACGTATATTTGCGCTTACATACATTCATGCTAACGTACTTTTGCGTTTACGTACACTTACGCATACTTATGCTTGCGCTTACGTCCATTTGCGCTTACGCATGCCTGCGATGATGTATTTTTGGATCACGTACATATATTAAAATAATAGCAGTGATATATCTCGGTTACACGGACGTCCATTTGCGCGTACGTACGTTTGCGCTGACGTATCTTGCGTACATTTGTCATACGTACCTTTATGCATACGTGCATTTGCTTACTTACATTTACTTAGGTGTATCGTCATGCGTGCATTTGTCCGAGAATCTACCAGTTGAGCTTGGTGCACTGATTATCATGAGCATATTTAAGAAGCCCTATCACAAAAATATACGGAGATTTCCGGAGCCAAGGGCCAAGGGCCATCGAGACCGGCCTCGTCTAGATTTCCTTCAAAATTGCTGCACGGGTAGTACTTGATGCACTGAACATCATGAGTATACAGGCTAAGAGGGGCGTTCGTAAACAGCTGAAATACTCAAGGTCGAAGTCGGGATCATTAAGGTCGATCTCTCATAATCGTTTCAAGATTGCCACACATATAGTCCAAGATGCGCTGACGGTCCTGAGCATGAAGGCTGACAAAGGCCTTCATGAACAGCTGGATTATTGGGCCAAAATATTTCCCGGTGTGTTCATGCAGCGATTAAAAACAAAACACCAATGGCAAACTGCACGTCAAGCTGAATCAATACTTGCTTGCTTCATGATGCTTCCCAGTGGAACATCATGAAAGCCAGCATACTGGTAGAGCTCGGCATCCTGATTAACATGAGCAAACACAAGAAGACGTATTACACAACACCACAGATATATTTAGGGTCAAAAGTAAAAAGGTCATCGAAGTTGGACGCCTCCAATTTCTTTCAAAATTGGTTCTCGGGAAGCACCCCTTGCAGAAGGGCAGAAATCGAAAGTTATAGAATTGATTGACCCGTGCCAAAGCATGCAAAATAAACGTTCATTCCATTCGGGTCCAAGTTTTAGGAACGTAACGTGAAGAGTTACTGCCCAATTGGGGAACGGGTGGCATATTCCATTTTTAATTGAATATATGATGCTATTGTTTTTTGCGATCTGTCTGTCTGTCTGTCTGTCTGTCTGTCTGTCTGTCTGTCTGTCTGTCTGTCTGTCTGTC
>JAOTOL010001416.1:860000-927500 GCA_034440575.1 Imbricaverruca yamaguchii | reverse complement strand
CACATAAAGACTAAGAAGAGTGCTCATAAATAGCCGTTAACAGACGCCAAAGGCCAGGGTCACGGAAATCGTAGTGCTCATATTTCCTTAAAACACACAGGTATATCTTGATGTGCTGATCGCATGAGCATGGAACCAAAGAGTTCATAAACACATGAGTCATTCAAAGTCAAATGACAGGGTCAGACTACCCAGATTTCCTTCAAAATTGGCACGCAGGTGGCCTTTGACGCGCTAACCAGCATGACCCTACACGCTAAGAGGGACGTTCATAAGCAGCCGTGTTAGTTAGTTATTTGGGCTTTAGGGCGCTTCGAACAGAATTCATAATTCGCCCCCAAGCTGAGTTATTCAGTCAAAACTTCGTCTTGCATTGACGGTATAGATATAACTTACGGCGATAAAACTAATGTGAATCTGTACGTCAACGACTTCTTCAACCGTTGGCGCTCTCCAAGAGGAGAAAAGGCTTTCTTTTCCGCAGACAATTCCTCTCCACCTGCCGATCACTATTCCAAGATCTCCTTTATGGTGCCGTTATTGCGGTGTGATGTGTCCTGATCCCAGAAGTGTTCAGTGCATGCACTTTCTTTCTTCACGTCTGGTGGGATGCCCTGCCACGATCAACATTAATAGACCCGCCTCTGCCAACAACAGTTGAGGCCTGGAACCCTGACAGAACCTGGGTCGCATCCGCTGCTCTAAGACTCATCCATGCGGGTATTACGTGTGATTCGCGCTCGTGTTACTAGACCACTCGTGTTGCGCGATATCGGGGGATGTGGTGTGGATGTACTCGGGTAGATAGTGCCTGTGGAACTCGCGATGTAATCTTGATTGGGTGTTTTTTTCGGTGTACGTTTTTCCTGTTTCACATAATCTTGTATATATAGGCTTAACCCAGATACGCCCCTGTTGATCTCACTTGGCCTCAACACTTTATGACTTCATCCCACGATTTTCCCGACGATGCCCTATTGAATTATAGTGCCGTGAGGTCACACGAGCGCCTTATTTGCTCACGTATTTTATCAACATATTTTCGGGACGTTTCCACTAGACACAGATTCGGCGGTAGCACTGGGTAAACGACAGTACCACTGCTGGGACCTGCAGTAGTCTACTCGCTCGTTTTTCTGTTTACGTTCCATGCTGCCCGGAAGGCAATTCATTTTCAAGAATCTATGCCCTGTCCCAAAGGTGTCACTTTACATACGATGGGCACTGATCCCCCATCCAATCATTAGTTTGCCCTCCACAATGATTGATTTCCCCCTCTCCCAATCAGACATATTCTTAACTATGGGGCCTGTAGAGGCCGAAAATTAAGAAAGCTCGGAATATGCCCCTTCTGCGCTCAACGATTTTGTTTAGCCTATCCGGAGACATGCTATATGAAAGGTAAATTGGCCCCCTTAGCCAATATCACAAAGTGACACCCATATCCCGCCCGAAAGTTTGCTTCCTGTTAGCCGTTCGGAGCTGTCCGGATGACCAAGAATCCTTCTGACACCATATATATTTATTATCCCAAAGGGTAAAGCAAATATTCTCCCCGACGGACAGAATATTATAATATTTAATTATTCAATATTCTAAGTTACTTGGTAGATCGATGCTATCATTGCGCTTATCACTTCAATTAGGTGCATGGTTCGAGGAAGCGCCCCCCGGTAATTGATAAGCGTTGAGGTTACAGGGATATTATAGCAAAGTCAAAGTAGAAAATCGTCTTTGTCCCGCGCCGCAGTCACATAGTGTATATGTATATATTTGCCGCGAATTTGACACACCAACACTTAAGCCGACGCACGGACAAAACATGGTTGACGCTCTCCGAACGCGTGGACAAGGACTCTATCGGACGTTCGATAGATTCCGGACACGTATTTTCGTCCGGGAGTCCTGTGAAGCACGCTTTACCTGGCTTTCGGGGCGAGGAATCGACCATAATTAGTTTAAGGCTACATACAAGGTGTAGGTCGAAGCCCTTGGATGCTGCCACGATTATTGTTTATTGCAATACGGCATATTTATGACGCATGTTGAGGGTTTCCCCCCTATCCGTTTGCGAGATATTTTTTTGTATGATACACGCGCAATAATCGAAGATCAATATAACATGGCCGGCGGCGGATCTAAGATTTGGTAAGAGGTTGGCACCCATAATTTGTGTGCACCGTCTGTAGGTGGAAGTGTTCCTATAATGAAAATATGGTCTCACAAGGATGGGATGCGCTCCGAAAACTGCGTGTAGTTTCTGACGGCATAGCACCATAGCAGGTATTAGTCTTTGTGACATTTATCAAGGTAGTTTGGAGCGCATATCTCCGAAAACATTACACCGCCTGAGAGTTCATCTCGTTTCCTCTCCGATGATTTATAATAAGTCACATCGGCCACCATGTGGAGATGTGGCCCCACATGTCAGTCCAGGGATTCTCACATTGGTCCGAGGCCTCTCATGTCGGTTCAGCTGTATAAGTTATGTCACAATGTCAAGAAGACACAATACGCAGCATTATTCAGTTTGACACGAGGAATTGTGAAAATAAATATACAATAGGATAGCGGATATGGACATAATATCGAACATATGGACATCAACATTCTTCAATGTTAACTGCATCCCCCTTTGGATAGCACAGCACGGATGCTGATTGCATCGCTTGCCGAAAGTCGGAAGAAAAACTTTTTTTGGGAAAGGGAGATGAACGTATGAAACACTATAATTATCCTGCCCATGAGTATGCAGAAGACAGGTGACCTTAGTTGACACCATACAGCATTTCGGATTATGCTAAGACACACAGAGACGAATCACATGGAAACACTGGTCTCTGAGGGTGATCTAAGTGAAGAATAGTTTGTGGATTTAAAAACAATAGGCGAATAAACAATAAGCCGTAAATCACATACACATGCACACACATGCATACACACATATACATACATATATATAAGCACGGATATGTATATATATAAGCATGTGTGAGTGTGCATGTGTATGTAATTTAGGGCTTATTTGTGTTTGCCTACTTCTTTTAATGCACAAACTATTCTGCTTCACTTAGATCATCCTCAGAGACCACAGTGTTGCTCTGTGACTCGTCTTTGTGTGTCTTAGCATAACCCCAAATGCCATATATCAACTAAGGTCACCTGTCTACTTCATACCTATGGGTATACACATGCATGCATGTATTTATGCATGTATATATGCGAGTATGCACATATGTATGCATTTTGGAATTTTGCTTGCATACACAGAGACGAATCACAGTACATCACTGCAGTTAAAAAAGGATGGATTAAGCAAACCCATGGACAGGTGGTGCCATTCTCATGAGCATCGGCACTTCTCTAGAAGGCTTCAGTGCATCCCCTCCCCAGTCAACTGATTTCAGCCTAAAGATACCAAAAGGCACCCTGCCCTCACACAAATTTATGGATCAACCTCTGTAGAAAGCCAAGGCATCAGCAACAGCCTGAGACTGGACCAACAGTCATGGGCACAGAAGTATAACCTTGGGTTCTTTTACGACACATTCAGCTGGTAGGTCATATAGCATCACCAACTTGTCACTGTGCATTACATGATCCCATCTAAACGCTTTACAACCGACCTTCATAGTCATGGGCTAGGTCTGACATTGTCTGGTGATCAATTCTCTCATTTTTCCCTTGCATCTGATGTTCGTTTTTATCTTAATATATTTTTTTTTATTCCATTCTCTCAAATTGCCCACATTCATCCCATTGGCATTTTGTATGTGTTGGATGTGGTCATTATGCGTGACCACCAGGTACGTAGTGTTATATGTTGTTGGGGGAAATGAGTTATATACTGACTTACAATTGCCACAATGTTGGCTTTGTTCCCCCATAAATAAAACTATCAAAATGGGCCATATGGAGTGTGCCCCAAATCCATTTGGACCAGATCATTTCCTTCATGTATTCTGACCCTCCACTCACCCTAATAGTACTCCCGATGTGAAATAGTTGGAAGAATTGTGGGTTTTATGATATGAGCACGACTTTTTATGCCTGAGCACTAAAGTACATATCACAAATGTATTCATGGTAAATATACGTAATATCAAATGTACATACAGTATATGCACCTAAGCAATGTGTTTAAACGCAGACACGTATGCTCAAATGTACGTACATTTGCTGTTGCATCTTTTACGTTTACGTACTGATGCATATGTACGTTTATCCATGCATACATTTGCGCTTACATACTTTGGCGCCAACGTACGTTTGTGCTTAGGTAAAATTACGCTTACGTGCATTTGCACATACGTACATTTTCACTTACATACATTTGTGCACATGACATTTTGTATTTTCGCACTTTTGCGCTCATATACATTTGCGCAAATCAGACTTTTGCGCTTACGTACATTTGCGCATACGTACCTTTGTGAATACGTACATTTGCGCTTACGTACACTTCCACATACCTACATTTTCCAGAGCATTCACGCTCACGTACATTTGTCATGCGTACATTTGTGCTTACGTACAATTGCCGTACATACATCTGCGCTTATGTACATTTGCATACGCATATTTGCGTATTCATATCCGCCATGCGTACCTAGATACGTGCTAGGCTACTAAACATATATTAATCATGACCTAGCCCACCACCATTTTTGTCCTGAGGTAAATTAATTCTTGATGCAATTATAACACATCTATAGACACAACTATACATACATGAACCTGAAGCAATTATGTCCCAAAATGTAGTTACAATTTGAAAATAAAAGCATCAAATTAATTCAAACCACATTAGAAAACAACGAAATATATCTGACAAAATCAGCTACTTTGCACTTATGTATCAAAACATATTTAGATAGGTCTCGATATACATGTCTTATAATTACTGTACTTTGAAGCCTAAATAGCAACCTCGGTACCACATTCATAAACACTGCATCATAAAAATAAATTTCAAGAAATCAGAAGTTACCAGTAACTACAGATGTACCACCTTTTCAAGGTATCATTCAGACATAATAATTTTAGTCTTAAAAAAAACAGGTCAGGCTAGGTTATGTTGGTGTTTTTAACTTTACAATTGTTCTGGTGGTGGTGGTGGATTGGAGTTTAGGGGCGCGTCGACATCTAGGGTCATTTTTATCTATCATTTTTTAAATCTACCTAGGGTTTAGGGTCAATTATCCAGTCTTATAAGCAATGTGTGATTTAACATTGCACATTTGTTTCGTTTCCTTGCAAGTCATCATGACTTGGCAGTAGGTACATACCTAGAAGAGGGGGGTTCTGAACACTTGAGGCATTATGTAACAAAAAGCTCTACTGCCACTTCTGTACAGCTGAACCAGTAATTGTACTGTGTGTACTGAACACAACAATGAATAATCTATCCATATTCAAACAGTTCCTTTCAATGAAAATCCTCTAGATACTTGCAAAGAGAAACTTTAAAAGGGATCATCATGTTTGTAGTGGTGTGCCATATTCTGGACACCAAAATGCTGTTGTGCAAGATTACCTCATTGTAGTTGTTGGTGCAAGCTATTAGTAGCCACTAAAAAATGCTGGTGTAATTGCAATTTTTTAAAATAAAATGAACATCACTTCCTTATGGTTTACTTAAGCACTGCTCCTGGAAGATTAGGTGCAGTGCAGCACTCTCTACCAGCATATCTGAAGTGCTGGAGCTCATCCTTGTAGAATGGCTGGAGCCATTTTTCCATACGAATGATGCTCAGTTTGGCTTCAAAGCCGGACACTCCACCACCCAGGCTACATATGTTCTGAAGGAAACTATTCACCATTATGCCAGGCAGGGTAGCCCAGTCTATGCCTGCTTCTTAGATGCCAGCAAGGCATTTGACAGTTTGTCATGCAAAGCTTTTTCAAATACTAGCTGACAGGTGTCCCGACAGCATACCTCAGACTTCTAATTACATGGTATCGGTCCCAACAGATGGGAGTGAGGTGGGCTGACAGTAGATCAGAATCATTTTCTATTAAGAATGGTGTCAGACAAGGGGGAAATACCTGACCTCTGCTGTTTAATGTGTGCATAGATAAGCTTTTATATGATTTGCAAAAGACTCATGTGGGTTGTCATGTTGGACTGCATGCTGTAAATGTTCTGGCATATGCTGATGACATTGTTCTGCTGGCCCCCACTAGGGCAGGACTTCAGGTGCTAGTTAGGTCATGTGAGACCTTTGTGGCCTCAATGGATGTGAAACTTAATGTTGAAAAGACTGTCTGTATGGTGTTTTGCCCTCAAAGACCATACTCATCATCACATCTGATGTGTTGCCAAGGGCCACAAGTACTCCTCTGTGGAAAACTGCTTACATGGGTCCAGAAGTTCAGATATCTGGGGCACAAAATTGAATGCAACATGAGTGATTGTGCAGATATAAAGACATAAAGACATAAAAGATTAGTGCAACTATGAGCCACACGGGCCATTCTTGGTTGCACTCTGTACACTGAACCAGTTGCATACAAAATCTGTCAATCAGCCCTCCCTGTAATACTGAAAAGCAAGCCCTGTATTCCTATAATGATTGTCTGCTGTTTTTAAAGATGTTCAATGTGCTGCTACTGACAATGTTTTCTGGCAGCTGGTTCCAATGTTCTACTACCCTGTTGGTGAAGAAAGTCTGCCTTAACCTTGTTCTGCTGTGGTTAACTTTAATTTTGAATTGATGACCTCTAATTGCATCATTTCTGTTCAATTCAAACACTTCCCCAAGATATCCCCTCTCCAGACCATGGACAAATTTAAAGACCTTGATTAGATCTCCTCTCAGCCTTCTATATCTAAGTGAAAACATATTCAATTTCTTTAATCTTTCATCATATACCAGGTTGCTTATACCATTAACCATTTTTGTAGCCCTCTTTTATACTCTCTCTAAAAGCCAACAATCTTTTCATGGCTAGGAGACCAAGCTTGGATACAGTATTCCAAATGTGGCCTGACATATGCACAGTAAAGCTTCCTGAAGACTTCCTCACTCCTGTATGATACATTCCTATTTATTGCCCTGAGCATTCTCAGTGCTTTCTTCCTGGCTTCCTTGATCTGTTCTGATGCCCAAATTTTGTGTTTAGAATAATACCTAAATCCTTCTTTGCAGAGATATGCAGAGGACCAGACATGCATTGTATTACCAGGTAAACATGCTCTGTGCTGCTAGGATGTGCAGACAAGCTCATGCTAGTTAGGCTGTTTAAGATATACTGTCCCTCTATGGGTGTGAATTGTGGAACACTGTGGATGTGAAACGAGTTTCCGCTAAGTCTGTATAGCCCATCACTCCTGCTTGAAAAGGCTAGTCAAGGTTCCTAGGTATTCTCGCAATCATGAAGTGTGTTGAAAGCAGGGTGGGAATTAAGGCTCTTCTTTAGCGATTTCATCCCTTAAAACATTTTTTGCACTCCATGTTCATACTGGATAGAATGGATTCCTCATGTACTCTGACAAAAACATGCAGAAGGAAGAAAAACTCCACTAAAAAGGAATACAAGATTAAAGAAAACATCCACCAAACATGTTATTCTACTTATGATTACCAAATAAACTAGCCACTTTTTGTACCATCAAGCACACAGATAACATCCAAACACACACCACATCAAACCACAATCAACAGAAATGCCAACAACATGTCGAACCTTGCACATGCTCACTGAACAGTGCCCTCCAGACTACAAATTTGGTGATGTGTCTCCAGAAACCTGCATCTGAACCACCTTGTAGTGGGAAAAATTGTTGACTGATACTTTGCTTTGCATTCAGCTATCACATCCAACTGGCATGTGCTGTACTGGTGCAGTAGTGGTATTGGGTCTGTATCAAATAGGCTGCGTATGTAGGTAGGTGTGTGCTCTGAGCTGAGGGTGGAGTGTGAATTATTTGTTTGTTTTTCATTTAGCTAGCCTTGCACTGGACCAACAGTGAAAGGAAAGCACATTGCTCCTGTGAGTTATAAGAGGTGAAGCTGAGCTGATCATCACAACTCCCTGTCTTGTGGTGCCATCCATCATCCACTTCTTTGATTCTGCATGCTGATGTGACCAAAAATGACAATGTGTGAGACAAAATGTACGACCCTCAATATACCAGGAGGTGCTGGGTTTACTCAACATCAAAAGTAGCATTAGGGATCATGCTATATTACTCAACGTTTCGGCCAGGGGCCATCATCAGGAGTGACATTCTCATGAGCATCAATCAACAGAAATGCCAACAACATGTCGAACCTTGCACATGCTCACTGAACAGTGCCCTCCAGACTACAAATTTGGTAATGTGTCTCCCATGGACAGTGTGTCAACAACATAACAGATGTTGACACATCAGAGGTGATGTGTCAACATCTCTCCTGATGATGGCCCCTGGCCGAAACGTTGAGTAATATAGCATGATCCCTAACGCTACTTTTGATGTTGAGTAAACCCAGCACCTCCTGGTATATTGAGGGTCGTACATTTCGTCTCACCCAATGTCTAAAACCCAGGAGCATCTAAGAGCCATTCTTCGTTGTATTAAACAAAAATGACAATGTACATTACTTATTACATAGGTAAGTCTACTGACTAGGTACATATTATTTTCCTTCGGTTACTGGTAAATAGATTACATGCATCAAAAAATATTATGTCCATGAAAACATAGTTGAAAATGTACTGAGGAAATCTGTTTGCATGCTGACTCCAAACCTGAAAAGTAGGTTTCCCATTGGGAAACCTACTTGGGAAACCTAACTGGGAAATTGGGAAACCTAACTGAGAAATTCCCAATCTGGTTGAGTTTGGATTTTGGAATGCTCCCATGCCACATGCTGGTGGCAAGTAGACATCTTTTATTTGTGCATAGCCTCATGGGCAGCAGCAATGCCATTATAAAAGCACTATGTAAGAGTGAGATAGCTTGGTTGGGTATTATTGCACAAAATCATGCTCAAATTAGGTATGAATATGAACTTGCATCTATCGATTTATTGGTGGCCAGTAAAGCTGACATCAAACACACATTTAGGTCACAGCTGGAATAAATTGTACTGGAAAGAGCTGATCAGGCTTATGTGCATGACCAAGGGTTGAAGTGAGCAGATGTGGCACAGTGGTTGCTGTCTCAGTTTGGTTGTGTTGCTGGTCTGTATGCATGAAGGCATTGTGTGTTGTATGGTAGCCCAGATATGTACTGAGAAAGGTGCAAAATACAGGTCATTATTATTATTATTATTGCTAGCCCATACACAAAGAATAGGTAGAGCTGTGATCAGGCCTTAATATTTGGATTGTAAACAGGTCCAACAAAGAATAGGTAGAGCTGTGTGATCAGGCCTTAATATTTGGATTTTAAACAGGTTCATTGTTCATTTATGAATATCACCTTATTTTTCTTATTTATGCGCTGAACATCACGTGGGAGATATTCAAAGGTATTTGCCTCAAATAAGGTGTCCATTAAACAGAACATGTTCAGATATCTACCTTTTCCCTAACCAATGTAAGCAGGTAGGTGGGCATCTATATCTTTTTGGCCTTGTGAAATACCAGCAGAAATACATCCTCACCGAACTCACTTGTCTGTGGCAGAACCTCATGAAAGGGCTGAGCACCATCCCTGCAAGAACTTGATCATGATGCAACTGCAGGAGCGCTTCCACGTGTCCAATTACCAACGGCTTTTCCTTTCGCAAAAAGTCGTCAGGAATTGTGGTGATTTCTTAGCTCACAATAAATGGCAACAATTTTGAAGCCGTTTGTTATTGTTTATGTGCTGCCGTCTGCTGGCACGCATGTAAGCTCTTGTGCCGCTGAGCGTTTATGGTGTCATCTAGCGGTCGAATTCAGAACTATTTTTGGAACTTATGAAACCGGGTACTTATGACTTTGGGTACTTGTGAATTCACCCTGTCTGGAGTATTTTGGAAGTTATCTGGCAACTTTTGGAACTTATGAAACCAAATCTGGCATATTTTGGAACTTATGACCCTTGGTACTTGTGACACTTGGTACTTATGAAGGTCCCCCTTATATTTTCCTACTCAGACTTTGTATCCTTTATAGCGATCAACATATGTTTATGATCTAGCTACCAGAAACTGCATATAAAACCTGATCCGAGTAAAGTTGACAGTGCCATTTTAAACTTAACAAGGGATCACGGCAACCCCATGAGAGGAGTTCAAGCCCTGAAAGTGCCGTCACCCGTAGCACTACGCCGAACCTTATTGTGGTTGTCCTCAGCTCATCAATTCTTTAGCACGTCGCCGAGCGCAGCGAGATTATCTCGGCACCGTCGCATCTGTGGCTTTGAATGTGCCGGGTGAATCCTCGTGACCAGCGATGGTTGTGAATGTGTGCGAAGTGTGATTTACGTTTATACACACACACAATATATATATATATATATATATATATATATATATATATATATATATAAAAAATATATTATATAAATATATATATGTATATGTGTGTGTGTGTGTGTGTGTATTTTTTTTGTATAAATCTCAACGATTGTTGTGAGCTGGCATAGCCGAGCAATGAACACATGCCAAATGCTCCAGGAGAAATGTATTATTTCAAACAAACATATTCAAATATATTCAAACAAATATTCAATACTAAAATAACGCAAAATCAGACCTACGGCTGTGCAGGTGTAAATATGTACCCTGTGGCGGGGCAAGTGCAAGGTCGTACGTACCATGTGACAGCAGGTGTAAGGCTGTTGGTCGTACGTACCATGTGACAGCAGGTGTAAGGCTGTTGGTCGTACGTACCATGTGACAGCAGGTGTAAGGCTGTTGGGCGTGCGTACCGCGTGACGCCAGGTGTAAGGCTATTAGTCTGCTGATGCAATCTTAACATAGGGGTTATATTTTCAGAAGTCATCATTGGTGAAGCAATGTGCTTGCACCGGACCAGAAGTGCGCTTTTTTTAGTTGATTTGGGTATCATACATGAATTGAAGGAAGCATGTGTTTCTCTATGCTGTGCGTAAATGGCTAGTTATCGCTGGGAGCACGCAGTGCCCCCCACCCCACCCTCAGTTAAGGCAATCATTTCGCCAGCCGCCACGCCTGATTCGCCACCAACCCGGCTTTCACGCGAAGTTTCGAGAGAGCTCGCAGCGGTAACTTAGCCCAACTGTCTACTTGGCTGACGCGAGAGTGACGTGTTTTCTGGTGGTAAACTGCAATGAGTTCTCCGGCATTACAGTACTGCGTCGGCGAATGACAGTGCCTGCGGCAGCGAAAACAGCGCGATTGCCTCCTGACGGAACGGCGTCCGGCCCCACGGGTGACGCTGCGCAACACGATATAGGCCAACGGGTCACACAGCAGGACTGCTCTCTGTCGGTGGCGGGGCGGCTTCCGGCCATACACAGCAGAACTCTTCCCTGTCAGTGGCGGGGCGGCGTCCGGCCGTACACAGCAGGACTCCTCCCTGTCGGTGGCGGGGCGGCGTCCGGCCATACACAGGAGGACTCCTCCCTGTCGGTGGCGGGGCGGCGTCTGGCCATACACAGGAAGACTCCTCCCTGTCGGTGGCGGGGCGGCGTCCGGCCCCACGGGTGACGCTGCGCAACACGATATAGGCCAACGGGTCACACAGCAGGACTGCTCCCTGTCGGTGGCGGGGCGGCGTCCGGCCATACACAGCAGGACTCCTCCCTGTCGGTGGCGGGGCGGCGTCCGGCCATACACAGCAGGACTCCTCCCTGTCGGTGGCGGGGCGGCTTCCGGCCATACACAGCAGAACTCTTCCCTGTCGGTGGCGGGGCGGCGTCCGGCAATACACAGCAGGACTCCTCCCCGTCCGTGGCGGGGCGGCGTCCGGCCATACACAGCAGGACTCTTCCCTGTCGGTGGCGGGGCGGCGTCTGGCCATACACAGGAAGACTCCTCCCTGTCGGTGGCGGGGCGGCGTCCGGCCATACACAGCAGAACTCTTCCCTGTCGGTGGCGGGGCGGCGTCCGGCCATACACAGCAGGACTCCTCCCTGTCCGTGGCGGGGCGGCGTCCGGCCATACACAGCAGGACTCTTCCCTGTCGGTGGCGGGGCGGCGTCTGGCCATACACAGGAGGACTCCTCGCTGTCGGTGGCGGGGCGGCGTCCGGCCATACACAGCAGGACTCTTCCCTGTCGGTGGCGGGGCGGCGTCCGGCCATACACAGCAAGACTCCTCCCTGTCAGTGGCGGGGCGGCGTCCGGCCATACACAGCAGGACTCTTCCCTGTCGGTGGCGGGGCGGCGTCTGGCCATACACAGCAGGACTCATCCCTGTCGGTGGCGGGGCGGCGTCCGGCCATACACAGCAGGACTGCTCTCTGTCGGTGACGGGGCGGCGTCCGGCCATACACAGCAGGACTCTTCCCTGTCCGTGGCGGGGCGGCGTCCGGCCATACACAGCAGGACTCCTCCGTGTCGGTGGCGGGGCGGCGTCCGGCCGTACACAGCAGGACTCCTCCCTGTCGTGCGGCAGCGTGATATAGCACAAGTACACCGTCTGTAGACAAAGACAGCTGGGGTCTCTTGCTAGATCTCTTATCTAGTCGTAATCAGAAAAGCATGTGCAAAAGCTTTCCTCCAGCAGCGAACAGAACGCTACGTGGGGAAGCAGACGGCTTACCCAGGGAGGGACACTAATAAAGGGGTTGGCCATGGTCGAGGTTTCATGGTAGGAAGGCGAAATATGATCATTGAAAATAGTAAAATTCAGCAATATGGGGGCGGGGACACTCCCTGTTTGTCACCGACAAGATCCTTTGACCAGATTGAACCTGCTACACTGAAACCGAAAACTAGAGCTGGGTGCTGATAATTATTTAACCTAAGCGTTTTCTGGACTTAAACAGCTTGGAGGCTTAAAGAGGACCGATAGCATGCCCCTTTAGCTTCATGATTCTTTTAGATCCCGTAGCATTGCTAGATACGATGCTTGACATTGATGGCTGCAAACAAGGTTCACTTGTCTCCAGGCTAGTCATCCAATTTCAGGCGTTGGAACGATTGTCTCACATGAAGTTTCAATTTTGGGAGTTGGCCCCTAAATACCATTTAGGTCTCGTACCAACTTCGAAAACAGTAAATATAATTCAGAGCATCACTGAAACCCAAGAAACTAAAACTCAGCACTATTTCAACATTATGAGACCAGTAAGCCCTACAAGGAAGAGGGACAGCAGTGGCCGATCAACCTTGAATATGTCGAAATTCGCCGAAAATGGTCCAGTAGACACATGCTAAAGCTAAAAGTAGATGACGATGCAGACTTGGATACACCTTCGCATTCGTCATGCTTGGATTAGGCCAAGGTAGGAAGAAGCAGGAAGGGAATGAGGGAGGAACCAGACGAACTACCTGCTCGGCGGTCAGTGCACGACTGAGCGACCTTGCGCGTGCATAATCCTCTAGTAAAAAAAAAACGCCTGCGGACAGCAGTGCCATCTATAGTTGGCACAACTCGGGGCAAAACGTTGCCAAATAATTAAAGGAGGGGCAATGCATGGAGGAAAATAGAGGGGCCAAATCGGTTCTGGGGACCCGCTCAATGTGCTCTGATTGTAGAGTTTGAGCTTATGGGTACGGCACGCTAACTTTGAGAGGGCCGGAGACCCACACAAGTATACAAACTGCCACCTCTGGACATAAACACTTCGAGCAAGCCAAGGACCAGTCAGGCGACAAGATGGGTGGTATTGTTTGATATTTTATACTTAGCAGTGCTCCAGTTATCTTCTTGTCGGCTCCGTCTTTGCTCGTGCGCAGAATGTTGCCCAGTCAGTGTTGCGCTGGGATGATAATGCATCATGATAACTAGTTGGTGGCGTACAGGTATCCGATCAGTTCAACATTCATGTTACATTATAACATGCAACAAGTTGAATACCAAATAGGCGACTTCGTTGACCCGGTGCATCCTACCTGGCAGAACACTGGTAATCTGTTTGTTTTTCTAGTCACGTAAGTAAACAGGCTCCAACAAGGCTTGTGTTTGTTTGAACTAATTTTGATGAAAAATAATAAGTCGAGCGAAAATAGGAAACAAAGTTCTCGTGTTATAATATTTTAACGGCATACACTATATTCGAATTCATTTTCAATACAAACATGTCAGTTAAACAGCACACCGATCCTACGCATGGATAGACACAATATCATATATACAAGGTATAATCATCCGGTTCTGCATATCGATCTGAGCAGGTTCGGTTCTGACGTCACGGATTTTCTGTCGGCGGCGACATAGGCAAGCGGAAAATGATGCCGGTTTTCGTGGAGAGGTTGGCGATGTTCTTCGGAGTATTATAGGTCAGAATGATACGTTCTTATTTCCGTCGAGTTTCATGCAATTCCATTGCGTACCAATCACGTGACCATACCTAAGTATATTCCCGCCTCTTATATTCTTGAATAACATAGACAGATCACATCATCCGACGTCCAGCCACGACCAAAACATTGGGGACGTCGGTCTTCTCAGGTCGATTCTTTCCATGCAACGACTGCTGGGCTGGTAATATGAGGTGTTGAACATGTTTGAGAGCTGGGTAGAACGTTTCCCCCTTTACCGCATGTGACTAATTCCTGCATTTCAGTGATCATGCGCCATAATAGCGCTGCTTGAGCACAGCGGGATATACAAGAACGGGTGAAATCAGTGATTAGAACTCAGGAACACAACGCTGACGGTCTAACCAGTGTCTAAGATAGCACATGGGGTCTCCAGAACCACCAACATGTGTGACTGCCAAGCTTTAGCAGTCCCATCCACCGCTCAATGCGAGTTCTAAGCCGTCCATGCATGTCAAAATTATTCACAATATCTCAGGTAGGAACAACACCACCGGATACAGCCTGAGACGTCATGACCGCTAATCAGCACCAAAACTCATCTGTTGCACAACAAATACGGCCGGGACCTCCAAAAACAAGGCGATCCGAAGCAGCCTAGACGAGGACATGCGGGATGGATCATCATCCTCTGTGCAGCAAAAGCGACCTGGACCGTACGGAACGAGAAAGGGAGCTCAATAATCGCCTCAATCGTCGCCAGAAGCGACCCAATCAGGGCTCGGATATAGCTTGGTTTGCCGAAGGATTGCAAGCAGGTTGGCGATGTTTTCGCGGGTTTTAATTTAGAATTGATGCTTTTTATTTTCGCGACACTTCGCATGAACGACCAAATTTCCATAATAATCGGAGCGAAAAGACGGCATGAAACCCAACACTTATAGGCTAGGGACGCAAGATCGAGTGGAATCTGGTTAGAAACAGAATCGATGCTATATCGACAGCAATTTAAAGTACCCCACAGCATTGGCGAATCCAGAAAGAGGACCAACTGCGAGCTTGTGACCTTCCTCCCCCATCGAGACCTTACGCCCCTCCATGACTTTCAAGTACACCCCTCGACCCCCTCAACTAATTTTTCCTCCGATGTCACCACCCCGAGTAGAAAAGGCGTACCTGGGAAACGCTCAAGCCCCCTTCGTATGAAAAATTCCCTCAAAATCAATTGTGTTTCCCCAACAGACAAATTACCCAGGCCGACCAAGGATGCTTACTTTGCTCCTGCCCCATAGGTATTCGAATTAAAGGCAACTGTTGGTAATATGAAGGCGATATCCATACTTAGTAATACTGGAGTGCTGGTGCTATGCCTCACTTATTTACAGTGTTTGCCACATGCTACTGGATATTATTAACCCTCCCCGCCTCTCCGGTCAGCGGTCAGATTCTCACACTCCGTCTCGAGTGGGGTGGTGGTGGTGGAGGGGTCGGGGTGTTGTTACCGATCTCTACTCGAACTTCCAAACGAAGCGGTATACGAAAGTAAACCGGTTAATATTGGAAATAATTTTACGAAGTTGTCCGCACATGGTCTACTTTTATATTTTGAAAATAGAAAATTTGGACAGAAATTGGCGGTTCTTCAGAACGTATTAACTATCAAACATTGCGCAGCTCTATCAGCTGCGGTCCCTTCTCTCGGAATGGCCTTGGCTCCCGTACATCGTGGACTCTGGCTCCGAGCGGACACCGAACCTTCGGCCGGCTCCTGCCGACGCGCTGATACCGCCCCCTGACGCGTCGGGCGGCTGGCCGTCGTCCGATGCTTCGCTTGGTTTCTCACCGCGTGATGTTTTCCAAGGTTTTTCATTCTCACCGCGACGGACTGGATGGAACCAAACGGAACGCATGAGCTGCACGATGGACGACTAACACGTGAACATAACTGACGTAAAACCCTCACTGGCGCAACAATTCGGGGGGGGGGTGGCCTTACACCAGCTTTCCCATAGGGCTCCTTCCCTTCCAAGGGAAGCCGTTTCTTCTTTGAGGGGCGCCCCTGCTTGATACATTTGAGGGGGTGCACTCAAGCCTTTCCAAAGTGGTGCCTCCCCCATGCCAGAGGGACACTCACCTTCCATGGGGGGACATGCCCTCGATACCTTGCCAAGACAGGCGAGATCAACGCAGGCCGGAGCTCCAACCAACTGAGTTATCTGGGTGGCATTTGTAACTTGGAAGAAAGCACCCACATTTACCTCAAGAAGCAGTTATTATTTTGCTCCACTCTGCAAAAATGTCGACCTCTTAAGACTCGGTTTAAGCTATACCAGACCGCTCGTCTTGAAGCTGACTAAAAATCTTTTTGAAAAGGCCCAAATGCTCCCATGATCAAGACACCCAAATTCAACACCTCATCTCAATCGCTTATCGCTACAATCTCGTGAATCATTTCGGTGGTATGGGTAAGGTATCCATCTTCCAACTAAAAGGCTATGTGTTCTAGTCCCTTCTGTCACTATTCTTCGACCGCGACCAATCGACGTGAGATATTTTCGCGCTATGTGATACAACAGTCGACGTGTTGCAAAGCCAACAACCACCACCGCCACAGTGAATCATTTCAAGCCATTCGAATTACTTTGTCCCAGAGTTCTAATGCATGCTGAAAACATTAATTTGATATAATATAGGTGCCACGATATTTTGTATCTTCATTTGCCATTGGGCGAGTATTGTCTTAACTTCTTTTGCATGCCAAAAGAAAACGCTTTTCGGCATATTGGTTTTCGTACCATACCTACATTACAGGAGTATATGATCAATACCCAACCATTTCGATCGACTGGTAGCCCAAAATTGCCTGATTGACCGATTGATAACCCTGATAACTCCATGAAAGAATGACTCGCACGTGTATGGTGAATTGGCAACTTTCCTTGTTAATGTCGTGTGTCCCACATTGTTCCGAGTCCTGCATGATAGCGTATCGTAGTTCTGACTTGGACAATCGACTTAGACACGCCTGAATTCATACACTGATATTGGATTTATATGGTGCAATAGCGCCTCGATAGCTATCTGAATTTGATGACTTCTGCTGACCCCACTTGCATCACTGATTTGGGTTGGACATCCTACTCGGTTCCTCGTGTTACTCATCTAGATCGACCTTCAGACCTCATCCGGCTGATTCAAATTAAGATGATCTCTGCTAGGAGCAATCTGCCTCTGGTGTCCTCGTCGCCATCCGCAATGCCTTCAGACCAAGCACTCCTCCCATCTAGAGTTGTCCACATCACCAGCGTCGACCTGGTCAGATCCGGGAGGGAGGGGGGGTAGTACGATCATTTCTGCAGACGATCGGTCACGCACCTAAAATAGCCCACCGCTGATCATGCTTCACTGGACGCGTTCCAACGCAGTGGGATTTCTCCTCAGGCTGTCTCAGTGTCAGATGGGGCTCATCTGTCCTGTTCGGCCCGTAGTGACCAGTGTCGAAACGGAGAGCTTCATTCAATCTTATCCACACGAAAACAGATCTTCCACTTCATAGACCCGATCCGAAGCCTCTTATGACGTTTCATTATATTTTTGTCAAACACAGCCGCCGCATTTATCAAGTTATAGGACATCAGGAGGCATGAGAAGCGGTAGCTCCAGTGTCGCAGAGCAGGAACGGAACCTTGCCACAGCACGCAGGAACGGAACCTTGCCACGGCTCTCCGGAAAGGAACTCCGCCACAGCTCGCCGGAACAGAACCTTGACACAGTTCGCCGGAACGAAACTTTTCTACAGCCCGGCGGAACAGAACCTTGCCACAGTTCGCCGGAACGAAACTTTGCTACAGCCCGGCGGAACAGAACCTTGCCGCAGTTCGGAGAGCCAGCCTCAGAATGTTCTCAGATTTAGCCGACCCCGCTCCTGTCACTGGAACTTCAGTAAAGTCACAGCAAGTGCGGGTGATTATTCAATTATTGTGATTAATTAATCACTTATCTGGCGTTTATGCAGGTATATCGGGCACAACACCATTATGTATTATACAACATGTGACAACTAGGTTATTTTACGGAGGTAAATGTGACGTAACGAGCTAAATGTACAAATCAGAGTCTGATTTGGAGTTCAGGTTAGCTACGTGTTAAAAAGAAGGGGTCCAGATAAAAGATGCTGGCTACCCGATCAATTGTGACGTATGGTGGGTGGCGCATGCACAATGCAGTCCTTTAGGAACATCAGTTGTCCTACGGCTGCCTTTGGCTGAGATATGACGAAGAAAGTTTTGTAGCAACAGGGAGATATGCGAGGGATATATTGGCATGGGACTGCTGGAATGAACATTGGATGGAAATTAATTCCTCAAGGCCATACAAGGCGATTATAGGACAGGACATCAGGAGAAATGCTCGCATGGCTAGAGAACGCGAGGGCAAGCAACCACTGGACAGTTTCAGGTAGGCAGATGTACGCAAGCACAAATGCATGCAAGGGTGAATATATGAAAGGCAAACTAGTAAGTGCAGCTATGTGAAAGAACAGGTGCACGGGAAAGCAAATGTGCTTGAGGCGTAAATATACGAACCTATTGTATTCTCTTTGAGTCGGCAAAGGAATGGAGAGTCGCGGAATCCGCATAACTCAAACGGGGAGTGCTAGAGACATGGAACAAAAGCAAAACAAACAACTTGGACGTGATGAGATCTGACGGTTGACACTAACTTAATAAACTTTTGGTTGCTGGGCAACTGAGCAGATCATCCTATCTCGCGTCCCGCCCAGTGACTTACTTGGCCCAGCACGAGTGTTAGCGGATGGATTCAAGCCCACCCTCAGGATAAGAACTCCCGCACATGTTAAAAAATAACACCATCAGAAGACCCTCGCTGAGACAAAGCGAAGCATACCGTTTGACCTTCAGGCCAATAGTGAGCTCACCAAGGACCATTCAACACCGAAGTGGATTTATGGATAAGTAAAAATAAGTTCAATATCAAAAGTAAATATATGTATATATACACACACACATATATATGTATACACATATGTATATATATGCAGATATACGCATATATATACATATATGCATATATATGCATATATATGCACATACATATGCATATATATATACATATGGAGAAAACCTAATACTAATTATGAAGATATTTCCAATGTTACTGATTACTTTTTTCACAGGTCAGGTCAATGACCAATTTTTTTATTTCAGATGATAAAACTTTTTTTCTTGTATTCGCATGTCAATGAAGTTGTTTCACAAGCATTATGTATGCGTGATGCCAATAATGGCGCCCAAGAGCATATACCTACAGGTCAATCAAGGTCATCGATGGCGAAATTTACAAATAATCATACAAAGTGTGTAATATATCTTGCATGTTTGCTTAAATGTTTCATAACCACTGCAAATGGTCAATAAAAGCATTTCAAATTCATATAAGAGCATAACCGTTCATGACAAGAGCAACAGGATGTGAACCTAGGGTGCTTTGTTCTCAATCTTTTTAACATACACGCTGCTGCGACTGTATACAATGACATGCCTTTAGATGGTTCATCGGATAACGAGTGGGAATGTGTTCATGGGACAGCCTGAGGCATATTGAGCCACCGGTGGAGGCGGTACAGCATGGACATGCACCAATCATCATACATTATGCACACTATGTATACACAGAGTATGCACTATGCACCAACCATCCCATAGCGCCATATGCACGTGGTCCAAAGGTTGGGCATTCTATGCATACGAGGAGGGCACCTATTACTTGGTTTTAGTCTTGTAGTTGACTTCAGTCCAAACTTGTACGCTCTTGAACATCCGTTAACTTCCGAAAACCTTGTTACTCCCGTCCCTCGGCTTTCTCTTTTACTACAATTTTGTTGAGTCCGGTAGTTTCAGAAATAGGCAAGGCATTCAAATTCGATTAAGCCTTCAACATCAATGCGATAACTGACAATTTTTTTTCTTCACTATAACTATTTGCATCTTTTTATTTGTCTTTTTTTGCAGATAGGCTACCACCAGTTATTAGTAGAAGTAGCCCCAGGAGCACCTCAGCTAGGTAGCAAGCTAGTAACGCCAAGGCACTCCTGGGGCCACAAAGTGAAAAGTGTTATGAGGGGAAAAGTGTACATACATGTGCACTATCACACAAATCTGTGTGACAGTGTCTCAGCATATCCACACACATGAAACATGTATACCTAAACTTACTTCACACACATAAATACATGCACTCACACATACATACAAATATATATATATACACATATACTAGCATGTACATACATAAGTATACACTGATCTGCATCCATGCACATCCATTCACAAACATGCACACAGTAGCATACAGCTGAAATCACATGCAATTAATCATATAGGTACAAATGCATCATCACATATGCATCTACTTGTTTGTCCAGCTTTACTCATACATACGTATCATACATATCAACCTACTCTTCTTTTTGTAATGCGAAATTGTTAATTTTACTAACCATTTAGCTTGAGATGTATTTAAAGTCAATAAAATATGTTCTGATAACTATTTTTATATCTTCTTTCTTAATAGGTACATGATTACAGGAAGGAAATTTGTACCAATGATAGTATTCCAAGTTCTTGGTGCTATAAATGATATGGAATGAAGTCTATAAGTTTTTGATGAAAAAGGTAAATGGAAATGTTCAGCATGCCTCAAGTTACTTGGTGATGAGTATTTGAACATATTCATTACATTGATTGGTAATGTTTGATTAACACGCGCCCCGGAAGGCCTCTGAAAATAACGCGCCCTGAAGGGGGGGGGCGGATTCCGCCCCCCCTAAGATCTCAGCTCCTATGAAGGCTAGAGCAACAAAATTCAGAGGGTGGATGGGCACGATAGTGAGCTCTATTGTGTGCAAAGTTCATGACCTTAGGTCAATATCTTCAAGGTCAAATGAGGTCAAAAAGCAAAATTTTCTGGTTTTGCGTGGCTTGGCTTGTCATTGTTATGGATCGCTGGGGTTGTGTTTAAATGCTCCAAAATTGGCATTAATGATGTTTTGGACATTACTAATGATGCAATACAGATGTCAGATGCGCCATTTGACCTCAGGTCACCTATATAGGAGCACTTTATTAGGTCATTACCTGCTCCAGTTACCGGAACCGGGCTCCCATCCCGACTGCTCCGTTGGGCGGCTCGGCACAATCGGCTTCGCAAATAAAGGAGTGAAATACATGAATAAAGTATGGAAATACTTAGGTACACAATGACAAACAGTAGATTTCTGGATGTATAGGGAGTAACATGTAAAGTGACATCAATCGCATGACAGTCATTTGCATTTATGACACATTCCAGTTGACCACGTTTGGCTCCATTAGCCTGTCATGAACTTGACCTGACTTGACCTCGGCGACCTAACATGACTTTTAAATTATATAGCATAACAATATGCATCAAAAAAGTCGCTAGTGTTGTCAAGAACACTTCCTTATTGCCAATATACGGGAAGCGCATCAGCGCCGATTTTTGTGGTCTGGCGCTGTTAATTGTTTTTACTTTAACGGCCCCTAACTTGACAACGTCTCGGCAGATTTCCACTTTTCTTGCTTTAAGCAATGCGCCGGTCATTTCTAAGCAGGTACACGATAAATTTGGCGTATATCGTCCGGTATAATATGGAGTTATGTACGAAAAATCGGAAGGATTGGCGGACTCCGCCATACCCCCTCTAGGTCGTGTGTTAACCTGTTGTGAACTTGACCTGACTTGACCTCGGTGACTTGACATGACTCTGGAACAATCTAGCATGACAATGTACATCAAACAAGTCGCTAGTTTTGCCAAGAACACTTCCTTTTTGCTAATATACCGGAAGCGCATCAGCGGTGACATTTGTGATCTGGCGCTGGAATTTTTTTCTGACTTTAGCGACCCTTAACTCGAAAAATCGATTTTCATTTTTCTTACTTTAAACAACGCGCCGGTCATTTATCGGCAGGTAGACAAACAATGGCGCATATCGGCCGGTAAAATCTGGAGTTATCTACGAAAAACCGGAAGGGTGGGCGGATCTCGCCCCCCCCCCCTCCAGGGCGCGTGTTAAGAAATCTGTGAAGTAGTAGTATGTTCTGTTGTTGTACAATATGAGGGAACTTCAATATGTTATATTTGACAAATAGTTCATTTGTAGGATATGAATAGTGCTGATTATCTATGATTCGTAACGCCTTTTTTTGTATTTTAACAATTCTGTCTAATCGTGTTGGAAAATTGTATCCCCATATTAATGCACAATAATTGAAATATGGAAGAATCAAAGTATTATATAAATATTTCAATTCAAGACTTGTGATAAAGAATTTTGCTCTTCCCATTATTCCTAGATTTCTGCTAGTTTTTGCAGCAACATATGCTATGTGAAATTTCCATGTTAATTTTTCATCAACTATTACTCCAAGATATGTGATTTGCTGTTTCCTAAGAAATATTAGAGAATTTATTGCTATATTTAAGTCAGCACAAGGCATACTGGAGCAAATTTGGTAGTTTGTTTTGTTGACATTCAGTGATAATCTATTGGCCTGATATAATATATTCCATTCCGTCGAAGAATGACAGTTTGAGATGAAACATGGACTCGTACGTACTTAGCATATCACGTCTAAGGGTGTCGGGTGAATAATTTTATTTTTTAAATCAATTCATTTCTCGTTATTGTGGTGGTGGGAATGTAGCTTGCCCGGAGCTCATCTTATTATCATTCATCTCAACCCGCACCCTCTCTCCGATCTTCTCACCCCTTCTCGTGGGCAGGGGGACATAAAATGTCACCCATGCTTACCTCCCAAATACGGTACGAAAGTATACTTTACTTTTATTGTTGGATAATCTTAAAGCCAACATATAAGGACTTAACAACCTAGACTCTATTTGCTATGGTATGGCTTAAAGCGGGTGTTGCAGAGGACGACCCGACATTTCTCACAGTACGAGTGAGGCTTGCCGATGCATGCCTCCCTGGCAGCGCCGTGAATATTGCTTGGTGTTCACATGCACCAGCCAGCATATATCATGCACACCATGTATGCGCAGAGTAAGCACTATGCATCAATCATCCCAAAGCGCCATATACGCGTAGTCCATAGGTTGGGCTTTCTATGCATACGAGTAGGGCACCTATTGCTTGGTTTTGTCTTGTTTTTTTTTGTCTTGTCTTTTTGGCTTCAGTCCAAACTTGTACGATCTTAATCATAGCTTCCGAAAACCTTGCCACTCCCGTCCATCTGGTATTCTCGTTTACGACAATTTTTTCTGAAGCCAGTAGTCTCAGAAATAGGGAAGGCATTCAAATTCGACTAAGCCAACATTTATGTGATAACCGATAACAAATTAATTCCATTCCGTCTCAGCATACCACGTCTAAGATTGTCGGATGGATAATTATATATATTTTTTTAATCAGACCATTCCTCAACACTGTGATGGTGCGAATGTAGCGTGCCCGGAGATCATCTTGTCATCACTTGTAGTGAAGGTCGTTCTTGTAGGCTCGTGATAGACTAGAGGACCCGCGCGTCGCGATAACTCCGAATGCAAAAATGATAGGTTCTCTGCACGATATATTGTGCAGAAAGAATAATGAATATATAGAGACACTCGCAATAATGTTCCAGGCCGACAGCCGACAGCAATCACTTTCAGTTCTCAATTTGGAGGCCGAAATACAGTTGTTAATTTACGCACGCGACCGACAGCGACAGGTCCGCGCGGCTCGACAGTCCAGACACGTCTCCCAGCGGGAGTCTGGCCACCGCCCTGGCTCGGCCACGACCGGAAGGCCGGTACACGTCGCAGTAGCCGGGCGTTGTCCCGAGAACGCTGACTCGGTTCCGAGTAGGGCCGGTGACCGCGTCGCCGGCGCCGGACGGAAAAGTACGGGCGTGACATGTGCGGAGCATGGTAGGTCGGCTGATTTACGGGGTCACAACACACACAGTTAGATCTTACACGATTAAAACAGTACGTGTCTAGTAACACTGTTACACATTCATCTCAACCCGCGCCGCGTTTCTGGTCGGATCTTCACACCCCGTGGGCAAAGGGTCTCATGGACAGGGGGTCATAAAAGACCACCCATTCTAACCTCCAAATTGTGCGTTTGCACGCACGAAGTCCTTCTAAAATATGGTACGAAAATATACTTAGTATATTTTTGGATAATCGTATAACCAAAATAATTGCTTCTGGGAAAAACCACTATTTTTTGCATAATATTAAATCGGTATATTGGAGTAGAATAAGTTATGCAATGTAAATTTAACGCAAATTTTAGACCGAGGAAACATGACATGAGCTATAAGATAGCATTGCCTGCATAGCATTAACCCATATTGCGTACTAAATTGTGCCTTGGCCTCAGGCTACTTGAGCACACTGGCAGGTCCTTCCGTAGGTAGGATGTCTGAAGCAGAAAGAGCACCAGTAAGTTCAAATATTTAACAAGTAGGCAAACCTGTAGCGGCAGAAGAAGTGAAGATAAGAAGAAGAAAATATGAGGATTAAGACAAGCAGGAAGAAGACTAGTATTGTCAGCTACAGGTTCCCTAGATGGACATTCCTGCGACTCTAGAAGGAAAACCACCCACAACGAATCCCCAGCTTCTCTCTGTCTCCGTGCTAGCCTTTTCCCTGGAAGAAACCTAACGGTGACGAGCTCACCGCTCTGGTCCATTGCGGCCGGGGCAGGGACCAAAGGGCGAAAGCTTGGTCCATGGGTGCAACGAATCGAGGTATTATTTTCAGTAAGGAGGGGCTTCTTGCCAGTGGGACGGGCCCGACCGTGAGGCACAATGACACACAATGACACACAATGACACACAATGACACACAACGGCGCCCAACGCCCTTACAACGAAAAGCGCCTACCTAGTAGACACCTACACAGAGCCAGAATATATCAAACGAGGGTCCTCTTGCGCTCTCGCACAGACACTACGCCACATATTGAACTTGCCACACTTCACCATCAACAGGCACGCCACCTACATCATAGTACAGACACAGAGCGGCGCTGACACACAAACCATACTGGACACACACACACACACAAACACACATTCAACAACCGACGACCCTCATTTGCACTACACCGCACACTTAACACCAGCCAGGGCTACATTTGTGCCCCAAAGCTAGATAACTTCCCACTCGACATCATCGACACACAGCTTGACGCCACAACCATCCTAGACGCCACAGCCACAATAGATCACATTAAACGGCAGGCACGTCCCACGCATAACATCTTAGTTCGTCCTTTAACGCACTGCAGCTGGCATCACACGTTTACCTACACGGCAAACCGTAAGAGGTACGACTCTACGCACCTCTATCACTACAGTGTCGTCGCTGTCTGCGCTATGGCCATCACAAACGCGCGTGCGCGTCGTCAGAACTACGATGCAGCCAATGTGCCGCACCACATGGCATCTGACCGCATACCATCGGAAAAGAGATGTGCAGCATGTGATGGGCCGCATCCTGCCACCTACCCCGCCTTCCCAAGTGGCATGCGAGAAGAAGGTGTGCCGATACGTAGCAGCACATAGAGTACCACACACAAGAACCCAGCACCTACGTGGCACCACCTCCTCCACGACTGCATTTCCACCTCCAAAACCACCTCCCGCACCGCACCTGCCGCCGGGTGCAGCTGCGCAGCTGCACTCTCCTCACCACCTAGACCCACACCCAGTCCAGCACCAGCAACTTCCCACTCTACCATCCCACTAGCATGCGGCTCTAGGAGTCCTGCCCACCTCTCCCATCAACGCCCCATCGATCCTCGACTCCGCCGCACCACCGATCCTTCACTCCACCACTCCATTCCACGCCATCCCACCAGGGGCCCGACCTACTCCCGCTCCCAGCCTACCGCAAACCTGGCCTTCTTCCACATCACTCACCGGGCACCAGGCCTAATCCTGCCTCCACCCTCCATCCTCCCCTAGACCTGGTCTCCATCCCCTCCCTTACCGGCATCCCCAATCCCTCACAGGACCTGACCATACCCCCTCGCCATCCCGCCCCCATCCGGCTAGGGGCCTCTCCTGATGTATTCCCACCGTCTTCCCTCCCCTGTCACAAGCCCCTTCCCCACCCAACCGGCCGTCACAAACGAAGGCTTAGCCTCCACACGGTTTTCCCACAAGCACACGGCCACCGTCTCTTGTCAGACCGACCTCCACAACACCTCCTGTGCAACCACCCAAACCAATCCCTAAACCTTTTACGACACCACCATCCAGACCGAGCCTGCCACACTTGACAAGCTCATCCAGCCCGAACCCCCAACCCCAGACCACCCAATCCCGTCAGAACCTACCTCGCTTCTCAAGCGCAAATCCAGCACCCTTCGCAACACCATCTTATGATTCCCCCCAGAAACCGTGCGTCCAAATCCAGGCTAGCACCTCCATCTGCCTCGCCACGCACCTTCTCTCCGTCCATCGGATCCAACTCCCCCCAGCACGACACCGACACCACCCCCATGTAGGAACACCAGCAGACGCCAATCACGTTCGGGAATAGATAATTTTGTACAGTGGGATACCGATGGCTTTCCAGGCAAATTCATATAATTTAGCTCATAATTCCCGTAGCAAGAACTATAACAAGCTGTGCTCCCAGAATCTCACGTTTGAGACTCAGACTCCATTTGGAGCAGTATTTCAGGTTGCTCTTAGCATGCCGAAAACGTAAACGGTCCACTTCGGAAATGGGGCGCAGCCATACTTATTGCGCACGGCTACCTTATCGTCCAGTAACGTTGAATTCTCCCCTGAACTGCGCAGAAGTCAGCCTTAAAATTGCCCATTGCAAAACGACAGCCATCTCACTGCACATTTCATCGTCAAATGCAACTCCCAAACCACAGGAGCTGAGCGACTTGCTGCTTCACTCTCCACCACCAGTTCTAATTACGGGAGACTTCAACGCTATGCACCATGTCTGGGGAAACAATCAGACGGATGCTAGAGGCCGCGAAGTTCGCCAGTTTACCTCAGTGTATCTCAACTTAGTACTCCTACCGGTGCTACCACCCACCACAACCCGACCTCAGCAGTTTCTGACAGCTGCACTGACTGAGCGTGTTGCCACAACAATAAAGCTAACTATTTGACCGGTCAGTTCCAGACGTTCCTCGGCTGAGGGATCGCTACACAATCACAATTAGGCTCAGCACGAACGTCATCCACCACACTGAACCATTCAGACCATCTTGGAATTTGAAAAGAGCGGTCTGAACACAATTCGAAGATCAGGTGGATATCGGACTTGCAACTTCAGAAAATGGAAGTCTAGCAACATTGAAACAATAAGGAGGGCTCAGCAGAACGTGACCAGGTTCCGAAAAGCAATTAACCGAGGACAAACGCTATGCTAGGCCCTGGACTGTCAAAGGGAAATTGCCGCACGTCGCCTTGCCGACAAACGATGCAAAAGATGCGTGTGCGAAACACACCTATCAGCATACAGACGGCAATGTACTCCTTCCATTGCAGGCACAGACTAGGACGGAGACAGGAAAACACTACTACGATCCTACAAACCAATCGTACGACCAAACCTAGCATGTGCCCTGGAGGGCCTCTGAAAATTACACGCGCTGGAGGGGGATGGATACCGCTCCTAAGATCTCGGCTCCTATCAAAGCTGGAGCAACGGAATTCGCATGGTGGATGAGTACGGTAGTGAACTCTACGTTGTGGAAATTTCATGACATTAGGTTAATATCTTCTAGGTCAAATAAGGTTAACATGTCAAAATGTTCCGGTTTTGCGTGGCTTGGCTTATTATTACGGATCGCTGTGATTGTATTTAAATGCTCCATAATGAACATAAATGATGCTTTAAACATTACTAATGATGCAATACAGATGATAGACCCGGAATTTGACCTAAGGTCACCTATATAACAGCACTTTATCATGCCATTACTTGCTTCAGTTACCGAAACTGGGCCGCCCGCCAGACTGCTCCGACGACACTGAGGAACAGTAGTGTTCAGGACGTGTAGGGAGTAGCATGCAAGGCGACATCAATCGCATGAGAGTCATTTGCATTTATGACAACACTCCAGTTGACCAAGTTTGGTTCCATTAACCTGCCATGAACTTTTCCTGACTTTACCTATGTGACCTACTATGACTTTGAAACTATAAAGCATAATAATATACATGAAATCCAACAAGTCGCTAGTGTGCTAAGAATACTTCCCTTTTGCCAATATACGGGAAGTGCATTAACGCCGATTTTTGTGGTCTGGCGCTTATACTTTGATTTTACTTTAACGATCCGTAACTCGAAAAACTTTCTGCAGATTCTCATTTTTCTTGCTTTATACAACGCACCGGTCATTTCTAAGCAGGTATGCAACAATGGTGTATATCGTCCGGTATAATCTGGAGTTATGTACGAAAAACCGGAGGGGTGGGCGGGTTTCGCCCCCCCCCCATTTCTCGAGGGCGCGTCCTAGAATACAACAGCATCGTCTTTACTACCATTTCACAAAACCCAAGCGAAAAGTTAGCTTAAAAGTTAATATTTAAAACAACTGCATCACAACACCACATCGATCTTCTTCATCACATCACCACATCGGTCTTTTTGTGGAGTCAAATACGCTTCCCCATTGTGACCGCCCACTAGGTCATTCCGGACCCTCAGTCAACCAAATGTCAAGTACTTCCTCTCGAAAACGAAATCGGCTATCACATCGTCGGAAATTCTTGACAACTTCCACAAATTCGAAGATGACAACAATCACCAAACACTCGTATTCACGGGTGGGTCGTAACAAAACAAGCATCGGCATCACTGAACCGGGCATTAGACATCCAGTCATTGTCATAATCCAACATATCGTGGCCCATAACGCAAGCAACCTTTCTTTCCTCTGGATGCGGGGCCATGCCAGCATTTCACGAAACGAGCAAGCAGATTGCACCCACGACATTCAAGCAACGATTGGCACATCGAACACAACAAATAAATTTCACCGTGGGAAGAAGTCATCTTCACTAGACTTAGAACTGGTTGCACAGGACTATCAAAGGCTCAAGCAAAGGATAACCAGTATAAAACATCTCACTGCGATACCTACAACACCACATTAACTCGGCCTGTCCCAGGGGGGGGGGGGGGGAGGGGTGACATGCGCCCCATAAGGATTTCTGCGGATAGTGAAAGAAAGGCACGGGTAGCGCGCCGAAAGTTAACATACCTTTCCTACATCAATTTGGCAAGTTGTGTGAACATTTTGAGGTCATGCCATCTAGGGTCAACGAGTTAGTCAAGGTCAAGTGAGGTCACCTCCAAATAAGTGAAGTCGTCACACTTTAACGTATAGATATATTTTAATGCGTTGGCTTATCGTTAGGGAAGAATCAAAACGCACCAGAGAAGTTTGTGATTTTTTAAAATCGTTTGATGACATTAATTTTGCATATTTGACCATGATGGCTAAAATCGAAGATTCTGGCTAAAGTAAGCATTTTTTATGAGAGCAAGCCGAGTTCAAACAACGTTTTGTGGTCCGCTCTCCCCAGTATAAAAATGAAATAAAGTAAAAATTGAACACTAAATTTGGAAAATTCAAAAAAATACTATTTTCATTTTGAGGTCGACAATGGCCGACTTCACCTTTCATTTTCCTTTAAAAAAATGTTTCCTTTTTCAAATCTCCCCAAAATAAACTTCATAGAGTTAAAAACATGAAGTCAGTTGTGAAATCATAGATACCCTAGTGACGTTATTTTTGGGATATAATTTTCGGGATGGTTGCGGGCCTTGCAAGTATAATGCTTTCCTATAACGTCTCTTTCGTTTTCGTGCGATGCTCAGTTTGGAGATTAGAGGGGGTGTATCATATCATAGTTGTCAGTTGTGAAATCATAGATCCTCCCGACACTGATCCTCGTGAGAATCGGACCGGAAAGACGGGAGCGTTAAGCATAGGCCACATCATGCGAGGCAACGCACACG
This sequence comes from Imbricaverruca yamaguchii, assembly GCA_034440575.1. Taxonomy (NCBI): domain Eukaryota; kingdom Metazoa; phylum Arthropoda; class Thecostraca; family Neoverrucidae; genus Imbricaverruca; species Imbricaverruca yamaguchii. The sequence goes on along the minus strand of JAOTOL010001416.1, from coordinate 897,109 downwards.
ACACCTTGTGCAGTATCCACACCATACTAACCTCACTGACAATCCTGCATGAAAGCATGTTCTGACTACCACACGACTAACAGGTAACACTGGCGCTGGCACCGCCTGGCGCGATAGGCAGTGTGGACAATTACCTCCCTATCCTCACGGTAAAAACCTCCCGGTGCTCTTCGACAAGAGTAGGCTGATGCCATCGCCCTGGAAAAATCAACTCTCTCGTTACTCTCAAAATCACCGTCCCCACTCCAACCACAGATTATCTTGCAGATGAGAAAAGTAAACCTAACCTTATTTAAACGTCCTGGAGATGCCCCCGCACAGTCCCCACCTTTAGCACTCTATCGTCACGTACACCATAACGTAAACTATCCTTGCCGTAAACGTAATACACGGCCTTAGCATTGCTTGTAAAACACACTAGCTTTAAAAGCAGCTGAAATGACTTTTGCGTGGTGGTGCAACTGACTATGATTTATGGTTCGGCACACCTGTAAAAATTGCCCCCCCCCCCCGGCCACTTGACGAAGGTCAAACCAAGTCGATAAGGAACTTTCCCTGATGCGTCGACATGCATACCAAGGTAATAGATTGATGCAAGAGCAGCATTCATATTACACGGACAGGCAGGTTGACTCAAAATTGGCCAAAATTGACTGCAATATAAAGTCACCGACATGACATCAAACAAAAATCAGATACGTCATATATATATATATATATATATATATATATATATATATATATATATATATATATATATATATAGAAATACCTGACTTTAGTTTCTTGTCATGTCGGTGACCTGATATTACAGTCAATTTTTCCACATTTTGAGTCAATCTTCCTATCCTTGTCCTTGTCACTTTGTCTTGACAAAGTGACGAATGTCGCCTGATATGAAAGTAGCAGTGACAGAAGTAGCCAAATAGTATGCGCGCTGACTGGAAATATTCACTGTGCAAATGTAATAGACTGGCAAGACTGACATAGATAGTGAGAGTTGCTGGGAGAGTTTGGTCCCTCCCCATCCTGTCTTGTGTTGCTACAAAGTATACGTGTTCGGATAAGCCCAAAATAAACGTATAAATGGGCACTGCTCTCAGACTGAGACCCCATCGAATAATTATTGTTTGTACGCCTGCAAGTTGTTCCTTCAACGAGAAACTGGGACCAAGTTATTAACACTATAAGTTCCCAGAAATGTGTCGCACAAGCATGCCGAGATGCAGAATTGGGAAAACGCTGTTCATCTGATGTGGCGCTGGTATGACAAATCGACCAGATATTTCACTAGACGTTGCGTCGCGGAACGCCTTATGAGCGCCTCCTCGGCTGCCTGAGTACCCACAAGCTCGGGGATGCTCGCTGGTGTAAAAATATGAGCCCAAAATTGTTGTTTATCCGAGACAGTGCAGGCTGGCAGTGCAGTTTCAGCAGAGGCCAGGGCTCCTCTGAAGCGCCTTCCAGTCAGCCAACGGTCTGAGCCGCAGTAAGTGGACACATCGCCACGACAATTCAACCGTAAGAGTCACGGTTCCATATAGGACTGCAGACGACTTCGCTCATGTATGGCAACTGCATGGGGACTGCGTAGTAGCCTCATGGTCGTAACATAGTGGCTGGGGCTATTATTACATTGGGTAGAATAATTTGCCCATGGTTTCCCATTTCATATTCATAGAGCTGGAGGAGCTCTGTGAAGTCCCCACACAAAGCTTAGCATCAGCCTTTGGCTAATGTTAATCCTCCCAGAGCCGCCCAGCAAATCCACCTTCGCCAGGCGGCGTGATTCTTGGAAGTTCTTCCCCTAATGACGTCCGACGTACGTAGTCAAGGATGAAACGCGATATAGCATTCGGATGTTCATGGGAGCGTGACAGTTTTCATCAGCATACACTAGGTACATTAGGTTACGTTAACATTTTCCGCGATAATGACGTTACCAGTTAGGCAACGATCATATTAGGTCAATATACGAATTTGTACTTAAATCCGTGGGAGATGTTTTGAAAAGACGGCACTTGTTTCCTTCCAGCATTGTTGCACAAGAACTGAAAATGTCATGTAATTTATAAATATTGAGCGAAGTAAAAAAGGAGTTAACACGCGCCCTGCAGGGGGCGGGGGGGGGGACGAAATCCGCCCACCCATCATGTTTTTCGTGTATAACTCCAGATTTTACCGGGCGGTATACGCCATTGCCGATGTTTTTTCTAAAGCAAGAAAAGTGAAAAATCGGCCGATTTTTTTTTCATGTTAGTGGTCTTTAAAGTAATAAAAAAAGTATAAGCGCCAGATCACAAAAATCGACGCTGATGCACTTTCCGTATTCCGCAAAAGGGAAGTATTCTTGGCAACACTAGCGACTTGTTTGATGTATATTATTATGCTTGATAATTTCAAAGTCATGCTAGGTCACCGAGGTCAAGTCAGGTCAAGTTCATGGCAGTTTAATGGAAACAAACTTGGTCAACTGGAATGTTGTCATAAATGCAAATGACTCTCATGCGATTGATGTCGCCTTGCATGCTACTCCCTACACGTCCTGAACACTACTGTTCCTCAGTGTCGTCGGAGTAGTCTGGCGGACGGCCCGGTTTCGGTAACTGGAGCAGGTAATGACCTGATAAAGTACTGTTATATAGGTGACCTAAGGTCAAACGCCGGGTCTAACATCTGTTTTGCATCATTAGTAATGTCCAAAACATCATTTATGTTCATTATGGAGTATTTAAACACAATCACAGCGATCCATAATAATAAGCCAAGCCACGCCAAACCTGAAATTTTGACATTGTAACCTTATTTGACCTCGAAGATATTGACCTAATGTTATGAAATTTCCACAAGGTAGATTTCACTACCGTATCCATCCACCCTGTAAATTTCGTTGCTCCAGCTCTAGCGGATGCCGTCCAGGGTGCGTGTTAACATGAGTTAGTAAGGTAGGCGATGTCGAAACAGAACCAGGCGAACCAGCGTCCGAACTATGCATGTTGGAGCCGCAAGGGAAATGTGATTGGAAGGCCAAAATATCCTAGATCTCATATAGCAGTTTATTTCTTGTTTGGCCATGCTTAAGTTCTCATGGGTGCCAATTTTTGTACGAGAACACACTGAGATCACATGCATCTCGAAGTAGAGCCTGGAAATGGAATAAATGTCTCCGGTCCCTTGAAGAGAACTCGCCAAACAAAATGCAAACATATCTTTCATACATTAACCCTTGGCTTTTTTATATGAAAGGTCATGTCACATCACATGGCCAGGTCAAGTAAGCTTAAGCTTGAATAATATGCTAGTAGATTACTTTTGAAGTACGACAATTATATTCAAGCTAAAACTGATTCGATGCTGAAACATCCTTCTAACTATCCAGTGTGAGACCCCATGGTATGAACTTAGATCATTATCGGTCAATACACATAAGCTAACGAAACGCGCACTTTAACTTTTGCGTACATACACACTGTTTCGAAAGCAATTCCATGGAAGGTTTAGATGTGGACAAATAATTTGAGATCGCACCAGGGCAGGCTATCTCAGGCCAGCGGTAAACCCCAGGCCAGTGGTATGCCAGATATTATTCATGAGGAACACCAACATTCTACATCAGATGACATCGTGCGGAATATTTAAGATATTTGATCTGACGCTATATTATTAACGTTTTACATATTTTAAACCAGATCGCCTATAGCACACTCTTTCATCAGTTTCGGCATTCAAAATTACCCAAAATCCCAAATCGCTAAAACATGCGGAAAGTGAACTGATATCAAGTTAGCAACCTCCTGCGGAATTACAATTTCGGGATGGCAGAGTTGTTCGTGTTCATGAGCATGATCTGAGTTTGGTATTCATATCTTACAATTATTCAGATTGGTGGTGCTTGAAATATTTTTGAACATTACCATTTAGATACGTCCCAGATCAATGGCTTTCGATAGCCTTAGCCTGAAATTTGCATGAGGCACGGAAACAAATGTGTAAGAAGGCACTGACAGTTTTATGTCTCTACGTAATGATTCAGCCGCTATTGCGAGAAAACCTGACGAGGACTGAGGTGGAGGCTCTCAAGAGCCCTTTCCATGTCGGAGAGGGCAAATGGCTCATCGCTGGATATGAGGAAGTGGACAACGACGACTATGCATCAGATGATAATGTTCAAGTCACGACACGACACTGGCCATTTAAAGCATTCTGCGATAAATTGGACATCCTTTGTTCTCCACACCTGCATTGAAGTCCGTGCTTTAGCTGTGTGTATGCGCACTTCGATGTCTACACTGTCCCATACGAAGAGAGGAATGACCCATTCCTTTATCTTGTTCTTCTTGCAAACGGGTGCGCTGCAGCACAACACAAATTGAGGGAATGCTCGCACTCGGGACGCAACACATTAGTTTTGGAGGATTTTAAAGGTCTTGTAGGAGTTTTTCGTCTGCCCAACGGGCGACAATTCCATGAGGAGATTGCGATGGAATGAAATAAGACTACTACATGAATAAGTATGAGTAAGTCTACATGAATGTGGAATACAGTACCTGTCTAAATTTATGATAGAAGCTCCGTAACTACAAATTGGGCGTCGTGTGGATGCATGGATAGTGTGTATTAGATGCATAGATATTGTGATCAAAATAGTATCCGACTTTGCTTTATCCATTTCCTATGACACATTGCAAAACATGAGGCAAATATCAAATAGCGAAAAAGCAGGACACTGATGTTATAGGAAAACGTTGCCGTCATTTGAATTCTTGACCTTAAAGCACAACTAGATGTGGTACCCGCGAGAGTGCACCATTAATCTTACCCAAAAATTTAACTCGTATTCGAGGGACACTGACGGACGATGGCGAGCGGTTCCAGGCCGAGGAAACGCGAAGCGAGAACGTCCGAAAAGCACTACCGGGCGAAGATCTGGCGGCCCCAGGGTGCCTGGTGACATTGGCCGATGCTGCACTATTACGCTGCAGTATTTGTAGCGCGTCACGCACAGTCACGGGAGCGCACGCTTCTCCCAGGGCCGCGGACGGTGATGCTGTCACAGCGGGCGACATGGCACCGAGCCAGACTCCCACGATCCGTGAGATGATCTTGAACACAGACTCACGGAACAGCCCTGGTCCCGACGTTCACCACCTTCTCCACTATGTGCAAATGACACACCGAGGTACAATCAAAACTGACGCACAGTAACAGAAATGGGAAAAATGTGGTGCTAAGCTATGAGCTTTCGGACGTGGAGTGTGAACTCATGGCAAGCTGTCACAGAGATGGATGGAATTATATTGGAGATGTCTTACATAACTGGCAACAATTTTGGTTCCAGAGGGTCTCGAAGGGATCCCTCTCAGACGTTCCCGCGGTGTTAGATGGCTCAGACGTAGCCAGAACTAAATGGCTGACTCGAATGGGCCGAACAGCAAAACTGCTATTTTATTTCGTGACACACGGCAGCGAAACAAATAACTGTTTGTGATGATATACCATCAGTTGAAGGGACTGTAGGATGAAGGAGAATTTGTGTTCTCAAGTGACACGCCGGGAAAGTATTCCTGCTGTGCAGAAATATTCCCTTGCTACCTGCTACAGCTGTTCACGGGTGTCGTGTTCACGGGCGGAGTTTTAGTTTTAAGAAATGGGACTTAAGTTTCGCCTAAGAGTGGCTGAGCAATTCCTAATTTTTGGAGATACAACGTTAATATATCTGGGGTTGTGTGAAAAAGAACTACCCAGACAACAAGGTCATGTGGAAACACTATCTGAGATCACGGAAGCCTTGGGAAAGCTTTGCATATGGGTCGTGTGAAATGCTTTTGGGGATATTGAATATAATGGCAGTAGTGTCCTCGCAATGTTGGTATTATCAGCAATGTTTTTCTAGATGCATCGTGGAACATTATGAAGTTGCACGTCTCCCCACTGATTGGGGGTCGCACCTCGAAGCTAACACATGCATAGGCTTGGAAGCGGTGGAATACAATTTCGCTGCGGAATATAGGTCACTACGCGAACTGCTGAGTGATTCAGATTGCGATCTGCTCGGGGGTAAAAAGATGCCTCCGACTCTAATCCATCACCCACTGGGAGACTGCGCTCGGCTTCAGTAAAGTTGATTGCCGGAAATTCCACATCGTCGAGGTAGCGAGAGACCAGTTTGGCACGACTCAGCATGGAACAGCCAGCCGCGCCGGCTGGCTGGAATTAACTTGCCAGTGCGTGCGAATGCAGACCAGGGTGGGAATTAAGGCACTTTTTAAGAGATTTCATCTCTTAAAACATTTTTGCACTCCGGATTCATACTGGATAGAATGGGCTCCACATGTACTCCGACACAAACATACAGAAGGAACAAAAATACTACTAAAAAACTAATACAGGATTGAAGAAAATATCCACCAAACATGTTATTCTACTTACGGTTACCAAATAACTATACACTTTTCGTACCATCAAGCACACAGACAGCAACCGAACACACACACCACACGAAACCACAAACAGCGGAAATACCGACGACAACGCGCCAAACTTCGCGCATGCGCACTGAATATAATGGCCTCCGGTCGCTACAAATTCGGCCGGTGCGTCTCCAGAAACCGGCCAGGGCGTCGGTCCTGGACCCGCCGGCGGCGTGGCCGGCTCGTCGCACACAGCCGGGCACACAACAACAACAACAACCACCACCACACACAAACGACCTGTACCCGCCACTGACAACACACTCCCACCCGGGACGTTCACCAGGAACTTCAAACCACCGTGAAACACACCAAAACATATCTACTCCAACCTACCGCCCACCACCGCCACCAGAACCACAACCAACATCCGGAGCAGCGCCACACACCACACACACACTGGACAGACCACCTACACCACACGCACACACATACCAGGACACAGACCCGGAGGAGCAGACGGAACGAGAACACAGAGCAACCGACTCAGTCAGGACAACCCCCCAAATGCGACGCCACCAACCACTCTACCACGCATGCCAACCAAGAGCACAACCAAACATCAACCATCACCTAAACGACCACTCACCCGCGCTAACACATACAAATGATGAACAAAATAATACAATGGAACACACATGGACTCATTGGACACTGGCCTGAATTTAAACACTATGCACTACAAACAAACCCTATAGCACTATGCATTCAAGAAACACACTTCAAACCACACGACCCATATCACTTTAACATTCCTCAATACACTATACACAGACAGGACACACACAACTCACACAGATCAGGCGGTGTATGCACATACATTAGGAACACGACCCCTCACCGCCTGATACATTTCGACACCACGGCAGACATACTACTAACTGAAATTCATGTACACAACGTAGCTTACACACTCATCAACGTCTACGATCCACCCTCGCGGAACACAGAAACACTTTCGGAATTAAATAAAGCACTTGGCCAAATTCACACACCTGTTATTCTCACCGGAGATTTCAACTCACACCACCCCCTATGGGACACCCGCACAACACAACCTGATCACAGAGCACACATACTCACCGCAATAGCTACACAACATAATCTCACAATACTCAACACCGGCTCACCAACCTACCTAGTACCTATCAGATCCCTCCTGCCTACAACCCCAGATGTCACCCTTGCCTCTTCCCGCATAGCGCTCACACTGTCCTGGACAGCCGACCCTGATCCACACTTTAGCGACCACGCACCCATCACCAATACCTTTGACCGAATCCCGACCACCGGTCCACCCAATCCTAAGCCAGGCCAGTGGAACCTCACAAAAGCATCCTGGAACCCTTTCTCAGAATCCTTAGCAATCCAAACAGCCCACAGACCCCAATTATCACCAGAACAATTCGCAGACATACTCATCACCACAGCACACAAACACATACCACAAACAAAACCACGACGTCAACACAAACCTCGCGCGGCTCCATGGTGGAATGATGACTGCCACCGGGCGATCCGCGCGAGGAATCATGCACGCCATAGACACGAAAGACATCGCACACCAGACACACTAGCAACATATAGACAACTCAGAACACAATGTAAGTCTATCATCAAAGACGCAAAAAAGACTTCTTGGAACGCATTCAGCACTAAATTTAATATATTTACACCTCTAGGCGAAATTTGGTCACTTTTGAAAACCTTTCAACACCGACAACGAACCCCAATCAAAGCCATCACACTTAAACACAACAACAACATCACAACAGACCCCCAAACAATAGCAAACATATTCGCAGACCACTACCATCATAGATCATCTACACTGGCAAGAAACCCCCCACCCCCAATCAGACACACACGCACACACCTCTACAACACTATATTTACACTTACAGAATTACAACTAGCAATCACACAGACAGGTAACACATCTGTAGGACCGGACAACATTCACTACTCTTTCTTCAAACACCTACCAACATCAGCACTACACACACTACTCAACACCTACAACACTGCATGGACTACACATACATACCCTCAACCCTGGTTACACGCCTCTCTCCTACCTATATCTAAGCCAAACACCGACTCAACTCTTTGCACCTCCTATCGCCCTATTGCCCCCACCAGCTGCTTTCACAAACTATTCGAACGTCTTGTTAAAAAACGCCTCCTCTATATCATTCAAACACAGCACTTAATCTCTCCTATTCAATCAGGCTTCCTTCCAAATCGATCCTGTTTAGACAACCTCACCTACCTGATCACAAACATCCAGGAAGCGGCGGCCAGGAAACACTCCACGACCGCCATCTTCCTGGATCTAAAACAAGCATATGACACCATCAACATAACAGCACTATTACAACACTTACACAACATCGACATACAAGGCAGACTGATGCACTACCTCCATTTCTATCTACTCAACAGATCTTTTCAAGTAAAAATTGGGCCCCACACCTCAGACACCAAATTCCCCACCACCGGTTTAATGCAAGGCTCAGTCCTCAGTCCCCTACTCTTCATTTTAGCCCTAAATTCCGCCGTCACCGACAACTTTTCGACCAAAATTGCATTCTACGCCGACGATATAGTACTATGGACGTCAACAAAAGCACCAGCACACGCACTAACAGTATTACAACACGCACTAACAGAACTCAACAACAAACTCGCCACACTAAACCTCCATATAGCACCACTCAAATCCAAATGTATGATTTTCGGCTACAACAGAGACACAAACTTACGACCCCTAGAAATCAACAATTCACCCATTCCCTTTGTCACTACAACAAAATTTCTCGGTATCACATTAGACAAACAACTAACTTTTCGGCCACACTTCCTAAACTTGCAAAAACGCGCCTCAAAAAGAATCAACGTACTACGAGCATTTTCTGGCACACACTGGGGATCCGACCGAAACACACTTCTGACCCTTTACAAATCACTCATTCGGCCAATTCTGGAATACGGATCGCCACTCTTTGAAAACGCAGCTAAATCAAACCTCAAAATTATAGATTCTATTCAACGACGATCTCTTCAAATAGTCACAGGAGCCTTCACCACCTCACCTTCTCACTCCCTTCACATATACAACCACATCCCATAATTACAGCACAGACGTACAGAAGCACTACTTAGATACCACTACAAAACACAACTCACGAAACATCACCCATGCACACAGGCACTGAAACTCCGCACAGCACGCAGACACCAACTCATGAACTCCACACGACTACGAACCACAATAGGATGCCGCATACACCGACACGCTAACACACTAGCTAACACTCCCAACGACAACACCACACCCACAACCCATCGCATGGTGGAAACAGCCGCCACCCAACACACACTTCCTCATTGACAAGCCAAAAGACACATATACACACGCAGAAATACAACAACTATTCCTACAATTCACAGCACAGCACGTCAACTACAACATCATATATACAGACGGCTCCAAATCACATACACAGCAGACGGGCGCAGCAGCGGTGCTGTACACCAACGCAGCGCTGCCGCGGGTCATCCTACGCGCCCGTCTGCACGACACAGCATCCACATACACAGCAAAATTATTCGCAATCTTCTCGGCATACTGCACCATTTACAACACCAAAATTGAACACAACATCATAGCCACAGACGCAAAATCAGCACTACAGAGCATAACACCCCACACCAAATACAAACACCCCCTCATACCCAAAATACTGCGCATCCACAAACAACTCACCATACTACAACGGCCAACAATTTTCTGGATCCCAAGTGACACAAACATACACGGCAACGAACACGCAGACACAGAAGCAAACAGCCACAACACTCCAACAAACCACACAATGCCCCTATTCACAATCCGACTAGTATCCCACAATACGACAGGCCATCAACAAACACATACAACAAACATGGGACACAGTAACAACACAGCTACACGAAATACACCCCAAACACGAACACTGGCACTCCATCAACCAAAACACCAGACTAAGAGAACGGACACTAACACGCCTACGCATAGGACACACTGCACTCACACACTCATACCTCATACTCAATCAACCACGACCACAATGCACTACCTGCCACCGCACACTCACAGTCAAACATATGCTCATATACTGCACCAAATACAACAACCAAAGACAACATATCACAAACTACTGCACCACGAACAACATCCCACTGAACCTCACCACGCTCCTCAACGACGACCATCCAGCATTACACGAACACCTCTTCCACTTTCTCAAAACTACACGCATTATGGATGACTTGTGAAAAAGGAAAAAGAGAGAAAAAAAGGAAAAGATATGTTAAAAAACGAAAGAGAAAATGAACAAAACCAGGTAAATGGGGGAAAAAAAGAAGAAAAAAAAGAAGATACGCTACAAAACGAATAGCAAAAAAAAGAGAGAAATATATATTCATGTTCTTGCAATGCTCACTTCTGGCGATGACCCGACCCCCCCCACTACAACCCATACCCCAATGTGGCACCGTCGGACTAACTCTCTCTTTCTCGACTTCATCATCTCCGGCTCTCACACAACTCTACAGCACCAGCTCTACATCTTCAATCGATCCGGATTACTCTACTCTACAAGACCATCTCATCGCTACTTCACCACTGCTCGACTACTCTACTAAACCTCCACCTCGGATTGATCCTCCTACCCTACGCTACTCACTGTCTTACACATCTTTTCACAACCGGAACCAGCCGATATCACCAAGCGGTGGCAGGCTGGCAAAACTCTCTCACACACACACTCCAGAAACCTGCTTTCGAGCCACCCTATAGTGGGAAAAACTGACCGTTTTAAGAGTCGCTTCCGGAGTGCAGCGGAGGCCGCCGATCGGAATTTGCTGCGTTAGCATTTTCTGTTACGAAAACTGTCCTTTAACCAATCAATGCAAGGTACTTTTTAAATGACGTCATAACCATTAGCAACTTTGAACACGTGTTTTGAACACTTAACAGTGTCATGCCGCAAACACAAGACATTGACTGATCCTTTGCGCACCGTCGATTCCGACTGCGTGTGAGGTAGTGTTGTGGGTCCGTATCGTGCAGGGAGTTGGCTGTGTATGTAGGTAGGTGTGCGCTCTGAGCTGAGGGTGAACCGTGAATTATTTGTGTTTTTCATTTTGCCTAGCATTATGCTGAGACCAACAGAGAAAGGAAGGCGCATTGCTCCTGTTAGTTATGAGAGACAAAGCTGAGGTGATCACAACTCCCTGTCTTGTGGTGCCATCCATTGCTCACTTCTTTGTCTCTATGCTTTGATGTGACCAAAAATGATGTGTATTATGCCTATTACGTACACACTGACTAGGTACATATGCTTTTCTCGTCGGTTACCGGCAAATAGATTCCATGCATGACAAATAATATGTGCATGAAAATGTACTCCGGGAGAAATATGTTTGCACTCCGACTCCAAACCCGGAAAGCAAGTTTCCCACCCTGATGCAGACCCTACCGCCTGACAGGCAAGTGGTGCGGTGCAGCATGCCACTTCTACTCCAGATTACAGTGAGATAGCTTAATTTTTTAAGAGAACTACCATCATCGCCTGTTGATAAAGTATGCTCAAGAACGCATGCTTTGAATCACTGTAAGAAAGAACAGGCTTGGGTTCTCAGGATAGAATAGCGGACACTCTGCGACATTGACCCGAGGGAAAAACTTCGCTGATCGATGGAGCGCGCTCTGAATGCTTCACACCACGGAACTTGAAAGCAAATCTTTGCCATCGTGATGAAAATATGCTGACTTGACTGGACCCGTTACCCGGCTGGCCCGGTATTAGTTCTCGCAGTATGAGTGGGGAACATTAGAAGAAAGGTTCGAATGTTTGTAGTGATACATAATGTAGTGATACATATGGCTACGGCCTGGTGCTGACTTCTGCTGAGTCATGAACTGGGTCACGAAAGTATCTATAACCGATGTTGGATTGATAGTTTTTGATGTTGCTCATGAATTCACTGACGTGGAACAAGCCTTGGTGTAGTTAATGATCGTGTGCTTATGATGCATATAAAAATGATAACAACTAGTTAAGCGTCATGACTTCTGCAAGCGAAAGTAGTAAATACCTAGCAAAAAAACAACAACAAAACAAAACACGACCTGGACATGTGAAAAATTGCCAAGTATATTTTTTAAAATTGAGTGAAATCGATTAGTCCATAAATATCAAGCTGAAGTTGAATATCCAACATCTACTGGCTTTACATGTCAGTTGGTCCGGATTCAAAATAATTCACAATGGTGATGGAGTGCTGAGCGTCCACTCAGAATCACCATACCCCAGTACCTAGATACCTGTTTGCATGTATGGTGCCCATGAGTGTTAACATTTCAAATTCTGTTGGATAATGGTTATTCCAAGAAGCAACGCGACAACGGGCATTGAGGCTGTTGAAGGCATGCAGAGAACGCTTGCTGCTAAGAGACTATAACATCTGCATAGGCCGACAGCGTCGCGAGACGAGACGAGAAGATTTTGACCCTTATACCCCAAAATATCTTCTATCTAAAAAGTGAACTACTTTGGAAAGAATCCTGAACGATTTTCATGTCGCAGTATTGGGCGAGGGTAACGTTTTTGGACGTGTTGGTCAGCGCACCAGATAAATAACTTGTCTCCCAGCCGATTCAGCTAATATATGGAGCGTTTCTGACATTTCCCAAGTGTCACAACGGTCATAATTGTGTTTCCTTGCATGCTAAGTAAAGCATCTCAACTCACCAGGCAAATATTATGTGATCTGCATGATGCTGTGAACTCGCACGGGAATGTATAGTTTGATTTAAAGGCAACTCAAGTGCAGTGCAAAATGTGCATCAGTTGTCTCGAAAAACAAGGCCCCTTAGACGAGCTCCTAGCGTCAATTAAAGCGAAATTGCACTGCCCTGTTTCTACATTATTCCCTTCCCTGGCTGCTCTACCGCTTTCAAATGTGTAGCAAGGAAATAGCCGATGAGCTAGAATGCATGGTTGCGCAACATTAGGCAAAAGTTCGAACAGCGTTAATCTACAAACACAGGCTGACAATCGTTATCGTGTGAGTATAACAGCAGGTGTGCTGCAACATCAGGAATATTGCAGTTCGGAAACCTTTACACCTAAAAACATAGTATCAGAATATTTGGACTTTTCCTGTAAACAATTGACCTGGCTTGCAACGGCATGCTTATCAACAGAAAGAGCAATCTGAGGGGGAACATGTTTTTCTGAGAATCGTACACGAGCAGTGGAGCGACAAGAAGAGCACGCTGCACCCACCGGAAATGAGACGGTGGAGAGCCTCGTACGATATTACTTACTGACCACCTAACCCCTCATTACAAAGCTGATGGGGCTACTACCTGAAGGTAAATAATATTGCGTTTCTGTCTTGCGTACGGCACGTGATTGAAGTACGTATATTTCACTTTAGCAGAAGGGGCGTTGTCAACTGACCAGTTCATAAATATTGGAACTTAAAACGATGCAAATATGCAGATGGTGTGAACATTCTGAAGGCATGGTCGTACTTCACTTTACCTCATATGATAAGTATCGTACATTTTTTTAAGCACACTCTCTGTGTGTTATCTTCACGTAGGTAGTCAGATTAGTTTCTACCATACCATACCATGTAGTCATTTCTAGTTCGTAGTCTGATAATTACTAGCCAGTCAACACAAATATCGACAGCTTATAAACATCGACATTGAGTGGGATGAGTAGGGCCTAAATGGTGATGGTTCCGCACCTGGGAGAAATTGTTGACTGTATATTGTGGATCAATGCAAGGCGTATCCACGTATCACTTATAAGATATATAGATGAATAAGATAAGAAAGAAATGGATCGGTAGATAAGTAATATAAAAATACTCAAATTTGCATCCATAGCCATGTATGTTCTGGTTTTGCTTTGCTTTTCTATTCCATGTACCAACTGGCAAAATATCTTCGAAGATGAAGCACCGCTGCACCTCTTCCATCAATATTGTGAGCTCATTAGTATAATCATTAGTTTAACAGTCATTAGTACCATGACTCTGATACACGATGATGCACATCACGTAAAACACCTTCTGTGGAATGGCACAGTGCTGCTAGAATTGCTGTTAGTCTAGTGCAGTGGTGAATGCACACTGGCACGCCGTTTGCATATGTCGTTTAATTTACATCCTCACGTCCAACACAGGAACGTTGGAAATACGAGAACGCTGATATCGACACAAACACTCATTCATATGCCGTAGTCGGCAAAATATACCTCGTTCCATCGTCTCGTCAAGAGCGGATGGGGTCGCCAGTGGCGAGCACCAGCTCTACGGAACTGCTTCAGTACACCCAGGAGCGATGGTAAACAGCAGCATTCATTTTCTGGGCCAAAACGCCGACGTAAACAACACGACTAGTGAGCTTGTTTGGACTATAAAGGCCTGCGTGAATAGACACGGCCACAGGCTAACACTAGGGACAACCAGATCACAATCCAATAGTGTGCGTGCCACAATCCCAGCTGATATTGCATCAGTTGCTTATGACTGGATTCAAACGATCCCTTGTATTTATTTATTGTTACATCTATTACAATACATAAATAAAAATAGTGCAACAAACGGATTCAGAGTATATCAGACGTAGTTAGAACAGTATGTGGAGTCAGATTACTTGGTCGAAGCCTGGATGTATACTCAGCACTATAATTTAACACTGCAGGGCTTAAAATTAAGCATATAATTGTTTCTCATTGTTCGAAAAGAAAGCGAAGCGAGACATACCAAATTGAAATTTCGCTCCCACTATGCAATATATTGTATAGGTAATGAAAGGGGAAAAATTATATACTGTCAATATCACAGGCTTGCCATAAAGTTCAGACGAATGTGATCATCACTTGAATCATCCTACAACACATTAACCGAAAGCATCCTAGCATATAGCACCCTACCCACACAAACTTGCTTTTGCAGTGAGACCCATCAGAATCTCCAAGAATCGTCACTGCCGACTGAGAGGTACTCTGAGAAGGGATATATACAGACGTTTCATGCCCTTTTATATCCCTTGCCTTTAAGATGGCCTGCTTCTGGAAGAGGGTGCTCTAATGCTGGTCTGCCTTCTCTAGCGGTTCTAGTTTTCACAAAGAATACCAAGAGAGTTTCTCTTCTAACGAGCTAGACTGGACTGTCGATGAGGGAATGGGTCTTCTTTTGGATAATTTGAAACTATGAAAATAAAGCTGATATCTTGAGATGAATGCATGATCAGATGGCATATGTGCTATGCTGTGATAGTGAGGATAATTTATAATGCGTCCCATGCGAACGGCAAATGACAAAAGGTTACGAAGCACAACTTAAAAAATCCCAATATTCACACTCCAGTATATATATATGTATGTGTAACATGGCATGCCATTTGCATAGAACCTACGGCTGGGTGCAGCAGTGTTATCACTCGGAATGTTCCGGTACCACACGCTGTAGTTGCGGTCGTTAGCAAGTGGACAATTGTACAACTTTTGCATAACCACCTGATGAATATCGCATGAGAATATAGCCAAGTCACCCAGGTCAGTACCACGAGCGAGGGCACGCGAACAACCGATCGAGTCTACTCACACGCACATCTTACAAAAGGTCATCTGACTGACCCAATCCGACCCGGTCTTACCTCGTTTTGTCAAGTCGTTACGCTTTTGAGACCTCAACGTCTTTTTTTTTCATTTGAAGAATTTAAAGACCGAGTCGCTTTACTCAGGAATGAATCTGCTCTTTTAATGTTCACCTTTCCACTTTTCAACACAATATTTTATCTGGGGTGTTCACAGTCTCTGTTCGAAGACCGATTGATGTGGCTGTATTCTGCTGCCTAGCAAGATGGCCATGCGAATCTAGCCGCCGCACACTTGGTTATGTCATCATGCGATATGACCTGCGTGTCTTGGAACCCGGCGGTGGATGTTTTTTATGGAGGGTGCCGCACTAAATAGTCATGTACGGCACAAGGTGAGCGTGAAAGTTGTGGGATAAGGCTGTGACACATCGTGGCTCCTATGCTTGTTCGACAAGTCGGCATGATGTATTCAAGTTGGAGATACTTACGTCACGTGGGCCGGATGAGCCTGTTGGAACACGTTGGATATACTTACATCATGTGGGCTGGATGAGCCTGTTGGAACACGTTGGATATACTTCCATCATGTGGGCCGGATGAGCCCGTCAGTGCACGTTGGAGATACTTCACGTGGGCCATATGACCCAGATATTAACAAGAATTGAACCAATGTCAACGCAATCAGATTATTCTAAAGGTGCATATTCCGAAATCTGATGCACAATTTCCACGAGTTGGCCTCTAGGCCAACCAGTTAGGTTATATTTATTTGTATTATTCATGTATTTTGCTACCATTAGATGAAATGAGGTGTATGTTTTCTCGGGTTGCCGAGTGAGTGCAGTTGCGATTGGTCTTCAGCTTACTGCCGCGATATGGTGACCGATCCTATACCCGCAAAACTGGATCCACATATCCACATAGTCCGCCTCTTCACCTCACTCACCCAGCACCCATAAAGAAGTCTCCCACCGATGTATGCGTACGAATTGCAAGGACGTTGACTAGTGCTTAGGTGGTCCTGTAAGTGAAGGAAGAACGATGATATCGCCGCTACTGTTCGCTTTCAATTATTTTTAAGTCAACATGCAGGCAAAAATCACACTTCGTTAGGGAAATCTTAGCGTACTTTGTCTAAAAGCCTGTCAGTTAGCTTTGTAATGTTATAAGAAGGAAGCTGTCCCAAGATGTTCAGCATGCTATCAAGCTATTTTTGGACCCAATTCGTTAAACTCGGGCGCAAAAGCGGCGATGTGATAGATATAAGGTTATGCAGAGTGGAATATGAGGGAGCGCCAGCGCGAGTTCCGGGAGACTTGCGTAAGCGCTCGACTTAATGACCCGAGCGGCCATAAACTGGCCGGCTAGGAGGTACTTAGCTGGGACAAGGCCGGTCGGCCACACTTGCTGGCCACTCTGGGAAATTGCCACACTGAGTGACTGAGCGAGGCGTGCTCGAGACGTCACGGTGCACCGCCTGTCCGATCACACCGTCGTGCCTCCCGTCGGTCCTCGCACGGTCAGCAGACGGTGTGCCGCCGTCGCGCCAGGTGAATCACATTCGGTGTGAAAGTGAGTCCGACTAATTAGTCAACCCGTGATGAGTGACAAAAGTGCAGAATTATTTCCAACTGCCCGCTACGTATGCACAATCGCATGCTCACACGGAGCGTCCCGCCGTTTCACTCCCATGCACCTAAGTTTTTTCTTCTTCAGGAGTGCAAGAGCACGAATAATTCCTTATTGTAGGAACCTGAAAATAACCACAGGAAGTACGGTTACCATACTACGGTATGTGTGCGCTATCAGACAGTCCAACTATATGTAGTATGGACAGGATACACCACACTTTCGCATGCCGTCCTCCAAGGAATAATACACCGCAATCTTTGCCATAGTTAACACATTTTGCCTTGAGGAAGATAAAAAAATATCTGACCTAACACACTTTGAAGTGCCAAGCCAGCTTCCTCAAGGTCAGCTTCTTGGAACTAAAAATACCACAACGCCTATAACCGCGAACACTTGTTCTTGAAAGATTGGTAATTGGTGGCAAATGGGAAAGGTCTTTGGCGTTTTTCGTTCTGCTTTTCGTATCGCAAGTTGGTGAATGCATCACATTCGAACTCGCTTTAGTCCCACGTGCATGCTTCAAGGCGCCTGGCTGCATACACACTGTAAGAAATAGAACTGTGCTTCTTTTAGTCGTAGGTTAGACTTCACTGCGTTTTTACCATCTGCCCTTGATATTCTACATAGCGCTACCTACATGCGCCTAATACTGACATAAAGTATGATCTGATCACCAAATCATACAAGATTTCAACAAATGTATTCTCCCAGTCTCATTAGGGATGCTTACAATGCAACTCTTGATGAGGTGCGGCACCGAACTGAGATGAGGCGATGCTGGTGTTATATAGAAAGTGGTAACAAGTTCATCGAAATATGCGTCTAAATTAACATGGAAGCAATTTTGCAGATTTATATATCTCTGATAACTAAAAGGTGTGACAATATTTCCCCATGAAGCTATTCAAAGCAGACATTTTATCGAAAATGATCCATCCTTATCACCACATCCGCCTACGCTGCCGGCTTTTTGGTAGCTTTCCTGCCAGAGCCTCGGTCCATGTCGCTGACCCGGACCCAATTGGCATGACAGAAAACTAATTACTTTTTGATAGTGATGTGAAGAATGTTCAATCAATCATGGACAGTGAGCGACCGAAACGGCCTTTTGATGAAAACACGTCATGTCCAAGTCCGCTGAATAGTCTGGCCTACCCATCACAACACCGCCGGGTGCCAGAGCCGCGTCTCAAGAGGCCGACATGGGTGAAGTTCCTTGGATGTTTCATTGTTGGTCCGATTAAGGGGGGGGGGGGCTGATCTTCGTTTTCAGAGATACGGTTTTTAAGCGGGAGCAGGGTAAGCCCTGACCCCACTCCACTTCACCTTTTCTCTATTTTCTAGATTAGGAAGTAAGTATTTTGAACTTGAAGGTATTCCGGCCTGCCGCTCCATTGCACACGCTATGGTGCCGGGTTCCTGGTAAAGTCGAGATTTACAATGTTTCCACTCACCCTTCCGTACCACAGATATATACACCTGTACTCGTGCCTGTGCCTTACCTTACCTTACCGTACATGTGCCTTGTAACTGTGCCTTGCATATCCAAGTGTAGTAAAAACAATCATATTCTAGTCATATCCCATGCAAAGTGCTTGACTTCCTAACGTATTAGTAGCTAATGCAATTGAAAACCTGGCGAAAATCCCAATCAACGAACGCTCCAGTCCTTTAGCACGATTTCAGAAGTGATACTCATGCATCTAGCTAGTCGCAAAGTACGTCCAGCTGGGCAGTCAACGCGTTTCTGAAGGCTATGGCGTGGTGACACAGCTGCATGGAAGTGCAGCTGTTTGTAGCTTAGCTTGCAGGAGACATCCGTGTTCATGTACCGTTAGATATTAGCCTGCAATGACCATGCCCAAGTCATCCAATAGCGTGAATATGTGTCGTGTCAATGGTGACCTTTACGCTTCTTTTCTGTTTCTCATGGGTTGCTCTGATGGCATGTATTATTTTCAACGTTAACTTGAACGCTAAAACCAAACATAGGCTTAGCGTAAACAAGTGCCGAAAATAAATTAGCAATAATTCATTATCACCTGGCAAAGCTGCAAACGTGATCAATGGTATGCTAATGCAAGTAGCCGCAGTTGTTCCACTCAGCCGCCTACTCGTAACCAGCCGGAGATCCGGGACCCTGACCACACCTGTCACGAGCACTCCCTTATCACCACACTCACCACCAGCTCGCGGCCGGCAGTAATTACCGCACAGATTAATGCGTTATTGGCTGTCGGCTCTGACGCACGGCTGTTCCTGATGACTTCAGCGAGGTGTGGCGGCACACGTGCTGACCGGCCGTGACGGTTGAAACCTCAGTCCATAACCGGCTGGCAACGCCATAGGGATGCCAGTGCGGTGCGCATAGTGTGCAGCTGCTGAATCCGTGCCGTCTTCCCGGTGAGCTTCTCACACGACGGCTGGGGATTTCGTAACAACCAATAACTTCAAAACTAAGCAGTGCACGAAAACGAAAGTGGTGCCATCGGAAAGCGTTGGACGAGTAGGGTTCGAAACCACCCTCAAAATTGTATCCCCTCAAAACGTGACGTCACCAAGGGATGTGATCACTACTGACATATTTTTGTCTCCAGAGAGTCCAATTTGGGGAGATTAAAAAACAAATGCATTTGGAATCAGAAAAGGAAGGCGAAGTTGACCATGGCCTCAAGCTGTTTGCCCCACCCCCAACAAGCACCAAAAATCGACATTCTGCTTGTTAGGCTTTCAAAATCTTGAGTGTTTAATTCTCTTTATTTTTTTTATCTAACGAATGGGATTTACCTGGAAACACTGCTTTAAGTAAACTTGTCCTCATTGGAAGTGCTTATTTTAGCCAGAATGTTCGATTTTATGCCCAACGGGTGGATGTGCAAAACTAATGTCATCAAAAACTAAAGAAAAGTCAACTGCAGTTGGATATTGGTGATGTCCGCCATGGGAGACGTCACCGCGCCGCCACTGCTGTGACGTCCGCTGATGTGACGTCCGCTGATGTGACGTCCGCTGCTGTGACGTCCGCTGATGTGACGTCCGCTGCTGTGACGTCTGCTGCTGTGACGTCCGCTGCTGTGACGTCCGGCCAAGTTGCTGGGCAGGACGGGGGAGGGCAGCATTAGTATTGCACTGTTCATTGCACTGGCCTCTTTTGTTTCATATATAGAGCTAATTTGCATAGGAAATGACTGAAGTTTATTAAGGTCTTCTGGAAACACGCAATAAATTATCACGATTGCTTTACTAGGATTCGGAAAGCATTGCTCCCCACAGATTCCATGCACCCATTCAATTTGGAAAATCCCCATGCACCTGGGCGCAAATAATTTAGAGAACATGTTTCCACGTTTCCAAGCTTATTAACACGCATATCTGAGCCAAGACCATTTCTCCAAAGATATTGCACAAAGATATACAAGACGGGACATGCACTCCTGTCGATACCTCTGTCGCTGAAGTACCAGGTCAGTCTTGACCTGACCGCCGACCGGGGTAGGTCGCTCCGCCGCCTGTCCGCCGCCGCTCGGTCGCCACCAGCTGAGTACCTAACCCGTCCGACAGACGGGATAGTGCCGAGTATATACCAGCAGTGAGCGGTGGTGGGTGGCGCACGGACATGGCCGAAGAGGTAAAAAGGGCCATCTTGGAGTGCTTTAAAGATCCAGAATTCATCTCAATGTTGTGCGAAACAGTTATGGCGCCAATCATCAGAAATGCAGTCAAGCAAGCGGTGGCGGAAGCTGTCGCGAACAAAGACAACATGATAGAGGTACTGAAGGCTGAGCTATCCGAGGTGAGTGACGAGCTGAACCAGCTCGAGCAGTACTCGAGGCGCAACTGCCTGGATGTTTCTGGCGTCCCCGAAAGTTCCGGAGAGGATACAGGACACCTAGTTATTGAGGTGGCTAGGGGAGCTGGTGTCACCTTGACGATAAACGACATTGATGCTAGCCATCGGGTTGGACGTCTCCGAGAAGGGAAAACGCGCAAAATATTAGTTCGACTGATTTCGTATGAAAAACGCCAGGAAGTTCTTTAGGCAAGGAAACAGCTGCGATCCGATAGAGCCTGTGACATTTACATTTCTGATAACCCAACTAAGAAGAATGCCGAAACAATGTACCACGCACGCCAGCTGAAAAAGCGAGGGGTAATCGTAGCAGCTTGGACGGACAATGGGAAAATGAAAATACGAGAAAGAGAGAACGGGTCGACAAGGGTCATCCGATGCCTATCAGACCTTCCCTGCTCAGATGGGGTGAGAGTCGATCGTACGACGACACGTCCGACTGAGTCCGCCACTGCTGATCGTATCCCTACCCAGATGATTTCAGCTGAGTCCGCCTCTGCTAACCGCGATCCCGCCAGCGGCGCCGAATTCCAGACCAGGAGGGGCAGGAGCGGCAGAGGCGGAGCTACCCAGCGCCAGTGAGAGTGTAACTGCGGGTGATACGAAGCATGGGCTGAGGCTAGTTCATTGGACACCGGTTTGTGAGATCGAGACGTTGCCGCCGACCACCTTGCACATACGCCTGCCGGCGATCTGAGCCGACACTGGGGACACTGGATGCGCTGCGGCGCAGTATCGGCGCGCCCGAGTGCAGCGCAGTTTGAAGCGGTGCAAGTGGCACGCCCAGAGCCGAGCACCGCATCCTTACGTTAGTAATCCCACGGTAACTGTCTGGGCGCTGTCGGAGGTATGTTCTCGCATCTGGGCATAAACAGTTGCATGATGCGACCATGAAGCTGTATGTGCGTTGTTAGCGATATGCATGGTGCGAGTCATCGTATATATCTTGCTTCTGTAAAATATTTCCATACTTTGCCTCATTGTGTGTAATGACTTGTAACGGTTATGTTCACGAGCTACGCCAACAATCGTATATTAAGGGAGGAAAATGTAGAAAGTGCGCTTCCCACCACCGCTGTTCACGGAATATGCGCAACTGTCTCATTACTATGCCTGCACCTGTTTCCACCAGTTCGTTTCGCTATGCCCCGTTTTCACGTAACATTAAAAAAAACTCTTGAACGAACTCACTCTAAATTCACATCGGTCGCGGCGCGTAGCACCGACTCACATAAACGGACACCCAGAATATAAAATGGGGACTCGTGGCACTGGTGCTAAGAAAAATGTTCTCATTGAAATTTGAATCAAACGCCTGATCTCAGGATACTCCTCATTATATCTGATATTGAGACTAACCCCGGCCCTCCTTACGTCGACCATGCACGAATAAAAATAAGCCACGTAAACATAAACAGCATCACGGCCCCTGCAAGACTCTATGAGGTCGCACAATTTACAGATCAAAATAGTGTAGATATATTATTAACTGAGACAAAACGTAGCAACCAGGTCCACCCAAGTCTTTACAGATCAGACAAATTTCACGATCCACTGACGACGCACAGGACTCGCCAAGGAGGTGGGGTTGCAATTTATGTAAGCACTGCACTCGCAGTCAGAAGACTGAACGACATTGAGCTTGATGATGTGGAATGGATATGGTGTCTGGTGAAAATTAAAGATGTATCGATCATAATATGCTGCACATATCTCCCACCGAACCTGTCATCAGGCAAATATAAGTCATTTATTTACAAATTTAATGATAGCATTTCCTTAGCCCTGATGTTGAACCCGTCAATAATCCTTGTCATGGGGGATTTTAATTCGGGCAATATTGTCTTGAACCAGTCATACGCCAAGGGAAGAGTTATCCCGTTTGAATTAGATCTTCTGGAAACAATTAACACGTTGCAACTATTCTGACTTATAGACGAACGGACAAGAGTCGCGAACGAAGTACATAATCTTAGGGACTTAATCATTACTTCAAACAAAGAAGTTGTTTCTGAAAGTGGTATCTTGCCTCCTTTCTCAAATATTGATCATTACCCTATATCTGTAACCTTAAACGCCACCAAGTCAACTAAGCATACATATAGCAAAAAAAAAACATGGGACGTTGACCAGCTAGACAGCGGAAAAATCATTATGTTCCTTCAACATGTAGATTGTGAAGATATTTTAGGCAAAGACGTTGATGAAGCCACAAAAATGTTTTCTGATGTTATTATTAAAGCCGCAAAAGAAGCTATGCCCATAAAAATAATCAAAACCAACCGGGCAAGCAAACCATGGGTACATTCTGAGCTAAAAATATATATCAGAAAACGAGACCGATTATTTAGAATTGCCAAAAGGATGCAAACATGGTTTAGTTGGAATAATTGGAAAGGTCAGCGCAACAGAGTCACCGAACTTAACAAATCACTAAAAAATAATTACATTAAGAGCCAAGTTCTGAAATTAGAAGAATGCAAACATAGTCCTCGAAAATACCATCAAATTTTAAGGGGGATAATTGGTGGCACGACGTCACAAAGCATACCACCCCTAGATGGTCCAAATGGTGCAATTATTGATGATGCAGAGAAGGCAACTCAACCATCTAAATCCAAATAAATCGACAGGACCTGATGAAATACCTCCCAGGCTGCTAAAACTAATTGCTATTCTTATCTACGAAACACTTACTAAATTATTCAACAAATCGTTATCACTTAGTTTTCCCCAAGGAATGGACACAAGCAAATGTGTCTCCCATATTCAAAAAGAAAGAGTCATGCTCTGATCCCACAAATTAGAGGCCAATTAGCCTCTTATCGTGTTTGTCCAAAATCCTAGAAAAGTTAGTTTTTAAACGAGCGAAAAGTTACCGTCCATATACTGGGACCCAACTACAGTTGCTTTACTTGACACATACGCTATATTCATCTTTAAATCTAAATCTTGGCTTCACATGTATATATTTGGACATACAAAAATATTTTTGTATACTATATGGCATGCAGGGCTTATTTTTAAGTGCAAAAACCATTGTGAGATTGACGGCACTGCATTAATTTGGCTGCAATCATACGTACATAATAGGGAACAGCGTGTAAGGGTAGGAAACAGCTTTTCACCACCAACTACCATAAATGCGGGTTGCCCATAGGGTTCTGTCTTTGGACCCCTTTTGGCATTAATATATTTAAATGACTTGGCAGACATGATTACAAATGAAATCTTTTTTTTTCCTGATGACACGTCGCTTTACGCTTCACACATACAAGGCTCACTAGAAGCACAACAATCGATTCAAAATGATCTCGATATTATACACGAATTTGGAACAACATGGGATGGGCGCTGTATAACCACTGCTGTGTGTAGCTTTAGCATTTCAGACGTTTCTCATCAACACAAAACGCCTTAGCACAAAAAATTAACATACAGAACTAACCAGGTGCTGCCGGGTGCGGGCGCAGTATGAGTACCACACATGTGTGCATACTTTGTGCGGATGGGGCGTGCTGGCGGGGCGGGCGGCGATTGTCGCACCGTGTCGGTGGTCAAGTTGTATTGGATGGAAACGTTGTTGCGAGAGGTACCTCGAATTAAGATTATATTGGTCTTTTGTGCCAATCGCAAAATTGTTCATGCTCTGCGTGCTATGATGTGCTAAATAAATAAACAAACAAACAAACACACAAACAAGCCTCTTGCCTCCACTGGAACCATCGAACCAATGTGCAAACTAGCTGCCGAGACGTATGATTGGAAATTCCGTTGGCAGCGTGCAACCGCAATGGGTGGAGAACGTGTTTTTACAACACAAACCAAAAATTATGCCATCAGTGATCTATGCACAACATTTTAATTGTCTGCCCCATCATCAACACAACAGATGATGAATGTCCACAAATCGAAGAACTACGCTGCAATGCAACTTTGGCGTTGGAGACCATTAAGATTCGGGGTGTGGTTCCGTGTCCCATCATATTATGAATGGCGGGCGGGAGGGCGGGGACAAGCCGCAGGACGCGGGCGTCGCCACAGCGCCGGCGACCCGCCGTGTATGGTGGAAAATAGTTCCAGGAGCCAATACGCAAAGTAATAATATATCACTGTAAGTGAAAATGAAATTGAAGTCTGAAGGCAGGCTAACTTTCATAAATGCACTACGCATCATATTTTATGGAGGCAGTCTCATAAATTGTAACTATATTCTTTGAGCACACAATAGTGAGCATCCGGGCGCGCCTGTCATGGGCGCACAATTCAGAGTTCATGAATGGCATCAGGAGCCTACCCGTTTTCTTCCTTTACTGGAGATCCCCCGATGTACGCATTAGCATTGCATCTGACGCCTTACGACCCACTCCGGCATGGTAGCCGCCAGGCACAGCTCCGCCGCGGGAAATATCCCGCCGTCGCTGGCTCACCGGTGGCAAAACATCGACTGTAGACAGGCGACATTCATCTGACGGCCGTGCTGCCTGTCACGGTCCGACCAGATAGCTGCGCGATACAGGGCGGTGGAGTCGTGATTCACGACGGTGGAGTCGTGATACACGACGGTTGAGTCGTGATACACGACGGTTGAGTCGTGATACACGACGGTTGAGTCGTGATACACGACGGTTGAGTCGTGATACACGACGGTTGAGTCGTGATACACGACGATTGAGTCGTGATACACGACGGCTGAGTCGTGATACACGACGGTTGAGTCGTGATACACGACGGTTGAGTCGTGATACACTACGGTTGAGTCGTGATACACGACGGTTGAGTCGTGATACACGACTGGATAATCTTGATGCTCAGCGGCAGAGTCGTGATGCTCAGCGACGGAGTCATACACGACGATGGAGACATGATGCATGACGTTGGGTGCACTTGCGTGGCATGCGACAGCGAAGATGGATCAATTATACGCATCCGGGGAGGCATGATGCACTACTGCATACTGTTGCACCGTACGCTGTATGATGCACGATTATGGAGGCTTGGTGCATGGTGCGAGATATGTGATATCCGACTGGGGAGATGGCTGCGTAGTGCACGAGAGATAAACCACCTCGTGATACACGAAGGAGATGGCTGTGTGAGATGCCTTGGTTATGTGCATTGCGACGAAAACGGATGCAGGATGCATGTCGACGGAGACGGGTGATGGAGGCTAACTGTCCAAATTGAGGCCAACTGTCTGAGCTCATGCCATTTGTAGTAATGAGAAACAGTTGGTCTATACGAGCGATTATGAAACATTTGCGGAGTCATGGGAAAATGTCGAGTGGAAAGGAGCCAGGTGATGTTTTAGGCGTGGTTGCGAAACGTATTCTTTGCCCTAGCTCGTCTACGTTCATCTGATTAATTCATTTAATTAAAAATATTGCGGGAAGCAGCACCTTCTGTAAAGCTAATGCTTCTTACTAGGAGCGAATGCTGAGTGGGCATGACGGGGACGGGTTTGAAATTGCGGATAAGTGGAATCATTCATTGAGAGGTTGTATACTCATACACGAACATAATGAGGATGTTTGCCTGAGGCAGCGAACATAGGCTCTCGCCCCAATTCCTCTCTCCTGAAATCTGGGGAGGTTCTTTCCACAAATCGCTGAGGAATCCTCAGGTTTGAGGAGTAGAGAGTCTCCATGTAGAAGGCCACAGGACGTAAGAGAAGGCTCCGAAAACTGGAATGGAGGCCCCTAGGATAGAGGCCCCAACAGAGTCCTTTAAAATGCAAGGAGACCCTCTGAGCTTGAATAGGCCCCGATATAATGAAGAAGCACCTATGGAGAATCATCCAGTCACGTCGGAATATGCATTTTGGCGCTGCCTCTGTTTTCCGCGCATATTTTGAGAATTTGTAAGTAATCTTACGGTCACATGGGGTTTCAAGCAACTTCTTTGGAAGACATATTTTTACCATTGAGTGTCGTGGCGCTCGGTCTTTCGCTCTATCTCTCCATCTCTCCATCTCTTTCGTCATTTCTAGCTCTGTCTCGGTCCCGGTCTCGGTCCCGGTTCCGGTCTCGGTCTCGGTCTCGGTCTCGGTCTCGGTCTCGGTCTCGGTCTCGGTCTCGGTCTCGGTCTCGGTCTCGGTCTCGGTCTCGGTCTCGGTCTCGGTCTCGGTCTCGGTCTCGGTCTCGGTCTCGGTCTCGGTCTCGGTCTCGGTCTCGGTCTCGGTCTCGGTCTCGGTCTCGGTCTCGGTCTCGGTCTCGGTCTCGGTCTCGGTCTCGGTCTCGGTCTCGGTCTCGGTCTCGGTCTCGGTCTCGGTCTCTATCTCTGTATGTCTGTTCCACTCGCTCTCTCTCCCTCCCTCTCTCTCTCTCTCTCTCTCTCTCTCTCTCTCTCTCTCTCTCTCTCTCTCTCTCTCTCTCTCTCTTTCTCGTCAGGGGTCAAATTCTGACAGCACTTACCAAGCGGGGCATGCAGTGACTTGCAACGCCGTCCAATGACCTAACTACACCGAACACCCGCAGTGTTGACCACACAATTGCGTCCAATGACGGCGCTAATCGACGCTAATTATTGCAATTTCGTACTCATGGCGAACAATCATTCTTACTCAGAAATTTTGTGTGAAAAACGACAAATGAACACTGGTCGAAAGCAACTTAACTAGATGGAGAAGGTGTTAGGAATAGCCTTGCTTAGGTGTCACTATCTTTGTGGTACCTTAGGTACACACCCCACCCGAGACTGCTTCGGCCTTACCCCTTCGCTATAGTAATCGCTCGAGACGCAGCCAAAGGGGTGGGGGTGGGGGTGGGGGTGTGGTTGGGGTTGGGTTGGGGGTAGGGATTGGGGCGGAACCTGCCCCCTGAACAAATAACACTACTATCTGAGGCGAAGCATGTGATTTCACCACGCCAAACTAGAAACAATTATTGTGCGTGCTTCGCGCCGAAAGCGGTCTCGATAAGATGACGTTTTCCGATCGGCTCCCTCAAGAAAACCCTGACTTCGACCCTGCATAGGTAGCCAAAGCTGTATTTAGTATATATCCAAGCGATACCAAATCATAAAGTGGTGGATTTGAGTCTAAGAGCATATAGGACAAATAGGAGTAAACACAAGCCAATGCAAACTTATGACTTGACCATACGTATGTCTAAGGTGTTAGCGTAAATGGTTATGATGACGATGGCATTGATATACGTTCTTAGCATAGAGTTTCGTTGCGATCGCACTCCTTTATACGCCTGTAGTTACCGACGAGGTGAGGTATCTAACGATGCCTTGTTCGCAGTTCGTGATATATGTTTCGGCCACAAGCGCACCAGGTGTATTCCCAAGTTCGTTGAAAGTAGGCAGACGTGTTTGCCTAAACGGACCTTTCCAGATTATTAACAGTTCTGCCTACGACCGTTGCCGCGTGACGACGACCCTTCAGCTTCTGGTAACATCTGCCTAGTTGGGATCGGACAAACTTCGGTCCAACGCCCGGCATTCATTGTCAAGATAGGATGATGAAACGTAGCTGTAGTTATCAGAACTGAAATCATCTTTTGCTTCATATTCTAGCACGATGAATGTGTTGCTATGTGCCAGACACATTATTCCGGATTATACACTAAGCTAGTGATTTTATATGCAGGAAAAATATGCGCTAAGTAAGAGCTGCCACAATTCAAGCTCAACGAAGAGGACAGGTGGAGTTCGAATTCCATGATGAATTCTTGAAGTCGATTACATCAGTGACCAACCAGATGACAGTGATAGAACACCAGCCAGGGTCATCGCAACATGGCTCGTAATGCGACTATCGTCAGCATTTGTTCTCGACTGGGAGCTTCAGCCTAGAGCCGGTCCGGTGAGCTGGGCAGCGCGGCAGCCCTGCCGCGGCAGCCCAGCCCAGAAATAGTGACTATGTCCGAGCACTGGAAGCACGTTAAACACCGGCATGACACCATGCATTTGATCCTAAATTATTGGATCAAGCAATTTACACAGTGCCAATAGTTGTATGCACATCGTCCCAAGAACGGTTTTATTTCCTTCGGCTTGTTCCGTTCCTTCCTGCTCTGTACTGCCACTACTCGAAGAGGAAGGATGAGGCAGTGGGATATTAATCCATAGCGGGAAGCGGGAGCACGCGATGGCAGGGTGTTTGTTCTCCACGCCTGGCAGTTGCGTATGTGAGTTCGTTGCCGCTGATGCCGACGTGTGCTGGGATCCAAAAAGGGTGGCCTGTTTTCCAGCATGATGAAGCGATGCGAGTTGTGACAACACGCGGTGTAGAGTGGGATGCCGTGGAGTCAAACTAATTCCATTAGGCTGCTGAGCGATGCAAGTCGTGACAACAAACCATGTGGAGTGAGTTACAGGAGAATAAAACTATTTATCCCATCAGGCTGCTGAGCGAGTCAGTCAGGATCCTAACAAGACTTCATTAGCAGACCATGCAGCTCAGACCTGCTGATGGCGACTAGTTTAGCAGTAAGAACCAACATCGGATAGCAACTAGACAGACCGAGTAACCGTTCCATTTACCAATTCACTGTTGATGCCAGTACTCATTTTCGAGCTGTCTGTCCAAGTGATGGCGTTGCCGGAATGAGATAAGAAAACGCGCTCCAGTGAACGCAAATGCAGTTTGTCCCACGCAACATTGCACCTAATGACAAATTATAAATCGGTCGATGGGAAAGTCAACTTCCACGGGGGAGTATCCGTCCATTCGTGACACCTGATATAATGCGACCTAATTTTAATTACCATCATTAACACTCATCGTAGCAAAGCAGAATGTATCCCTTGCCGTCATTACGAAAGACTACTGGGATGAAACTGGATAAAAGGACTGAATATGATGGATGCGATGGGAATTGACGAATTTTGGATGTATAGCAAAGACGTTCCTCGTCTTGCTCATACGGGTGGTGAGTGCACTTCCGCCATGAGCTCTCTTAAAAAGCACAAATTCTCCCGTAATTATGCATAGGGTTCCGCGATGCATTGGGTCTAAAATCCCCTTCGCAGTAACACCGGCACCATCTTGTATAAAACATTGGTAATTAAGCTTTAAACGAAATGCGTGGGATGCAATAGGAGAGAAGTTGTCCTTTTTGCGCCGTGCAAAGTACGAGCCACAATTCAAAACTGCGAGGGCCTTAACACTCGCACGTCCGGTGGTCCGCGCCAACTTCGCATGTCCGGGGGGGGGGGCAGATGTCTGCCCCCCTAAGATCTCTGGAACTATGCTAGCTAGCGACAAACGGAAAACGGCGTTGGATAGCTGGTGACGGGCTCTATCGAAAGTGTTTCGGTCATTTTTTCGCTCAGGTAAATATTCAGGTCACTGGGTCATCTTAGGTCAAATTTGACCAGATCAGGTGGGACTCGGATATTGACACACTTCTCAGGACGTGTAACAGATATAAAAAATGGCGAACGCTATTCGCAGTCCTTGAAATGCGCTACCGGCAATAGACGGTGTAATTTAAGGTCAGGTCAACCGAAACTTAGGTCAAGGTCATGAATTCATGACCTCAGGTCAAGGCCTAGGGAGGTCATGTAAGGTATCAATCGACACGTCTTGACGATACAAGCACAATGACGGCAATTTCCGCCTTCTGGCTCAATGCAGTGCGACGTAATGCGCAGAAATGTGTAGTGATCTCAGGTGACCTCAGAGACCTTGGTGAGGTCACTGAGCAAAAATGTCAGCGGTAACATTGAGCATAGCTTCCATCTACATGCCACAACCGTTGTGAGATCATTCCGAGCGCAAATGTGTAACTAGGAAACATTTGTATATTTTACCATAGCCTTATAATGGGGAAGCCATGGCAGCGACCTGACCTAAGGTCAATACTACGAAAAAAATCGATATACATATCATGGTCCCTGATGAGATGATGACATACTACAAGTTTGAAATCAATCGCCCAATTATTGTGGAAGTTATGCCACCTAGAACTCCGAGTGTAGTTGGGTCACTTCGCCTGACCTGGTGACCTGACCTGAGATGACCCAGGACTACAAATGTATGAGGATATGCAGAAAAGACCAATGAACAGCTGTGCGAGGTTTGGCCTGGCTAACCATATTAGTTTGGCGGCAAATGATGAAAAACCAGAGGGGGGGGCAGATATCTGCCCCCCCCCCGGACGTGCGGGGGTTAAAACAATTTCCTCGTGAGGTTTTCGTGAGCTCTGCATGCCAAGCATATTGTTAGTGACAGATGTACCCGGTGATAGATTGAAAACTTTGAGAACAGACCTTCGGACATAAGATGCTGGAGCGATTCACCATGTAGTAGTACAATTGGGGTAGATAGTTTCTTTGGAACTCGAATTGTGGCATTGATTCGGGGTCCTCTACGCCTTTGGACAGTTTTCCTACTGTCTTTTCAACCACAACTTTATTTTACCCACATCTAATCAAATATGCAACGGTCATTTCATTTCGTGTTTTTCGCTTCACAGAAAATCGAGGTGTAGACCTGTCGAGGGGCCTAATTCAATCTGCTATGGCCACGGCCCTGAAATGGACGCCAGCACGGAGTCTGCATATGTTCGTAGTCATATGGCGTCCCACCGAACGTACAAATGATAAAACGTCTGCTATCATACTACTGCTGCATGACCGCTGCCTCTGTTATCATACTGCTCTATAATTTTCGGAATGCGTTGTGTGACATATTGGTTTAATTTTTGTTTAGGTCTGCGAACATTATTATCCCCGTAGTTGGCTTGCCATATCATGGGTATCCAACTGCTCCTTTTGGATATTTGCTATGAGGAGATAGGGAGACATTAGCGTTTTCCATATTCGTTATGGAAAACGCTAGTGTCGTCCCTATGGGATGTTAATCGTGCGCGGATCGTCATTTCGAGCTGCAGCTTAGCTCTAAGCAGCTGGGGGAGGGGACACTACCGGCATCTGTCCCGAGCTCGTTAAATTCGACTTGGTGAAGTCTAAAGCGTTTGAACAGCTTAATATGCAGACACGTATTTTAATCTACAAAGGAGTCTGAAATGCAGGATGCAGAAGTGGCCTGCGGACTAAATATCTACCAAATGCCTGGAGATATCTTGACGGGCGTGAAAAGATGGGAGACCAAAAGGAAGGAAAAAATAACGCGAGTAAGCTATCCAGAGGTTGATTTATTTATTTCTTATTTGGGCTTAGGGGCGCATCAACTGCTACTGGTTATGAAGCGCCCATAAGCTGTCCGGAGAGAAAGAGTTGTAGGAGAAATGGCGCAATGGTGTATGAAATGTCCATGTGTGAAGCGAGTACATTCCACAATTGATCTAAGTGGCAAGGAATATCAGAGGAAAGGCTGTGAGATGGTTAGTCAGACATACCAATCATTAATGTTATGCACATGCGCCGTAGGACAGGCCTTCTTCGAGTTTAACACCAATGTTAACCCGCGCCGTCTCTCCGGTCAGATCCTCACACCCCGTCTCGGAGAGGGGGTGGGGATACCCCACTTTAAAATCCAAACTAAGCATCGCATGACAACAAGAGGTGTCATCGGAAAGCGTTCGACGAGTAGGGTCCGGATCCACTTCCAAAACAATTTCCCCCCAAAAGTGACGTCACCAGGGGAGCTAGATTTTCACGAGTTTTCACGACTTACAATATGTTTTTGGCTCTGGGGAGATCATTTTGGCGGATATATAAAAAACAAAATTTATTTGGAATGGGAAAAGGACAGCGAAATCTACCAGGGCCATACAAGTTTTTGGCCCCCCAAAAATAAGTTATTTTTTGAAATTTCAAAATTTTCAAGTTTTCAAGTTTTCTTTAATTTTCCTTTTCCAGTGGGTAGAGCAAACCGAGAAACGTTGTTGGAAGTCTACTTGCCCTAATGACAAAATGATTACTTTAGCCAAAATCGTCTATTTGAACTGCAATTGGGAAATATGCAAAATATATATGTAGATAGCGAGAAAAAAGAAAAATTCCACTCATACGCTTTGTTGCATCCCTAAAGATAAGCAAACGCTGAAAGTTTAATTAAAATATCTGTATCCGTTAAAGCGTGACGACTGGTTGAACCTTTTTGAAGGTGACCTCACTTGACCTTGACTAACTCGTTGACCCAAGATGACCTGACTTCAAAATTTTGAAACAGCATGCCAAATTGATGTGGGAAAAGGTATGCCAAATTTGGGCGCGGTACCGCGCGCTGTTCATCCACTACCCGCGAAAAACCTGAGGGGGAGGGGCGGTTGAAGACCCCCCCAGGACGGGACGGGTTAACAAACGCTCTCAATTCTACTGCAACATTAGTTCTCCTCTCTACACCTCGACTTGCCGGATCACCAGTCCTTTTCACACATTGCCTTTCGTGATTTCCTCAACTTTTCACACCATGGCATATGTGACGACCGGACATTGCTATGGATCAATCCGCGTGATCGCTTGACCTACCTGCGCCGATAACCATGTAATAGATGTGATGTGATCGTCCCAATTGGAACATGTCGAGTTCGTAATCGCAATGACATGAGGCACCTTGCAAACTAACATTATTGTAGTCGCATTTGTGCGTGAGAAAACAGTGGCTGCATATGTGTATAGAGTATGCGCCGTGTTTGTTGGTTGCATGCGGATTAATCGAACAACTAGCTAGGTTTTTATTTATGTGATAATGCACAGTTTATTTTTACAGCAAGCTGCCGGCATGTTGCCGCGCGGCGAAGCACTCTGAGCACCGCCATTGGACATGTTGATTGTGTATCATGTGCGGAACATTTGGTGGTCAGATCAGATAAGATGTCATTTGCTGAAGCATGCTTAGTGCGTGTTATGCCTGTCTTGCTGCAGGTAAGGCATTCAGCTGATTAACCATCATGCTTTCAGATGTTGGCACACAATGCCGTCTCGCCAGTCAATTCGTCTCGGTCACACGGCATCATTGGTATTGATTAACCTTGTATTACGTTGTTCGACTAAACACGCATTCTCGCACACTTTGATGTTCAGCATTTGAATTCCGAGACGATTCGCTTACCCTCACCTGCTCTCAATAAATGAGTTGTATACTTTTATGAGCCATTGCATTGAGTGTGTCGGGGTGGTCGAATTACCTCATCGGCCCCGAGGCGCCGACTCTGTCGGTTTCGCCAGCTTGTATTCACGTGTCTCCGATACTATTTTTCTGTAGACACACGCCACCACTAGGACTTTGGGCAAGCGTTGCTTTGGTACTAGCAGATCTGATATGCAATGCTCTTTAGCTCTCGGCCAGACGGGAGCAAAGTCTATGTGGGCATTGCTCTATATATATATGACACTTATACATATACAAATACATATAAGTTTCAGACAATACATATACATACATATATGTATCATATAATGCATTGTATGAGACTTGCTGCATGGCTGCGATGGTTTGACCTGCCCTGACCTGACCTGACGCACAAAACATTGCGAAGTTAAGTAAAATGGCAACGTATTTATACTAGCCTGATCTACACCCTGATGCATAGTTTGCAATTGCATCTAAAATACATTTGGCGCACGGCTCGGCTGAAATTGTGAATACCCATTCCGAACAGAATCAACATTTGGCCTGACCCGACGATCATTGGTAAATGACAAGTATAACAGAGCACCACTGAACATTCCTTTTGACACGCATCGTGCTAGCTTGTGTTCTGAGCCTCAGTCCCAGCCCCTTATGCGCGACATGGCGAGTGTACGCAGCCGCCACAAACACCGTTTTCGTCACCTTTCCGATCAAAAGGCTGATGAAGTGTGCCCAGCAGGCGAAGATTAATTTGGGACTGAGGCTACAAGCTCATGCTGCAGAGCTCACTATCTTTTGTGTGCCGGTGGAGCCTTAGCACTCGTGCACCTGTGCCAGATTGCCGGGTGCAAGGTGATTGTTGCGACCCGCTAGGGTTTCCGAACGGCGAGGGGCAGCACGTGCTGCGTGACAAAATGACGCGGCTGAAATCTCATTGGTATGTCTCTAGTTCCTGGTTTACCTCCCAGGTCAGGCTAACGGTTAATTTTTCACAAAAGTCGAGGATGTTCATGCTTAACCGATGCTACCTGTATAGCAACAATAAGAGATAATCTCTTCACCATAGCATTCACCAATATCTTCGGATGCAATGTCAAAGCCGCGATTCGCTCCATTTGTACTCATAAAAAGTGCGAAATCGGGTCGAACCACCTTTAGAAGGCTCTGAAATAGTGCCGGAAAACATTAATTACAACGCTTACCGATGAAAATAGAATCTAAATAAGCTTCGTCGTCCTAACTAACCTCAGGGCGACTCATACGCCGCAAAGCAATATTTGACGTCAATTTGGATCAATAACTTCGAAAGACATAAAGTCCATGGAATATGTGAGCAGGATGGCTAAGTCGTTACTGGCCCTAATACGCCTAACATTGACAATTGATGCGCAGCAAGCGAGGTTAATCAACCGGATTTCGCAATATCGCGAGAACAAACCCTAATGTGTTCTTTCGTATGATTTCGCCGACCAGGGATCCGACAAGATACCTTCAATTTGTTGAACCGTAAGGTCGGCGAAGGGCGCTCCATCGGCTATTCCAAGCGACAGGGCGCTAACGATAACTTTTTTTCGTGGTCGGGAGTGACCTTGAGAGATTGCATGAAATAACAGCACTGGTTGACGTTAATGTGACAAGTGTGCTATCCATGGCCGTCTTGTATGGCACTGGGAAGTGAGAATTGCACAGCATTTATGGCCCTGGAGTATGCGATGATGTATTCATACCACGTACCAAATGCCTCGGGCGTTATGGACTGCGGAGCTCCCCGGCCGCAATTAAGCCCCGGGCTTGCCCTCGAGACCTGCAGTTGCACTTCATTATACCCTCTCTAGTCGTTTCAAGTCCTTGCAGTGGTGCTAGCGTGGCTGTTTCATCCAGTAATGACACCGTGGTGGATTTGAATTCGCATGACGGATCTTCACTTTGGTCGTTGGAAGTGAGCCTCCTGGAAGTTAGAGGGTCGAAGCGTGGAGCCAGTGTCTCTTTCTGAAGATTTGAACTGAGGAAATGGTGCAAATCCGACTAGTACATAAATATATCGGATATATTCAAAGATGCTTTCCTCTAGAACCAGATAAAGTCCCGTTTTCTTCGCTCCTAAAATGGAGACGTGCTGCATACTTTATTTCTGTGGCATTTTTGCCAGGGTTCCCTAAACCTCCTGTTCGTTTAACCACAGCTCACTTTCAGCCCAAGCGCACCGTTCCATCGAGGCTGGCGAGATCAGCTGTGAATAAATGACTGTCGGACACGCCGCGACTCTCAGGACATTCTCTTCAGGAAGCTTCGAATGTTAGATATGACAACAGTTGCGGTGTACCGGACCCACGCACTCTGCGGCCGTGTCACCCGTGGGCATCACAGATGCTGACGTTTTCACTTCAATGCGCCGCTTCACCTTGACTGACCGCATAGCCAACTCCGCCAGGACTAACCTTTTCAGTCTTGACTGGACCGACCATCTGACCCAGATGCTCCCGGACCTAAATTGAC
>JAOTOL010001416.1:622500-857500 GCA_034440575.1 Imbricaverruca yamaguchii | reverse complement strand
AGTAGTGGAGCGCTGCAGTATCTTCACATTGGTGGTGCCGGGTACCCATTCTTTGGTAATTTTACCTGTCCTTCCTGTGATATGATGAAGCCATACTGTTAACGACACTCTTCGAAGCAAGCCTGAACAACAATCGCATGGTTGACATGGCAACAAACACGCCTGAACAACCGTGACATGGTTCTTGTTGACGTCAGAAGGATTTTAAGGATAGGAAATGTCAAGGAAAGATGGAGGAATTTGTGTTGTTTAATTACAACATGATCATAGTTCGTATAGTTGAGGACAAGTTCAGCACGACTGAACGAAAACCAG
Source organism: Imbricaverruca yamaguchii (assembly GCA_034440575.1). Classification (NCBI taxonomy): domain Eukaryota; kingdom Metazoa; phylum Arthropoda; class Thecostraca; family Neoverrucidae; genus Imbricaverruca; species Imbricaverruca yamaguchii. The sequence goes on along the minus strand of JAOTOL010001416.1, from coordinate 857,185 downwards.
ACCATGTTATATTTTGAACCTAAAAATCTGTTTATAGTGAAATTCGATGATGCATCGCAAAAGTGCTTTCAAGCGGGCGAGGAATCTTGGCAGCGAAATATTGGTTAATGTGCACCTCTGCCACGTACCTACAGCTCTGGCTGCCCAAGGTGGCCGATTACGAAGCAAGCAAGAGCCACAGCGCGACCAAGAAATCACCAATATTTTTCATGGACGGTGACAGCCCGCACATACTGCACATTTCGGAAATGGCGAAACGAGCCGAATCCGATTGGGCAGCGGCCTTGGGGGATAACACCAAGCATGTTTGTCACTGCCAATATTGAAAAGAGATCCTCTTGAACTTTGTTGCGTCGAGTAGCACAAATCCTGTTGGGTGTCCTTCTACTGTCTGTAAGCAATACTGCTCGCCAATCTAACAGAGGAAGATCTGAAGCGCATTAAGGCAATACCTCTGTTTATGTGCTGCTTTAGAATGTTTAAATGCCAACTTTCTTAGTTGTTCACAAGACAACCTTTACTAAGCAAGACAGAAGTATTTTTTGTGCCGTCTCTGTTCGCCGAGGTCTCTGGGGAAGGTACAATTGGGAGTTCGGAAGATCTAGACTGCAAACATCGCTTATTGGGGGACAATGAGAGCTCTGTTATCTTGTTATATGTAATCTCGCAATGGTGCGTACAATTCCGTTGCGGGAAGCTAGCAACAGCGCTATTACGGAGAGGTTGGGAAAAGCATTGGAAGGGTGGCACACCCTACATGGACGAAATGTGAAACTAACAATTCCGACTGGGACTCGTAGTAGGGTCCCATGTTAAAAAGCCCGTAAATTGGAAGGCTAGGTGGGGTATTCAGCTTTAGGCTGAATTTACGTTATCATTGTCTATTATGCATTGGATTTGCAATTTGTTGGCTACGAAAGCCAGTGAAGATATCCTTTCTACCCTAACTATCCTTACCTTACCCTTACTACTCATACCCTTACCCATTCTCTAACAGGAAATACTCGTAAAATACATTCGTCTACATTACGTTCAGTCTCCCGAACATTTTCTTCCGAACAGGTAGTTACAATCACTTCAATGGGAGCAATGGTAGGAGTGGACTATGCTATTCAGTTGTGTGGGTCTAGGCCACACCTGCTTAGAATCTTCATCTGTGACACGATCATTCCAATTTATAGGCTTTTTATCATGGGACCATATGATGAGTTCCAATCGGGTTTGTTAGGCTCATATTTCCTTGACGTACTGAACCACCCCTTCGACGTTTTTGCAGACCTCTCTACCCGTTGGAAAAATTAAATGCCATATTTTTGCCAAACTGGGAAGACATTTTCTTGAAAACGCATTTCGAAATACGTAATCAAAACCGACATTAATTAGAAAACGAAACTCGGGCCTTAGACACAAAGAAGCCGTACTAAATGACAAAGCGGTTCAGGATTCGTCAGCTATCTGCACGCTCCCTGATCATATTTTATTACAGACGCCACAGCTCGTAAGATCACTTCCAACTGCGAGAAATGTGAGTAAGAAGACCGCGAAAATACGATACGGTAGGACGAAATGATCCAGCAAGGCGGTGCGAAAAGCAGGGTAATGAGGAACTCCGAGGAAAGATTCAGCAATGAGACATTCCAATATCATTGTTGCTATACCCCACTGCTGCGTCACTTCTGATGGTAGCCGATACCCAGCGACACAAGGTTCGAATCTGCCCAAGCCAACACTGAAGTTATTGAATCTACCGAGTATTGCCGACAGGTGGCTCAATAGCGTCAGCACCAACAATGGTTGGCGATGGCAAGCTATCCACGACCAAGTTATTTGATTTGTTGACGGAGACCTGATCAATCGATATTTACACGGACGGCTGGCCTTGCACTCAAGGCCAGCCCGATTTGCCATTACCGGGAGTTTACCTGTGCGGGTGAGCGGTAGATGCTGAATACCCGGCAGAGCGGATGGCGTGTAATCACGGCTCCCATGTCAACCACCAACCAAGAGCAGCCCAACGTCCAAATGCGCCCCTGGACATGTAGAGCTCTAACAGCTGGCATAGTGCGACGAGAATCTGTCCTGGCTACCGCGCACCCCACCGCAGTAACTACCTGCACTTTAAATTGGAACCGTCAATTGTACTGCGTGGCCCCAAAGTCCCGACGGCGATAGCTCCTGTCAGGTGAATCCGTACCAGCATGAGACGGCGTTTATCTGCCATGCCCCGGAGCGTGCCCATGCTCGGTGCCCGGGTGGCCTGCTCCGACCAGAGTATATGCTCCGACGGCCCCCAGCTCTGACGTCACTCGTCCGCTGCTCGCAGCATGTATACGCCGAGCGGTGGCGTCACTGCTTAACGGATCGCTCGCGCCGAGTCCACATCTACAGACAGATCCGCTTCCCCTCCACGAAACTGTGCGCTGGCTCCATCCTCAGACGCATCAATTATGTACATGATGAGCGGCAGCCGCCACCGACGCAGTCACTGCTCCTCTCTCGGCCTTCCCAGCCCGCTTAGCATGTCGGCCAATTTGCAAATCACAGCGGCCGGGAACAACAGGCGTAGCTGACACGCCACAGGCGGGCCAGCGCCACCCGGACACAAGTTCTGAGCCGAGCGACACCCACAGACAGCAATCTGAAGCAACTCCCGGAGGCGAACCAAGGCAGATGACTTGATGAAGCAAGAAGCGTACCGTAAATATCAGTGGATAGCTTTTACCTCTGGTCGAAGATGTTCTGGCACAATTTTCACGACTACCGAACTGCCGTCGCAGTGCTGCCTGCAAATGTGCAATGTCTTTCGCATCAGCTTCTGAGGAATACTCGATGACGCAAATGTTTGGTCCTAGTCGAGAAGTGCTCTTGCAACAGCTTTCCACTCATCCTTAACCAGCCATTGGCGAACATAGGCCGAAAAAAAACCTCCAAATCGTCTCCATCCGACCAGACCAACTTCTTCATACCGTAAACAATGGCGGCCACTACCGCAGGCGTCAGCGTGAAACACGGGTAACATACCTTTGTGCTTTTAGAAAATGGGCATTTCATTTTCTTCCTTAGAATTGATTGTCAGCATTGCGAGAAGTTGGCCATGTCCTGCCTAGCCTTCATCCCCACCCGCAGTATCAATGTAAATAACTAAGATCTATTAACCCTTTCCGGTCAAATCCTCACACCCTATCTTGGGGGGGGCGGTTGAAGACCCCCCTCTAAAATCCAAACTAAGCATCGCACGAAAACGAAAGAGGTGGCAATGGAAAGCGCTCGACGAGTAGGGTCCGGGTCCACCCTCCAAAACAATTTCCCCCCCAAAATGTCGCCAGGGGGCTATATTTGTACTTTTCACGACTTACATTATGTTTTTGACTGAGGCGTTCATTTGTGGGATATATGAAAAACACAAAATTTATTTAGAATGAGAAAAGAACAGCGAAATCGATCAGGGCTATATTTCTTGGACCCCCAATTTTTTTTTTTTTCAGAATTTTGAGTTCTCAAGTTTTCTTTAATTTTCCTTTTACAATGAGTAGGGCAGACCGAGAAGCGTTGTTGGAAGTCAACTTCCACTAATAGAAAATGATTACTTTAGCCAGAATCCTGTATTTGAACTACAATTTGGCAAATACACAACATTTATATGTAGTCAAAAACGGGAAAAAATGAAAAAGTCAACTCATACGTTTTATTGCATCCGTAAAGATAAGGAAACGCTGAAAGTTTCATTTAATTATCTGTATCCGTTAAAGCGTGACGACTGGTTGAACTTTTTATGGGTGACCTCACTTGACCTTGAAGAACTCGTTGACCCTAGATGACCTGACCTCAAATTTTTGAATCAGCATGTCACATTGATGTGCAAAAAGGTATGCCAAATTGGGGCGCGCTGTCTCGCGCCGTTCGTCCGCTATCCGCGAAAAACCTGACGGGGGGGGGGGCGGTTGAAGACCCCACCGAGACGGGACGGGTTAAGCATTGACGCAGGAACAATTGTGCAAAAAGCATGACGGGAGACGTATTGAAAACATTTATGTTTGTACGCATGCCAATCCTCATGATTGTGCTGTTTTTTTCCAAAGTGAGATGCTCGTGGGTGAAGCTTTAACAGAAACTGGGGTGCTCCTACGTTAAAAATTAGGTAATCTATAGCATTGAGTCAATGCAGTGAGTGGTAAATAGTGGCAAAGAAAACATAAAAATTACCAAGAACGCAGTGGTGCCTCGATATTCTTTCACGATGTCTGCGCCTCCCCTCCCCCGTTCATGGAGAAAATGACGGTATTTTGTGGTTCTCACTTATGTCGTCCGTATGTTAAGTTTAACATCATTGATTCGAACCGAAGCAACAATAAATACGCCTCTCATTTTACATTGGCACATGTATCCGGAAATCCAACAAACGTCACCCACCCCCTGTCTCCCAGTTCGCCTGAAGATGTTCCACTTCGTCTGTAAACCACATATCAATGATTTCGTACATGATGCTTGGGCTTTCCTGACGGTCAATTGACTCGACTCTGAAAGGCGACGATGTTTGCCACACTTAGCGTCCTTCAAATCGTTCCTACATGCACTTACACAACTGCATATGTTTCAACTTCTTCAATTTGAATTTTGTTGTTCCAAATCCGCACTAGTCTCCTTGATACTCGACGTTGAAATATTGCGACCCAATCCTTAGTCAACTACGCTGGAAAACACTACAATTGAATCCGCAATCTATCTACCGCTTTTTCAGAAAACCAATTTCATGCTGAACCCTTCATAAGAGTACCCCAGCCATCCACTATTTGTCCGGCGGTAGTCTCATTGACTTCCGTAGCTCTCGGCGCTTAAAAGAGCCGCTGATTAGAATGTGCCTGCGCCGACGAGCATCCATACAAGGCTTCCGATTCAATACCCTGATGTTCGCCTTTGTTGCATTGGTACCGCCCGAATCACGAACAAATCCGTAGTCTAGAAATAGGTGTGTTGGAGATGCCAGACAGCTCTGCGGCAGTAGACTAAGCTTAAACCAACTATGCAGCAGTCTCCGGGTTTAAGCACAACTATGCGGTAGTCTCCGGGCTTAGATACAATCCCTACGGCAGTCTCCTGGCTTTGACACAACTATGCGGCAGTCTCCGGGCTTAGACCCAACTCTGCGGCAGTCTCTGGGCTTGGGCACAAACTCCCCAGCAGTTTCCCGGCTCACCACATCACTTATATGCACCATTACGCTTATATGCGCCACGCTAAAATGGCCACCAAGGTTGATACCTATTTCAGCAATGCGAAAAGCAATCTGCTGCCATGTTACATGCTAAGCTAATCTCGCATTTGCCACCTGTTCATGTCGGCGTATCCCTAGCATTTGCTACCTATTCCTGTCCGCGTGGCCCTTGCATTGGTCACCTATTCCAATGCAGGCAGTTGTTAAGGCTTCATAGAGTTTCCAACCGCAGGCATTGTACACAAATTAGTGCTTTCTATATGACAATCTTGCAATTGACACCAAAGTGTTATGCCTCTCGTTACTGGTTGGCCTCTCAAGTCAGCTCAGAGGACAATTGTCTGCAACAATCGATGCTATTCACCCTAATCCGTACCTATGTGAGAATTCTACCAGATACACACTAGCAACGTTCAGTAATAACATTTCTCAGTATATTAGGATAATAGCGACTTGCCATTTGTTAAATTTATGCCCATATGACAGGGCTCAGGTAAGATTAATGTGTTGATCTCGACTTGGGCCTTCAGGAATCGTGCCCGATAACGCTCATTTTTTAGTATAAAGGAATACAAATGGACGCCAAATTCGGTACTTGAGCGTCAACCTTTACCCAAGAACGGCCAGTTCAAACCGGAAACGGCAATCTGAATCAGTCTAGGTTAATGACTCTGATGACTCTGGAAAGGTCAGTGTTCTGTGCAAGGCAGCTGAGTTTTCCTTCTACACCCAACATTACTCATTCGAATTGAGGCTAAAGGCTCGTTTTCGACCGCGGTAAAAGAAATGGCCGGATTCGTTTCCTCTTATGACTTCATAGGTCAGTTACCTGTCAAGATATCCTGAGTACCTTCACACCAGAATACCATAGTAATGTAAAATGTAGTTCGTCACAGCTTGCCGATAAAATTAGTCCATATAACCTAGAGAACGGCTTCGATTGGATCCGAAGAAGTTAGCAGGCACGTAGTAGCCCTTCTCTCGTGATATCCTGAAAGATAACCAGCGATTTCCTCGAAAGAAGTACGGGAATGGGTTGCTTGCAACATAAGGTCTGCAATAGGTCTGCAAAATAGTAGTAACAATATGCGCGGAAGTCAGCACAAGAAGTTGGGAAATGCAGAAAGTTTCCTTAAGCCGATTGATCCTATATTTTTGTGTATTTTCCTGTCTATGGCCCCTGGCAGGCATGTTCAACATGTATGCCTCTGTTTTTTTTTACATTGTAGCCTACAAATACAATGCAGCCAATCGTTCAAGCATGCCTCTCAAAACTCACCCCAGAAGCCGTCCCTGAGTGGAAATTTGCACTCCATGCTAAAAAGGACTTCAGGAAACGTTCGCACGTTTCAGGATGGTCAGCCCTAGGATTGGATAGCTGTATGAAAATTAAAAAGGTGCTCTGTACCCCTTCCGCTCCAGTAATAGGGTTGACATCTGCTAAATAAAATTCAACTCCGCCAACACTAACAAGGACTATGCACGTGCCGTAACGTAACGTAACGTCCGTGACGAAAAACATTTGACACAGGTGCATTGTACTGTCCCTTCCAAAATCAAAATGCAAAGAACGGGTCTATTATTCGTGCGACCATTTGACTTCATGGCAAGCCAACCCTGTTCGAATTACGATGTGCTGTCTATGCAGCAACCTGCAGATACTGTCCTCAGTCTATCATTCCTGCACCGCTAACGGGCGTTGACTTACCACACACGCTAGCGAACATAAGCGACTGCCACAGCCAGTCTCTATTTCAATGCAGAACACCTCGTGTGTGTGTGTATGTGTTTGATATGTTCGGTGAAAAGTTATGGAAATGCTACATCGGTGCTTCCAGTGCTCCCATATGATGGCAACACGCTATGCTATCGAACCACTAGGCCCATCCCGATCTACCAATGCTTCCACATGATGCAAACACGTTGTACTGACAAACCACTAGGTCAACCCGATTACATTTCGCTTGAAACTATGTTGCACTGGATTAACGAACATACCTTAATATGATTGCAATGAGACAATGACTTCTGTGGTCGGTATATCGAAGGCTAATGCTAATGCAAGTGCAAGTGAGCAAGTCAGTATTTTAAGAACAAATGAAGTTAAAAGCCAACCGCAATCCTCCAAGAGATAGAGATAGAGATAGAGATAGAGATAGAGATAGAGATATAAATATAGATGGAAATATAGATAGAAATATAGATAGAAATAAAGACAGATATAGATATAGATATAGATATAGATATAGATATAGATATAGATGTAGATATAGATATAGATATAGATATAGATATAGATATAAAATATAGATATAGATATAGATATAGATATAGATATAGATATAGATATAGAGATAGAGAGTGCAGTCTACACGGTCTTGCGCGCTGCCATCTGATTGACAACTTCGGGCAGTTCTACCAGGCCTAGGCTTTCAGCCACTTGAGGCAGATGACGGAGCCTGGCACGTCACTCTGTCTTTGGCTTTCGGCTCTGGGAGCTCTGCGTCCTGCCTGAGTGAGCCGACCACGTTCACCGTGGATTGACGTGGTTTAAAGGTCATCTTCAACCGCAGAATTGCACAATATCTAGCGATCCAATGCTCTATCGTCCTCAATGAGTCATACCATAAACTGCGAATGTGCGGCTGACGATGCTGACATACTGTTGACGATGCCGAGTGGTGATTGGCGGCCTTAACGAAAAGGGAAGAACTTGAAAAATACGACGTGCAGGCAGCGCCAAATGCTATGAGGCTCTCCCGAGTGAAAATGCCACCAGCATGATTACTCATACCTCGCCCCCACCTATACTCATGAATGATTCGAATCCATCCCACATACTGCTGGAAATTTTGCGACGTCTGGATTACGGTTGGCTCACGGCCATCTTGAAGCTGCCAGTACTTCTGTCTGCGACCAGCCTCCGTTCGGCCTGCATTGACTCGGCGATTACCCATTCGCCTGGTGTACGGGAAGTGTCATTTATACATTGACGTTGTGTCATCTACATACTGTCTTTACTCCTCAGCCTGGTGCATTGCGTTTAAGCCTGATATTGGTGGTAACTGCCTCTCCCAGGAGAAGGAAACGTCGATGAAACTCTCGAGAGACGGGGGTTAATCTTCTTTCGTGATATACATTGAAGATGAATACATGTTCCAAATAAATATGAAGCATAATAGAGTAATGTGAAAATTGGACCTCAATGAACAAGTTAATTTTTGACATAGTGTCATGTTTGCCTTCAACATTGGCGTTTATGTGAAATGCTTCCATATCTCCAGATACGAACCAACTGTGCTCAATGCATGTTTCTTTAAAGCTGTGCGAAACGTGCTAGGCGATACCCGAGATCATGACATAGCCCATGACCCATTGCGACATGCTAAGTGGAACATTCTCCCAGTGATCCACGGGTTTCGTCATTTTTAGTGACGGTTTCGCTATCCCGATAAAATTCTTTGTTTTCGTGTGTATTGTGTCGCCGTCATCCGCTGTTTTGTAAATGTCATAACGTATGCCCTGGTATCGACCGCATTTTCATCGAAATTGGTGTGGGCAGAATTTATCCAATGTATATGAATATTAATGTCACTCTGATAAGATACTAATAGCATGATCATTGCACATCATTCTGCATCCGAGGCTTGCTTTGCATAAGTACACCGGTGAGTCGTGACATTGTGCCAGATGGAAACAGGGCTTTTGGCATGTTTCTCAGACTTCCCAGTCAGATGTCTCCACGCACCCCCAATCTCCCCCACACCGATCGGCCCTTCCTGTATAAGCTGAGAGAACAGGCACCCGTCCATCGCAAATGTGCGCTCCGTTTTGGAATGCCCAGGTGCATGGGCTGGAGCCACCCGATGCCTCTGGCTTGCATGACAAAATACAGAACAGCAGATTCCGGTGTGGCTCTCTCACAATGTAGTACAGTGTACCCAGTTAATAAGAATATGAATCCTCGCTGCATTTTGCAGCCTTCTGTCTACAAAGCCAGACATAGCGACTTCACTGATTTGGCGTGCCTGTCTTCGATAAGCAAAGTATGGCTGAAGTCATTCGCAAAGGATAGGCATAGGAGATGCTGGTTCTTGAATTGCACTCAGTTCATAAATACACTGTCTGTCTATCTGTCTCTCGTGGCTAACGTGTCTTGCCCCTCGCGCACTGTTAAGACCGGCTACAGCGATGCAACCCCGCCTGACACGGGCTCTTCGGTAGAGCGGGTAATATTTTCGGGAGTGCTTGCGCTCCCTGTCCTCGTGGCCGCCATTAATTGTAACTTTTTCGCCAGTGAAAGATAAACATACTTTGCTGTTGGCAACGGGAAAAATGTGATCGTAGCAGGTTACTCACAAATGGAATATGTGGCAATTCGCATAATTACAAGGAAAATGTCCTGTACACTTAGTGCTTCAAGTATTACAGTATTGGTAAAAATTGTACGATGATGAACAGTATGAATCAATAGAGCGAAATTAGCAGTTTTATCGCAAATTAAGAGACGTCTCCCGACGTTTCGACTTTATTGCGTTCATCAGGAAATCTATATACGGGTCGGACTGAAAGCATATTTATGCATGCTTAAAATGCACGGTCCAATTCACTTTTTATACCCACCGCTTCAGCACATTTTCTGAGCATCACACGGCTTTTACCACATTGTATGTTAGGTACACGGTTCGATTCGTGGTTGCATGCGCGGCACTGTGACCAGGATAACGAATACAAGTACACTGAAGATGACAAATTATTTACCCAGGCTCAATACATCGCAACGGAACGGTCATTTTTTCTGATGAACTCAGCTGTAATCCCGTAGCCACAGTATTACCGTAGCCATAGCCTTTTCACATGCACCACATGGTATTTTGTAAATTACACTGTCGACGTTTTCTTCTTTTCCCTCCTCTCTCGACCTCACGAGTTGACCTATTTTTGTCCGGATACCTTAGCCAAAGGTACCGCAGGATATACAAGGTTAGTGATACACTCGATGTTTTAGGTTACTGGGGCGATCAAGTCCGACTAGGTGTTCCCTCTTCCCTATTTCTACGCCCATTGGTGATGCGATACGCTTTCTTGCGTTGGACCAGTAGATCAGCGAGTGGACATTTTAGTTTTCTGAAAACTTGAAGTATATATTGAAGCTCGCCCTGTATGGCAGCTGTGCTGCTATGGCAGCTGTGGGACGAGCTTTAGAAAACATCGATGAGGATCATCGATGTTTCCGGTACATCATGAAGCTTTTGTTAATTTGGTACAGCTATGTGTGCATTTCGGATTTTCAATGTTTAATGGCAATGAGTATGTGCAGACAAACGGACTAACCATGGGCTCCCCGCTAAGTGTGGTTTTGGCGTGCTTGCATATGGAATATATGAAAGATGACCATTATAGGGCAATATTGTGAGAGGAGCCAACATGGACATGCTGCGTTGATGATGTTATTTAGCTTGTACCCCCAAAATGTTAATCCATCCAGCATGCGTGACAACCTTAACAGTGTTGAATCGGCCATCCAATTCACAATTGAAGAAGGGCAGAATGGGAGGATGCCGTTCCTGGATACCATGATCTGCTAGGAAGCTGATGGACTTAATTTCTCTGTATATCGCAAACCCAAGAACTATGATGGCTTGATCCGTTACTTCTCCTCCCACAGTCAGAGGATCAAGTGGGATATTGCTCTCGGTTTTTGCTTCAGGGCGCCAGGGATTTGCTCTACTGAGTTTATATAGAACGAGCTTGACTATATAGTTCAAGTATTCAGAAAACTCAAACTTCCGCTCGCTGATCGCTTAATCCTTCCCACGGATGCATATCGCATCACCAATAGGCGTAGAAACGGGGAAGAGGGAACATTCAAGTGGACTCCGATCGTCCAAGTGACCCAAAACATCGAGTGTATCAGGAAATTTGTATATTCTGCGACCTCTTTGGCTCCGGTATCTGGACCAAAAATAGGTCATCTCATGATGTCGGGACAGGATGGAAAAGAAGAAAGCCTCGACAGTGTAGAAACTGGCCATGGCTCAAAATCGAGAATTGGAGAGCATAAGGCCGACCTACGCAACCGCAGGATTTCCAGTTATCCACGAGGGCAGGGTATGGCACCCACCGGACTGGACAGGGACACTCATTAAAAACAATCCTTCCAGAGCTGAACGGCGAGCGGTGGAGACGGCCTATATTGCCACTGGGGCCACTACCAACACATAATTAGGATTTTTTAAAAAAAGACTTCGAGTATTACAGCTGAGTTCATAAGACACATGCCAGTCCTGCTGCGATGCATTGAGCCTGGGTAAATAATTCGTCATCTTCGCTGTAATAATTTGTTTATTCATTATCCTGATCCCAGTATCGTGCATCAAACCACGAATCTAACCGTGCACCTGACATACATTGTGCTAACGGCCGTGTGATGTCCCGAAAAGGTGCTGAAGTCGGAGCCGTATAAAAAGTGAATTTGACTGTGAATTTAAAGAAAGCAAAAACATGTTTTCAATCCAACCCGTTTATAGCTGCAATATGTAAACGGCCTTGCTTTCCATGATGAAGGCAATACAGCCGAAACGTCGGTAAATGTTTTTCTTTCTTTTCTTTTTTTGTGGAGGGGTGGGGGATAAAGTACTAATGTCGCTCAATTGATTCTTACCGTTCGTCATCATACTGTTTTTACCATCTATCTATCCGACAATTCAATATCACATTATTCACTCACGCACAGCGGTGTGCCACGCAGTGGGGACACCGAGTCTGAACATCCTGTAGTCATGCCTGGAAATCACACGTAAAAACCCCCGACAGTCCAGTGGCGTATGTCACCCACATCCGCCCGCCTCACGAGCGTGCAATTACAAGATGACAGCTGCGCCGAGATGGTGCCGAGTGCGCTGTGCTGAGTGGCGGGCCGCTGCACTTCCGCCACCGAGACGGGTGCCGGCACTGCGCGGACGGGTAGCCGGACCTCCGGACCTCCGGAACTCCGGAACTCCTGCGCTGCTGCGGCCAGGTAAGGCAGCGTATATGCGCAATGCGTGCGGTCGAGGCGCCGATGGACGCCGCTCCACGCGGCGCCGCTGATTCGGCCTGAGTGCCGCGTGACGCGAGGGCGTTCTCTGCTGTGACGACTGGCTGTGGCTGGCTGTGACTGCTGTGACGACTGGCCGTGACGACTGGCTGTGACTGCTGTGACGATTGGTATGACGACGCGCGGCCGTTCTCTGCTGTGACGACTGGTCGTGACTGGCTGTGACTGCTGTGACGACTGCTGTGATGACTGGCTGTGTTGCGGCTCGTGTTCCTGGCTGGCGCAGCGGGACTGCAGGGCAACCGCCGGCGTAGGCAAACGGACGCCATTTTTCTCAGGCGATAAAACTATGGCGCTCTTTCCGATTCAGTCGGCGCGTCCTTCCGGATCGACTCGTGCGTTTGTTCATCACTCGCATCCAATGCGAATGCACTGAACGGCGGCCATTCTAGCGCCCAATCATTTTACACGCCGCAATCAAGGCTGCGTTCGTCAACAGCTGTTGCACATTGCATCGTGCGTGTGTTCGGCCGTAATCCAGTCGAGCGCCGACAGCTGTAAGGAAACTGGCTTTCTGACCGCAATGAGATCGTAGCTTTGCCTGTGCGGGTTGGACTGCCAAAGTTGGTCGCTGCAGATGGATGCCCCTGCAACTGGTTGAAAGCGTGCTGCAGAAGCGGCCTGGAGTTGCCAACGTCACTTGCTTGCCCGCAAGGCCCTCGACTGTTTGTCCAAGTTGCTTCAGTGGTACAACTCCCTTCGGTTGGCTACTTGGGTGTAGGGGCATTTCGACTACGTTGGTCACACAGCGCCCATGTAACTCCCTTCACCAACTCTGCTCCTGGCTGAATGCTTCCATTTTGCGTGCAGCTATGCGCAAATAGGTCGTATTCGTGGACAGCTAAACAGTGGCCTTGGTGTGGTGGCTTCCACGCACGTATAACTTGCGCTCATTTTGTACTTTGCGCTTAATTGTACGTCAGTTATTCGTGAATACGGATTAGGTAGCCACATAAGTGAATATATTTAAGAAGCCAACGCGGTCAACTAAGGGCTGGGCGATGAGGCTAAGCTATGCTAGGCTAGGCTAGGCTAGGTTGTATTAAATTTGTGTTGAGACAAAATATTATTCTTCAGTGCGTATTGCCACAGGCAAAGCCAGCTGTTCCGGATATTTTTACATCTGGCGAATCATACCGACTCATTTGGGGACATGATGATATCTCCTTATATCAGCGCTTGACATCACTGCAGACTGCTATTGTATAACTGGATATGTGCTATGCATAATTATCACGCATTTTGGAAAGCCAAACGTTTTCTTATGTCATACACGCAGAGCAGTACTGAGCATGCTACCACCAAAGCCATCAAGCCAAGAGCTATATGTGTAGGTCATTCAAGCTGCATAACCACAGCACAGCTGAGTACATCAAGGTACGCAATGTAAGCAAATAAGCAGAATAGCAGCATAAACAAGGTTGTCAGATATCATTGACCTGGAACGGGTCAAAGAGAACGCTGTTACAACATATTATGTATCGCCAATCAATGTAGTTGCAGTATATATGAACCAGAGATAGAGCATACTGCCCTTTCATAAGGACGAACGCACTGCTATCTGGAAATGGTGATTAGGCCTATGTCAATGATATGTCACGTCAATTTCTGCAGATTTTTATCCGTATTCAGGGGAAAAATTGACATTGAGGTAATTTGTCACGCTGAAAATGTAACCGAGGATTAAATAAACATAATGGGTTAACTTATGTGTTGAACGTGAATGACAAAAAGGTTAGGTCACTTGTCATGCATAGTCTGCACATTACCATCTTTTATAGAATATTGCTGTTCCTCGCCAAATTATATGAGGATTCGGTTTCGGCGCCGCCGAAGTCGTACGATGTGACATTATATGGCAAATGAATGACCTAGGATCACCTGACCTCGTGCAACATGACTTGATTTGACCTTTCTTGGAATTACTTTCTAATCTGTGCACACTTAGGGATAGGCTGAAAATATCTGTTTATGAAGCATGTGGATTGTTCCAGCGTGACCTGAGGTCAGATCACGTGATCATGATGGTGACAGTTTGCAAATATATTTCAGTATCACATCCGCTCTTCTTGGAACACAATTGTATACTTGAAAAGTGATGTTCCGGACGGATTCAAGCTTGAATTTACTTGATGTGGCACGACCTGACCGAACCTAGTAATTTTGTGATGATTAAATGGTTGGAATTATTATTAATTGAATTGAATGTTGGAAGAACCAGGGGAAAATGTGTTCATCTTGTATGGAGGTAATTATCTAGGGTAGTGGTAGTGCACACCGAGATGACTTACTATGACATTTAGCGACATCAGCATGGCCTTGAATATCGAAATGAAATGTGATATGAACTCTACGTTATACTGTCCTGCCAATGACGTTTTCCCTGCGTCACTAACATGTACAGCTCGGAAGCTAGCTTTCAAGCCTGGCTCTGATTCTGCCCTGACCTGGCCGATGGCCAGAGATTTCAAACCGCAGTCTGCGCTTCATCCTAGCATACGCAATTCTACATTTGGAAGAGGGCTTTCCAGAGCTCCCCACGCTCCATCCCGGCGAGGGCTGATTTTCCGCCTCTCCCGGAGTTGGTAAATATTACATTTCAACGTAATATTGGGAATGTTGTGCGAATCAATGAATACAACTTTACGTGCGGAATTAAGAAATACAATTTTATCAAATTGCGAAGCACTTATTAACAACTTAAAACGAATCATCAGTGCTCTTAACAGTCTTGGAATAGTGAAAATGCATCACTATGCAATTGTACGGTCTGAGCGGCCGAGTTCCCTTTGTCGACGATGAGTGGCGTGACTTTATATTGTGAATACCTCATATTATACGGTTGTAGGGGATGAAGCCTCTAGGCAAGCTTCAAGAAGTCAGCACCCGGATTAATTTTGCAAGATGCCATCAGGGGCGTCTTATGCATATATATCAGATGCGTATGCACAAAGCACATACAGTAAACATAATACACGTGAAGCATTTCATAAAAATACGTTCCTTCCCGTCTCCGGCATGTGAATGCGTGGATTGCCTGTCGCTTTTGCCGAGCCTACGAGAGATGGGCAAGTTCGGCCGCCTGCAGTCCATAGTTCCATCGCATCGCTACTCACATGACTGAAGACATTACGCAGGCGTTCGTTGGAGACATCGAACAACTTCCCATCTTACTCAACTATTTTATGTTACACTTGAATAAATTAGGTAAAAAGCCGGCAACGAAGATCGTGTATAGCTTGTGGAAAACAGACTAGGCGTCAGTCAAAGTCTCCAATTTTAGTTATTACCCAACGCATGTGCTAACTTATCTATTTGCTTCCTATTCGCCCGGGGCAGTCCCCAGCGCTGTCAAACTTCGGCAGAAATGGAAGCCGCTGAACCACTGCGACCACGATGCTCCCAGCGTGGATCACGTGTTGATCACGTGTTGGCGTATGCCGCTTTGGCCAGCTGGAATCACGCAGTCACGTTGTCGGCGCTTATTGGCCAATTCGAATTTACTTTGCACAACCGCTGTTTTTTTGTGTACTAAATTGATTCTTTTGGAAAATATCGTGAGTCAGTAAATTATTTAAGTTCTAAGAGCCACAAAATAAACAGCGTATTAATGATCTACAGAAAATATTGATTCCTTTCTTACATATCACAAAAACGGATCAGTATTCCCAAATACCACAGGTACTGGAGTCCTTGGATGTCACGTGCAGTACCTTATGCAGTGTGAGAACATTACGAAGAATTCGTCGAGCATTATCAATAATTTGAGGCTGAGGATCAATTGGTAAGCACAGGCCATAGCTGTCATGGCTCGTTGAGTAGCTCCAGCATTCTTCATCATTTTAAGTAATACTATATCATTTAGTGTCACATTGAGAGGAACGAACAAACCAATCCGGTAAATAGGCTTACTTCAGCGACTAACCACCACAGCGACTTCATAACTTGAAGCCGAGGGCTGAACATTCGGGCCGGGACTCGAATTTTAAAAACCAATTCGAACTTCTAATTTGCTTGCCTCCCACGTAGCGGAACTCCAAGGTACTCCACTGTCAGTTCATAATTAGGTCCGCCACAACTAGCCGTTTTGCATTCAAGCCTGCACTACTGGCTTTGGTTTCAGTAATTAAGGCTATTTATGGCAAGGAAACGCTAACAATTAAAAGCAGATGAAGACATTAGCACAATACAGAAGTGGCGCGGTTAGACTCTGCGGACAGGAACGGTCAGGGAGGAATGAACAGACAAGCGGATAAAGGTAGGGTAGTGGGAGACGCACTTGCGATCACGCCACCTTTCAGCTCTGGTGCGTCCCGCTGCCTTCGTACTGAGGGGCTTCCTGCGTTGCCTTGTATCGTCTGTGCATCACATCCTTGACCGGTGCAAAAGGCGCTCTTCTCCAAATGGCCAGTCTCCGTGCCTGATCATTCGTGCCTCTGCCGCACGACACGCTGACGCTGTATCTCTTCCGCACACAAACACCCCCGCCCTGGTCCCGATCCCTCCGGCTGTTCTGCTGCCGGCTCCTTGCGCCGAGTCTCGACTGTTAGTCTACTCTTAGGTACGTAAATAACGTTTGTCATATGAGATGCAGCCAAAAGTCAAATCTACAAAATATATGTACCGAAAGTTTTGCACGCGATGCATGCAGATTGTTCCGGAAGTGGTAATGTATTCCCGGCATAAATGGCCATGCAAAACAATACTATGAATAACAGCCTAGATGTTGAGCCAGGATGACTAGACTTCTTCCATAAATGCACGGAAAGATTTCACGCTTTCCTAGCGCATGCATAGCGCATGGGGCATGGGCATGTGCAATGTAAGGTATATGCAGGTTTGTTGAATATCATACGTAGTTGTCGGTGAACATGAGGGAATAACTTCTAGGTATGCACGAGACAGCATTGCAAGAATCTGCGATGATTTACTATTTTCCACTATTTCACTTCAGTTTTATGCCTCTGTGTGGAATTGGTCACAACGCCATTTTCACCACCAGCGCAGTAGCATAAAGCGAGCAGAAAATCCTAAAAGGGCAATCTCGAAACTAAACCGCTAGTGGATGATGAGGCTGTGCCTCTGAGGATAACCGCCTGCAGCTGTGAATGTTCGGAAAATAGTTCCTGATATTTGTGGGCCTGCAGGCTAGCGTCTAGGTGAATGAACGTGTTAGCATGCATTTGACATTGACGGTTGCGTTTCCTGGAAGCACAGAGATGAATGAGCAGTCGCTTTAACATCAAAGCTAATCCAATGCCGCGGCTTGGTGCAGCTATCGATCGGCCACGTCGGCGGCACTCATTTCGGGCACAATAGGAGGAGAGAAGTTGTTCAGGTCGTGCCACAGCCGTCACTCAGTTCAGAGGTGGGGCAGAGCGCCGGCATCTGAACGACACCAGCACCGCAGGAAACGGCTGCAGAGCTCTCGCTCCCACGTGCCCGACACGGCAGGGCACAGCACCCTGTGGGGCTGCATGGCGGTGACTGAAACACGGCCACAGCATCGGCTGACGGGAACGTTAAAAGACGCCAACAGGGTTGTGTCGGGTCCCGGACAAACACACTGTCACAGTACACGTGAGAATGGCAGGGAGTGTCTGTGACCAAAAGATATCGTTCCGATACATGCAAACCAGATCTCTTTATTCATGTACTCTTTGTGACTACGGTATGCAGAATTACGGTCACGGCAAGTTGAAACGCATGGTCAAAGATGGCTGTGAGGAAAACCATTCGCTCTCTCTTTTTCTATCTACCCATCTATCTCACTCTCTCTCCCTCTCTCTCTCTCTCTCTCTCTCTCTCTTTCTCTCTCTCTCTCTCTGCCTCTCTCTCTCTCTCTCTCTGCCTCTCTCTCCCTGCCTCTCTCTCTCTGCCCTTTCTATCTCTGCCCTTTCTACCTCTACCCAAATCATGTGCTGAGCTGCTGCCTTTTCGTCACCTGCATGCATGCAGAGTGATGTTGAATAAGATGTTATTGACAAAGTAGGTACTCATTCAGGAGTATAATCGATGTCTTAGTTCCACCATACAAATAAGCTGTGCTGGGGTATAATTAACCTAAACATGCTAAGAAATTCAACATTATGCATGCTGACTTTCTGAATAATGTACATTTTGCAGGGAAGATCTGGAAAGATTGTCAATATTTCAGCAAATTTCAAATCGAAGATTTCATAACGAAATCACATGAACATGCTGACATAATTCAAACGGTGAAATGAAGTTAAGTGAAGTTCTAAACTAATGGACTAGCAGTGAAAAATGCCGTCAAACGGGCACATTTTACCAGGTATGACCCTTGTTCTCTTTTGCTACGATCATCTAGCAGACAGTTTTATACCAAGTTTGAGCATATTTGAAATGGATTATGTCCAGGAGAATATATTTTAGTGCAACGCATTAAATTGGGATCATATAATTGGTTTCGTCTGAACATGCTGAATAGCACAGGCACCTTAATGAAAACTTCAGATATAACATTAAACAGTGCGTTTCAAATTATAGTGTATGTTGGTTATAGTGAAATTCCACATTGTGTGGGTAGTAATGACATCTTAGTTTTACTTGCGGATTGATCTTTATAGCATTCATCAACTCAGCATTTCGTATTCTATCCTGATATATTTTAGCCACAGCCTATTCCGACGAATTTATCCAAGGTATCCCAGTCTGTCTTGTCCTGTCTGTTTTAGCCGATTGAAAATTACAATTTGCAGATCATAATTTGAACTGGCTGACATGCTTGAGCTCCTCTAGCAAGGGAATGCCCGAACTACTTAATCTACGGAATGCTTTAGCCACTTTAGCCACGGAATGCCAGAAGTACTTTAGCTACTGAATGCCAAAGCTGCTTTGGCTACGGAATGTCCGAGCTACTTTAACTGTGTCCCAGCTACGTTAGCTACGGAATGACTTTGTTACTTTAGTTACAGAATAAGTTAGCTAGATGTATAGATGAAAGGCTAAAAAGACGTTATCAACAATTCTTTGGTACTTCCCGAGGAAACGAACGAATAGGCCCGCTGACCATCCTATCCAAAATATTTGCTTGAAACAAAATCAAGTCGATCGTTTTTGCTGTTAGTACCTTAATAGCCTCTTCTTCTCGCCCGGAATAGAGCAACCAACTTGACCGCATCGCAATGAACAGGGATAATTAAAGGGCTTCAGTTTCCATTTCATATGCACAATCGCTAGTAGACCGAAACAAATTCCAGAAATAAACATGTAGCTCATTTCTTGGCTAGATTTCATCCTCAGGTCACCAGAATAGTCAGGTTGGTAACCTGGTTCTGGGGATATCCAATGCCAAAGCATGTGTCTCCGGAGAGTATCTACAAACCGTCCGCAACCTCCAAGATGTGTACGCGGTGGGCGACTAGCCTAGGCTTGAGACAAGCATCACCGGTTGAATTTCCACACGAGGGAAATTATTGGCATATTCAAACACATTTTTAGACTGTTGCGAATAAATATTAGAGCATTAGTGGCACACTAGTACTTTCTGCTTCTTACAAACAAGTTATGTCAGAATTATAGCAGTCATGTTGTTAAGGTAGAATATGGAGGGGTTGTTCACGTTGTCTCCGAAGCAATCCTGAAGGGCAATTTCCGTCACCAAAGTCGTAACTAGGTTGTCAGGATCTGCAACCTCTGGTGACAGACGAAAAAAGAACCATGACGTGTTTGATGCGAAAGACGCGTGCAGGCACGCCAAATAATTGCCGTGTGATGAGGCCGTCTTTGGAAAGGACAGCATTAGGCAGATAAAAACTCTTCCAAAGCCAAGTATGCCGTTCTGAATTTTGAATTGTTTTCACTCTTGATATTGTACTTCAAATGATTCGCATTCTATTTTATATGGAGGTCTCGTATTCATATTAACGTATAGCAATGCACGTTGTAGTACATTATATCAAGTGTTCGTATTCCAAATGGGCCAGAAATGCATGCCCAAGTCCCTGGCCATGTACGTAAGCATATATTTAGGGGTGATATCGCAATATTCCAACAATTTGTATGTATGCATGTCATTTACTTTTCTCACGATTGTCCTGACCGTCCGATAAGCTGGCAGTGCTGTCATTGGTAATCTTCCCAGCCTGGCATCGATCTGGGAGACATCGCTGCTGCTTAACTATGCAAGCCAGAGGAGACTTCCTTTCCAACGGGACACATGATAAAGCCAATCAAGATAACACCCAAAGTTTGCGAGTGACGCGATACTTCGGTCGGTGAATATACGCCGGAAAGACTATGCAGATGCTGCTAACGACAGCAAAGGATGCATAGTATGCAAAGAAAGCGGCCGACGAATTCAAAAGGCAATGGTGAGATTGTGGTCTGCTAATCCTCAAGTCATCCAATATATGGCGGTCTAATAAACGTTCACGCTAATAAACCACGCTTCTATGTGGCGTGGTTGGTTAGTGACCAGAGCATCTTGCAGTCAACGTAATCAAAACTTATTTGTCCATGTGATTGGGAGCTGTACCTAGTAGATTGTGCATAATGCAAATAGTTGGTCAGTGTGCTCTTTCACGGAGTATGTTCCATGAAAAGGTTAATTCCCTTCCAAACAATGCTCACCCAAATTCCAATGCATGAGTGGGAGCAGCTTGAACAAAGTTTGTTTTTTCCTCTCTGTCGAACATCGCTTTCACATGCCAGTGAAATATCTACTTGCGTTTTGCTAGATACCATGGATTGGCGTACGGTCCAAGATCTAATTTTTCAGCTCTAATTCCAGCGAGTGTGCGGCGCGGGCGCTGTCTCCTGCCGCTCTTGAACCGCTCTGTAGATTTATGGTTCCAATTTTAAGACCTTGATTAGGAGCAGCTCGCAACATAAATGTCCTGGCATTAATCACTCACCATAACAGAAAGAAATAACAAGCAAGGGCATGATGCTTTCCACACACGTATCAGGTGCCCATCCAATACAAAATCGGAAACCAATTCTGTTCAGCAGTTAGAACGGCTTGCAAAACGGCTTGCAGATATTATGGTGTCTTTGTTCCCACCAAACAGTCAGCATAGGATTTGTGGCCACCGTAGATACAAAAGACACCCTAAATTGCGTTTCGTTTACTTAAAATATTGGCCGAGCTCATGCTCTAGCTAACGGTATGGTAAAACGCACACGAATGCTCTCTATTAATTACATCTTGATGTTTTCTTGAGGAAAGCAATACTTTGGCTTGACTGGGATGACTCATAGCTAATGTTTGTATATTATGCATAAGCATACAAGTAGCGCCAACATCATGCAAGCAAAGGCATTGTTCAGAAGAGCGCACGGTCAGGGCAATAAATGGCGAGAGGAGAGAAGGTGGCGGCAATGTCAGCAGAGTGAGGCTTATATTATATAACTACCTTAGCGAGTACATAAATGCATGCTGAGGCATGCTTAAATGCATGGTACTTTATTTTACTCGAACAAACTAACAACTAGAGAAACAAAGTCGTATGAAATGTCCATGTACTTAAAAATACTAATTCGTTTAGATAATCAGGAAGAAGCTTTTTCAAGCTCACGTAGGAACATGGTTGCTTTAGACAATTTTAATCGAGTAAACCTTACTTCCATATCGCTACGGTGGAGTAAATCAGCCTTAATAACTTGAGGTATCACCACCAAGCAAAATATGTTTCAATTATTTTCAAGAAAATACTTCCTATGGACATAAACAGTTCTTCACCAAAACATCGAAGAACCACGACGAATAAATCTGGCAACATTGTTCTCAAAATATAGTCTGGGAGTGCCTTCCAAAGGGCGGAATACATAATAGCATTCCAAACATGCTATGAAAAAGCACGGCCATCCACTCTCATATCTACGGTTATAAATGAATTCATTTCCACCACATACGTTGTCAATATATTCTCATGTCAGTGAGTTTTATATTGCATTATTGGTTTCAAAAGTGAATCGGAACGAAAAATATACTATCATATATCACGGTCGCCAAGATTGCCAGATTCCACGCAGTTTGAGAACAGTGAGACATTGTTGGCGATCAGTAAGCCCATACCGTTAGTCATTTGGAAAAAATTACTCCGTACATGGAACCTGCAGCCTTCGGCTGAAACTAACTATAAGTTATCAGCAAAATAAATCATGGCAATGGGTAGATTAATTAGTATCATGGTGAGGTGCCACATTAGAAGAATAAATCAAACACCATTAGTTGGATGCTACGTTCCATGCCCATCTATGGCACATGCTGAGAATTTTGTGAAATCCCTAGAAACCTAGAAATCCCCTTAATTTGTGAGAAATCGTACCCCCGGGATGTTCCTAGATAGGCTCTGCACGACCTTTGCAGATGTATACCACTAGATCAAAATGAGCAACTAAACATAGGTTCATGATCTAGATAAGTGACACATACCCTATCGTTTTAGACGAGATCGTGAACCTAACATGACGTACAAAATGTATTTTCCGGTGCTGATTAAGACCCGGTAGACGTCGCCGATCCCCAGCAGCGATACCAGCAAACATTTTTTATCGAGATAACGTCAGTTGGATGTTCATGAAACCCGTTTAATTATTGCTGCTGTTTGTGGCATAACTTGCTAATTGGTCGCGAATGATCAACCCTGGTCGATGCGCCCTAAAGCCCAAATAACTTGCTAATTGGTTCATAATTAATGATTTTAACACGCGCCCTGGATGGCCTCTGAAAATTACGCCCACTGGAGGGGGAGGGGGCAGATTCCGCCCCCTAAGATCTCGACTCCTATTCAAGTTAGAGCAATGAAATTCACAGGATGGATGGGTACAGTAGATAACTCCATTATATAACATGTAGTATACACTGTATAGTCAATTATATTGTGTGCGAA
The DNA here is from genome assembly GCA_034440575.1 of Imbricaverruca yamaguchii. Taxonomy (NCBI): domain Eukaryota; kingdom Metazoa; phylum Arthropoda; class Thecostraca; family Neoverrucidae; genus Imbricaverruca; species Imbricaverruca yamaguchii. The sequence goes on along the minus strand of JAOTOL010001416.1, from coordinate 834,015 downwards.
TTGTATGACCTTAGGTCAATATCTCCAAGGCCAAATGAGGTCAAAATTTATAAATGTTCTGGTTTTGCGTGGCTTGGCTTCTCATTGTTGTGGATCGCTGTGATTGTGTTTAAATGTTCCAAAGTGGGCATCAAGGATGTTTTGGACATTACTAATGATGCAATACAGATGCTAGGCCAGGTATTCGACTTCAGGTCACCTATATAGCAGCACTTTATCAGGTCATCACCTTCTCCAGCTACCGAAACCGGGCCGCCAGCCCAACTGCTCCGTTGAACGGCTCGGCGCAACCGGCTGCGCAAAGAAAGGAGTGAAGTACATGAATGAAGTATGGAAAGGATTAGGTACACAATGACAATCAATAGTTTGCAGGATACTTAGGGAGTAACATGCAAAGTAACATCAATCGCATGACAGTCATTTGCATGTATGACAACATTCCAGTTGACCACGTTTGGTTCCATTAAACTGTCATGAACTTGACCTTACTTGACCTCGGTTACCTGGCATGACTTTGAAACTATATAGCATAACAACATACATCAACCAAGACGCTAGTGTTGCTAAGAACATTTCCCTTTTGCCACTATACGGGAAGCGAATCAGCGCCGATTTTTGTGGTCCGGCGCTGATAATTTGTGTTTAATTTAGCGGCCTCTAACTCGAAAAATGTTCAACATATTTCCATTTGTCTTACTTTAAGCAACGCGGCGGTCACTTCGCAGCAGGTACACAAGAAATGGCGTGTATCGACCGGTAACATCTGGAGTTATGTACGAAAAACCAAAGGGGTGGGCGGATTTCGCCCCGCCCCCTCCACGGCGCGTGTTAACATTGTTTCATTCAATCTACGGTTTCTCATAATACATTAAATGTTGATTGTTGCTCAAAACGTAGGTTAACGTGCATTCTCTATATTTTTGGGCGTCTGCAACCACGGGAGCACGAACATTTAAGGTGTGCAAAACGTTTGGAAAAGTTTAAGTTTTAAGCACAATTATGTCAAAGTTCCACAATGCCATTAGGGGAAACATGTAGCCATTTCCTTTGCTGATGTGCTTTGCTTTGATACGTTCTTTCCCCGTGAAGCATTTCTGACTGTCGGTAGAACAAGGTGCAGCAACACAGCTAAATTCCAGCTGCAGTTCTGGATGGAGGTGGGGGTGATGATGCTACCTTCCTCTTGCACACTGAGAAAAATGTGAGAAGGGTATATATTATCTGAGAATAGCGGACGTTCTCATTTTCCCTATTCAAATCCGACCACACAATGCGGGCACTCTGTTCGCGAGATGCTAAGAACATCATTAGTTCCGGCCGGTAGGTGCTCGGCTGTAACGATAAGAGGGACGTTGCCAAATATCACAACACATTTCAGCCGTTAATTAATTTATGTGCGCAACTTAGTAATACTGCTTGTTCTCATCCGCCTATTTATTATGTACGAGTTACGAATGCATACTGGCCCATTTACCCAATAGTTTAGTCTAGTTTAGCTTTGTAACAGGCAATTCCGCGAGTGGCCCGCCGGGCGCGCACTTACCGGCACCAAGTATAGATGACAGTAGATCGATGCCGCTAAAAGTGGCGGTAACAGCCCGCTGAGTTGCTCGCCACGCCCCAAAGCCGTAACAATGCTAATAACCATTACCCCCACGAGAATACACTGTTCTCAGATGGAATGACATTCGTTGATACTTACAAATGTACTCATGTGAAACCACTGATAAGAATCGGAAAGGAGAATATCTTTTGTACTCAAGTGGGGGACCAGTCAGGCTGAGAATAGCATTGTTCTCAATTTAAACAGGCTATGCTCGATTGACAACAGTCTGAAGTTTACTCCGACTCTTCATGGGTTGCAAATGTACTTCTGTAAAACCATTTCAAACTCTCAACAAAAAATTTGTTGTTCTCGTGGAAGCCAGTTCACTTAAGAATAGCTATCGGTTTCAATATTCGAAGCTTTTACTGAAATAAGACCAGTTTCATGTTTCATTTAAAGTAAAAAAGTGTTTAGAGTTAAGGGTCACAAGGGCACATCCAGTAAGCCTGCAAATGGAAGATACCATAAGCCCGGTAAAAAGACCCACCCCATCCATAGCCACATCCTAAAGAAACCATCCACCTACATCCCATATACCTATCAGTGCCTATCTACCCTAGCTATCCAGCCCTAATCCCCTGATACTCCTCCACACATGGGGATTGAATGTCCTACCAACAACAACTACCAACAAGACGCACCCATGCCCGCTTAAAGGGGTATGTGCCGTATACACCCACCCAGCACAAATCTCACCCCATCCATCACAAAAAAGAACTCAAAAACAAGATTTTCCTGTCTATAAATAATTATCCACCCTACTTTTAAATGCATTTACTGAGGAACTTCCCACAACACATGCAGCAATGCGTGCATCGACTGACAGTGGTTATTTGCATAAATGTCCCTCGCTATTCTCACATAAAACTTCTTTCATGTTTGAACACACGTTCAATTTTGGTATCGCAGCTAAAACAGGGCAGATTAACAGTTATCCCAGCGTCACATGATATATTTTTAATATGCAGCCATAGAGTGTCGCACACTTATCGCCGGCATCACCTGCGACACATGCCGCTCATCGCTGCCTCAGACGGTGATGTCCTGGCGATGGCCAGCGAAGTCCGGAAGGGAGTTGTAAACACCACAGCATTCTGTTTGTTTGCCAAAGATATTAAAACATGTACCATAGAAGCGGGCACTCCTTTGCATCAAGTGTAACCGCCGTTAGCATATTCGCTATGTAGCTCGCAGACAACCATCATATATCATAAGACTTGTGTATATATTTCTGGGGATAATGTTCACTTGTCCGGTCATAAAGGAGACACCATGAGCTCCAAGGACTTGCGCTGAAAGCAAGTTTAGTTAGAACGCAACTTCTTGGCTAGTTGTTTTCCACGCCGCGACCTTGGACTCCTTTATCCACAAACAGATATGTTGGAACAGCCCATAGTGTACGGAAGAGAAACCTGTCACCGGTATGCTATCTGCCACCACCGAACTTTCTTTAACCGTGACGAGACTGTCGGAGAGTGTCAATCGGCAGCTGGAGACAGTTCAGTGAGAATGTGGGAGAAACATGAGACAGTGAAGATCACAGCTAAGTTGCTGGTCGAAGGCACTTAACACTTTCACAGTGGGACGTAGTTTCACAGTGATTGCAGTCCGAAATGTGCAGATTATTATGGAGAACAATGGTAAGTTGAATCGCATGACATAGTCATTTGAAAAATTGTCTACAGCTGAGTACTATGCTTCCTTGAATTATTGATCGGTTCAACTGCAGGGCAGCAATTTCGAAAGCTGAAAATGTCACGCCTTTAGCTGCTACTAATAACTTGTGCAACGATAGCTACAGTGAAGCTTGCATTTTTTGCAATCATGTTTGATTGCGCTGAAATACAAGGCTTCATTGCGCCGATTTTCCGTACGTTCCCCAAAGCGAACAGCGGTGTAAGGAATACGGCACGAATATTTGCCCCTGTCAACCCTTTCATCTTTCCCAGTGTTTCTTCGGTCATAAAGACATAAACGACATAAAAGATTACTGCAACTATGAGCCACAAGGGCCCTTCTTGGATGCACTCTGTACACTGAACCAGTTGCCCACCAAATATGTCGATCAGCCCTCCCTGTAATACTGAAAAGCAAGCCCTCTATTCTTATAATGATTGTCTATGCTGTTTTTAAAGATGTTCAATGTGCTGCTACTGACGATGTTTTCTGGCAGCTGGTTCCAGTGTTCTACTACCCTGTTGGTGAAGAAAGTTTGCCTTAACCTTGTTCTGCTGTGGTTAACTTTAATTTTGAATTTATGACCTCTAATTGCATCATTTCTGTTAAAATCAAACATTTCCCCAAAATATCCCCTCTCCAGACCATGGACAAATTTAAAGACCTCGATGAAATGTCCTCTCAGCCTTCTATATCTAAGTGAAAACATATTCAATTTCTTCAATCTTTCCTCATATGCCAGGTTGCTTATGCCATTAACCATTTTTGTAGCCCTCTTTTGTACTCTCTCTAAAAGCCAACAATCTTTTTCATAGCTAGGAGACCAAGCTTGGATGCAGTATTCCAAATGTGGCCTGACGTATGCACAGTAAAGCTTCCTGATCACTTCCTCACTTCTGTATGATACATTCCTATTTATTGCCCCGAGCATTCTCAGTGCCTTCTTCCTGGCTTCCTTGGTCTGTTCTGATGCCCCCAGTTTTGTGTTTAGAATAACACCTAAATCCTTCTCCTGTTGAGTCACTGATAGCACTTGGTCACCCATAAAGTATGGAGCCTTCATATGCTGCTTACCTACATGCATGATTTTGCACTTATCAAAATTAAATTTCATTTGCCATTCTTCGGACCACTTCACAAGTTCGTCTAAGTCTTTCTGCAGCGAGATATGCTCATCTTGACCTGTTATTGCCCTAAAGACCTTCAAATCATCCGCAAATTTCAGAACTTTACTGCTTAGGCCACTTTCAATGTTATTTACAAATATAATGAACAGTAATGGCCCTAGTACTGACCCCTGGGGGACTCCACTTAGAACATTTAGCCATGATGACTTTGTACCATTTAGCATCACTCTTTGCTGTCTATCTGAAAGCCACAACTCTATCCATTTTAAGATGCTACCTGCAATACCACGGGACTGAAGCTGTATCATTAACCGTTTATGGGGTACCTTGTCAAAGGCCTTACTAAAGTTAAGATATGCTACATCAACCTGATTTCCCTGATCAAATTGTTCTGTGGCGAAGTTCAAAAAGTCCAAGAGGTTTGTGAGACACGATCGTCCTTTTCTAAACCCATGTTGAGTATCTTGAATCAATCTGCTCCCTTCCAGATAACTAACTATTCTATCCTTGATAATTGATTCGAGCACCTTGCAGACTAGGGATGTGAGACTTACTGGCCTATAGCTTTCAACTTTCCCTCTTTCTCCTTTCTTGAAAATAGGAACTACATTTGCCCTTTTCCAATCGGTTGGAATTTCATTTTGTGAAACTGATCTACAAAATATTATACTAAGTGGAAATGCCAGTTCCTTTTCAGTTTCCCGCAACACCCTAGCATAAATTTCATGAGGTCCTGCTGCCTTGTTTGGCTTTATTGTCCTGATATGATTGTAAACAACATCACTATCAATGAAATCAACATCATTTGTCAGATCCCATGTCACCGAACTATGGTGTACGGTCGGCAGATTGGTCATATCTTCCAATGTAAACACTGATTTGAACTGCTTGCTCAGCTCCTCAACGATCTCACTATCCTCACCCAATGTAGTCCCGTTTACTTCCAGTGGACCAATTGTGCTAGAAACTTTACTCAGCTTGTAGAAACTAAAGAACGTCTTACTGTCTCCATTACAGTTTCTAGCTAAATCCAGTTCTTTTGCTCGCTTTGCTGCTCTGGTTTTTTGCTTCAGTGTCTCTAGCTTTTCGATACGCCTTTGGATTAACGACATTTGAGGCTTCTTTAAAGACTCTAAATGCAGTTTTCTTAGCCTTAATTGCTTTTATCAAGTCTGGTGTAAGCCATGCTGGCTTTCCTAACCTTCTTTTGCGTCTTTGCTTTTGGGGGACATGTCTAATCTGAGTTTCCTTCAAGTAAGATTTGAACTTTTCCCACATTTCACAGGCATTTAAATTGGAGAATTCTTCTTCCCATCTGATGGCACTTAAAGCCACTCTCATGCCGTCAAAGTCTGCTCTGTTAAAATTTGAAACCTTTACCAAATTATCCTTCATAATTTCCCCTACATGTGCCTTGATTCTAACTATGTTATGGTCATTTTTTTTCCAGAGTTTCGCCTACAGTCAAGTCTTGAACCAAATCACTTAAATCCGAGAATGCAAGGTCCAAGAATGAGCCATGCCTGGTAGGTTCCGATACAAACTGGTGTAAGAACAGGTCCTCTTCAAGGCATTTCCTGAACATTTTGCATGATGGGGAGCCAACTCAAGCATTTTCATAACCTTTAAGATTAAAGTCACCAAGAATAAGGCACTTCCTCTTAAAATTTCTACTGATTTCCTCACAAATCACCTTGTCAAGCTCCAGTTGCTGAGAATGTGGCAGGGTTCCTGATCGGTAGAAAGCTCCTATCCTAAGAGTATTGCTGTTGCCTTTTCCCACAGTGACATCAAGCCAAATGGACTCCACAGACACATTTTTATCCCCACCTGCTACTTTTTGAGAACTGAATAAGCTATTCATATAGAGCATTACACTACCCCCTTTCATTGCTGGACCCCTATTGCACGAAAACATATTGTATCCCTGGATCTCATAGTCCTGCAAGTCATCTCCAAAATACCCTTCACTTACCCATGCCTCCGTAATGCAAACAAAATCTGGTTCCTCCTCAGCAACATAACACTTGAACTCATCAAATTTGGACCGGATACTCTGAGCATTAAACATCATACACTTAACAAATGCTCCATAACCACCTTTGGCTTTTTCATACTGAGGAGTTCTTTTATCACTAGATGAACTATCACTCTGTCCCCTTGAATTGCTGCTGTCCCTATTTGCAGACTTTGAGGTTCTATTGCCTTGGCTGACACTATTGGAATATTCCTGAGTTGGCAATGCAATTTCATCCCTCCCCACCCCATTTCCTAGTTTCCCTGAAGGACATGCTCGTACACTTTGCCTAACACATGGACCCCCTTTTCAGAGAAGTGCAGGCCATCCCTCTGATAGAGGTCCCACGATGCATAAAACCTGCTCAACTCGTCTACAAATGTAAAACCTAGCTCATGGCAGAGCTTTCCTACCCTGGCGTTAGCTGCCAGTGCCCTAGAGCTCCACTCAGGGGAGGCTCTAGCCCTAGGCAAAATTGTTGTTACAATGACTCTATTGGTACCCTTCAGGGTGGCCAGAAGGGCCCTGTACTCCCGCAGAAGCTCCTCACTCCTATTATGACCTATGTTATTTACCCCTACCTGTACTATAACGATGCTAAACTGGTGATTACTGGTGACTTGTGCCATCACTAGTACCAGGTCCTTCACCTTGGCACCACGCCTGGTGATGCACCTCCTGTCCCTCCTACCTTTACAAAATACCCGCTCTAAATGTCGCACACGAGAGTCTCCTAGGACCAGCACTGACTCCTTACTACTACTATCCTGGGGGCAGTCATCCAATGCCTGGAACATATTTGTTGTTAATATGCCTGCCCGCTGGGCCGGTCGGCTAGACTTCCTCCCGCTCCTACCACCTGCCACCTGCCACTCACTGACCCTTTCCTTAGGTTCGCGTCTCCAAATCCTCCACCCCCTGACCTCATGCCACTTCCCCTCCTGTGACCTACCACGGTCGGATCCTCACAACCCGCCTCGTGGGGGGGGGGGGGTCCAATACAACCCCTTGTCATCTCCAAACTAAGCGTCGCACGGAAAGGAGGCGTTATCTGAAAGCGCTCGACGAGTAAGGGGAAGAAAAACCCAAAACGTTATCACCCCAAAAGTGACGTCATTAGGGTGTCTACGTGTTTACGACTGCCATTTTCTTGGCTCTGGGAGTTCATTTTGGAGGAGGTTTGAATAAAATGGAATAAGAAAGACAGCGAAATCGTTCATGGCCAGATTTCGTTTCTTTTGCTCGTCATTTTGTTTGTTCTCGTAAAATTTGGAGTTCTCAATTTTCTAATTTTTTCCTTTCCCAATGCGTAGTGAGCCGAAAAAAACGTTGCTTGAATCAACTTATTGTCATAAACATGCTTACTTTAGCCAGAATAATCGATTTTAGGACTAATGGGCAAATATGGAAAAATAATTGGTCATTACAAAATGGAAGACAATTCCTCTAGTACGTTTTGTTTCAACCCTAAAGATAGGCAAACGTTGAAAGTTTCAATGAAATATGTGTATTCGCTAAAGCGTGACGTCTAGTTGAACTTTTCTGAATGTAGCCTCACTTGACCTTGGCTAACCCGTTAACCATTATGCGAGACATTTCTATATGCTGATGACACTGCCATTTTTTCAAAAGCACTGACTCTACAGAGCTTCATCACAAGATCGCAAATTCCTTGCCAAAAATTTCGCAATGGCTACATTCAAATATTTTCTCATTAAATGAATCCCAAACTGTATACCAGATATATAACAATCACAAAACAGATATTGATCTCCAGATCGGATTTAATGGAATTTCTATTTTACATCAGAATCCGGTAAAATACCTTGGTGTATACGTATATGAAAATTTGAAATTTGCATCCCATATCAGTAGTGTCTTAAACATGATAAGTCGCAACATAGGAATTATATAAAAAATTAAATATCTCCCCGGGGAAGAATCACCTCCTAAAATTGTATAATGCATTAATTCTTCCATATGTAACTTATTGCGGCTTTCTTTGGGGTGCAAACTATGCTAATCAGACACACAAATAATTGTTTCTTCAGAAAAGAATGATGCGTATTATTCAGGGTGTATTTACTCTCCCCCCAGAGTGGAAACCCTATCTTTGAGAAATACAAGGTTTTAAAAATCCAGAGATCTAGCAAAACTTCAAATGATGCTTATTATGCAAAAATTAATTCATCATCAGCTACCTCATTCCATCAGACCCCTTTTCACAGAGTTGCTTGACTCCCCATATTCCACAAGATTACAAAACCACTTCCAGCATACGTATTCAAACAAAAATTATCGTCTCTTCACCATCGAATGTTTTGGACCCAATCTTTGGAACTCCATCATAGCAAAGCATTTTCTGCACTCGGAGATACCAAATTCTAACTGTTCTAAAAAATCACATTAGGACATACTTCTTGAGCAGATATTACAATACTTAGCAGCTAATTGTTGCTGTGTGTATGTTTGTACAGGGATGCTGGCATGTGAGTGTATGTGTGTGTGTGTGTGTGCTGGGGTGTTGTCATGTGATTATGTGTGTGAGTGTTTGTATATGTGTGTGTGTGTGTTTGCACTTAACCATATATAAAGTTGAAAACACCCAGCCACTGGTTCCTCCCACACTCCACCCAGCAACAAGTCCATGCTTAGCTGGATGGAGTTGTGGGAGGAGGCAAAGTTAAAAAATTACAAATCAGGAGTGCTCACCACCATCCGGCCACAAACCAGCTGCTAACATTATAGTTTAGACTCTTATTTCTTGTTGGGATGGATAACATGGATAACATGGATAACATAAACATCGCTGTGGTAGATTCAAGCTTTGTCAGATTGAATAGGTACCTCTATTCTTATTTTCTTGCCGAAAAAAGTACGTTGTGACTTGAATGCCTTTGCATTGCTGGTTTTCCTGTTTATTCCAAATAAGCCCCGACTCTTCAGGTGTGCGTGAAAGTTCACTCTTTTCACCCTTCGAGGTCATTGCTACCCAGAGTCCGTCAGTCAGCTAATATCAAGCCTGGAGTTCACGTGTGTGTGATTGGGGAGCGCATTCTCGAAAGCACACAATTATACCCTTAAAACATACGCACCTTCGTTCTCAAATTACTCTGCAGTGTGGCATCAGCGGGAAATAACATTGCGTACCATATCTACACATACCAGACTCTTGCGGTTATGCGGAAAAGCAGCCAATTCACGATCTAGGTTGCTACTCAGTAATGTTGCCAGAAAGAATCTAGGATGCTCTGTGATCGCCAAGCATTGTGAATCCTTTCTGGGGATACATATATTGCTAGTACGTCTTGCATTGCATTTTTTACTTCGAAGGGGAGAGGTCCCGTGAACTCATGTACGAGGGCACAGACAATTTCCGTAAAGGTAGGGTCTGATCCCATCCCATCCCAAAGAGTCCTATGAATGGCGATATGCAACATTTCTTATGCGAAAATGTGATAAACACCATGAATAACACACATTATGTAAGTATATATCATTCAGATGATTGTGCTGCGCGTTCATCGCATGGTCCCGTGAACCCCAGTTGGCTGCTCCAATCCATTGAAGTTGATCTGCCTGCGAGAACCAAGTTACAATGTTGGACATGGGTTACAAGTTTTCATGTCGGCATGAGAAATACACGGGCGCGTCCAGAGTCGTGCAGTGTAAGCACGTATGCATTCTGATGTAAAATCATGATGCCTTTGGAAGTGCGTTTAAGGCACATTACTAACTGTCTGCCAATCGCCATTCTTAACAGGCCAAAAGTAACTCGTAATAAAAGAAAAAAGCACAAGTCTCATCCGATGAGAGACCCAGTACTCAGAAGAAAAACGGAAGCGAAATTGTGCTTGATGCGAATCCTGCATGGTCGACCTTGACACCGTCTGGACTAGGAAGGCTCTCCTCTGGATCATATTGCTGATCGGTTGGTCACAAGCTGTGGCTCCCGGTCCATCATGTTCTGGTTCATCATATAGGTGGTCTTATGCAGTCCTTATGACAAATTTAGCCTGCATCATTTGACAAAATGTGACATCACCAAGCTAACTAGCTATGCATGATATTTCACGTGGTGCTCATGATGTACGACGAGAATGCATACAAAATTGGATCATCTCTGCTGTCCGCCATGCAAAGTCCAAGGCGGCATTTAGCGACACAGCGATATATTCATGGGTGTAAATGGACGGCCGTAGCATCAAAGGTCATCAGCCTTGGCCATGGTTACGTTGCTGGAAAGAACCCGAAGTCGCCTTTTGATACACCGACAAGCCAATTGCGTCTACTCACATGCACATCCTGGGAGATGTGTAGTCATTCCAGCAGAGCCGAACGCATACGATTGTTTCTCAGATGCTTAAATATTACGCTAATGAGCCGTAGGTGAGTCCTGAAGCTGCGTGACTTGTCAGGAGTTTCGACAGGGCATCGCATCCAAATCTGTTCGAACATCATCTACATCTACATCTACATCACTATCATCTGTTACCACGGGCCAACCGACCGCACGCCGCTACCGCCCAAGTTCCTTTGGTTGACGCGACGGCGTGAAGGCCGCTCACCAGCCGCTCCTTGCTGGTGCCTCTTTGGAAAGATCTCGTATGAGGAAAGTTGCAACCTTTTGTCCGGCATCGGTAGAGGTATTTTGAGAACACAGACGATATGTTGAATATAGGTGCTTCATTAGGAGCTCTGACTTTGTACCATCGGGAGTTCTCGCTGTGCTTTATTGTGAGATGTGTCTATCAGGGAGTTTTGGCTGCATGCCATTAAGGAGCATCTTCCTAAAAGCTGAAGTGTGAAGAGTTCTAGGAAAATGCTTCTTGTGAAGCAATGGATTGTCTGCAAGTTTTCCATTCCTAGAGTAATTTATTAATTGATAATTTATTAAATTAAGCATTGGCGAATTTCAGCTCTCGAGAATGAGCCGTTCGGTGGGTACTGCGATTCGTTTGTCGGGCGTGGGTGGGTGCCAGCACCACCTCGCTCTGCCATGCGGGCAGTGGCGCCACGAGAGGAGCGGCGTGAGGCCGACACCAGCCGCTAACACACCGCCCGGCCCGGCACGCCCATTCAAATTACAATATACGGATCGGCGGGCGGCGTCCCATCGGCCGGCCGACGGTAAAAGCCGACCGGAACTGCGGCCGTCGTCATCAACGGCGGCAGACGCCAGCCGAATTGTCGACAGAGACGGAGAGGCCGACGACGACAGAGACGGAGCTTCGCCGCCCGCCGCCCGATAGATAGAACTGATTGCCGAGTGGCGTTGTAAAAGGCAGCCGGCGCTGAGGACAGGAAGGATGTGGGAAGACCACCGACGGAGTGGCGGCGCCGTGTCCGACGCGCCCACCGTCATCGGACACCGACAAGGGGCGGGGACGGACACCCGATCCGGCAGCAACAGACACACGGGTCAGACAAAGGGACCGGCGGCGCACAGATGGACTAGGCTCGTACCTAAAGGCCACATCACATACCCTCCGATATTTTCGCCCTTGTATGCGTGCGTGATTGCGTTGAGGAGGAATGTCCTCTGTTCGAATAATCTCATCCATCTCAGATGACAGTGATATTGTCGCACGAAGTTTTCGCCCACTGGTCTTTACAGTTAGTCTCTGATAAGCATGTGCTACGGGAATTGCTCTGGGATCAATGATTTGCACATCTTTTTTTCTATTTACCCCATTAAAGGTAGAGACTCACGAGGTGATAATATAATATATTGAAAAATATCGTATATCTCGGGACTTATGGTAATCTAATCGTCACTATGAAATATTGAGCAGAGACATGAAAGGCGCAGACCACATGTAAACTCATAGAACATGAGTTATGTGCTATGAGTTATGAGTTATATGCCTTCAATCAATTTCATCTCAAGGAAATTGATTGAAATTTTATCAATTTTTCAATATTCGTTTCTTTCATGGGAAAATACGGTACATTTGGCTACTCTATGTACTTTTGCAGAATATTCCACTGACACTACATCTTGGACGATAATTTTTCTTCTCCACCCTCCAGCATTAATATAATTTGCACATAATTTGTAAATCATTTTGCACTGCACACAATAGTGGGTCATGCGACATGCATTTTCAAGTACTCTCCTCACGCTTCGGTAGGCTCTTTTTTTTTTTTTTTTTTTTGGTGTTTTTGGGTGGGTTGTTTTTTTTTTTTTTTTTTTTTGTGGTGGTATTTTAATTAATTTCACAGATCGCAAGCTACTGTTTGGTGCATTTGTTTCAGGTTAAGTATGGGAGGTGTTTGGTATTATACAGTAATCATGGCACCTTTTCAATGAGATTCTCACTATACGATGACATGGTGAAATCAGACGGCGAGACAATTTTTTTTATTTATTTTAAACACATGACTGTAGATTACGCCTATTTACAGGACAATCCCATGTCTTCGGAGTATTCTGCTCACGTAGCAAGAATATCTCGAAGGGTTAGAGTAAGTTAACCAGGTAAATAGGGTAAATTATCTACGCTTCAGTTACATAGGTCCGGTGGTCTACGGATCACTCATCATGAAACGAACCTCGAACTCATAAGGTCTTCCTGCCTCCATGGACGATGTTCTTATTTGTTCACTTCTTCCCTACCACTGCCTCCTTTTACCTGCTGTTTGTTGAGCTAGGCGCCGACACTGGATGACACGCCCCTAGCTGCAGTACCTTCACCTTACCGAGCAACACCTAGCTTTACACCTTTCCCACATCCCATCGCCTATCACATCCCTATTATTGCATATCTCACTCATTTCGCCGGGCACTAGAATAGCCATCGTGGTCCGTGGATATGTATCCAGTAAATACATGCATGCATGCATACACACACACACACACACACACACACCCACACACACACACACACATACATAGGCCTTGACCAGGTGGACACGTGAAGGTGGTCAATTCTGCAGAAGCCTCTGGTAAATAGGAACATAATTATGTAGCTGCGACACAGGAAGGGGTGTTGCGTAGCCCGGCAACTCGATGCCGACACTCCACTATTGCAGTAAGCTACTGAGTGCTACCAATTTCCTTCTGGAAAACCTAAACTTTGCGGATGGGGTGATGACATAAAGACATAAAGACTGTAATTCTGTTGTGGTTTACTTTCATTTTGAATCTATGACTTCTAATTGCATCATTTCTGTTAAATTCAAACATTTCCCCGAGATATCCCCTCTCCAGACCATGGACAAATTTAAAGACCTCGTTGAGATCTCCTCTCAGCCTTCTATATCTAAGTGAAAACATTCAATTTCTTCAATCTGTCCTTATATGCCAGTTTGCTTATACTATTAACCATTTTTGTAACCCTCTTTTGTACTCTGTCTAAAAGCCAACAATCTTTTTCATAGCTAGGAGACCAAGACTGGATGCAGTATTCCAAATGTTGCCTGACATATGCACAGTAAAGCTTCATGATGACTTCCTCACCTCTGTATGATACCTTCCTATTTCTTGCCCCAAGCATTCTCAGTGCCTTCTTCCTGGCTTCCTTGGTCTTTTAGATTTTGTGTTTAGAATAACACCTAAATCTTTCTCCTGTTGAGTCACTGATAGCACTTGGCCACCCATCAAGTATGGAGCCTTCATATGCTGCTTACCTACATGCATGATTTTGTACTTATCAAAATTTAATTTCATTTGCCATTCTTCGGACCACTTCACAAGTTCGTCAAAATATTTTTGCAGCGAGATATGCTCATTTTGACCTGTTATTTCCCTAAGGTCCTTCAAATGATCCGCAGATTTCAAAACTTTACTGCATAGGCCACTTTCAATGTTATTTGCAAATAAAATGAACAGTATTGACCCAAGTACTGACCCCTGAGGGACTCCACTAAGAACATTTTGTCATGATGACTGTGTACCATTTAGCATCACTCTTTGCTGTCTATCTGAAAGCCACAACTCTATCCATTTCAAGATGCTACCTGCAATACCATGGGCCTGAAGCTGTATCATTAACCGTTTATGGGGTACCTTATCAAAGGGCTTACTATAGTCAAGATATGCTACATCAACCTGATTTCCCTGATTAAATTGTTCTGTGGCGAAGTTAAAAAAGTCCAATTGATTTGTGAGATACGATCGTCCTTTTCTAAACCCATGTTGAGTATCTTGAATCAATCTGTTTCCTTCCATATAACTAAGTGCTCTATCCTTGATAATTGATTCGAGTACCTTGCAGACTAGGGATGTGAGACTTGCTAGCCTATTGTTTTCAACTTTCCCTCTTTCTCCTTTCTTGAAAATAGGAACTACATTTGCCCTCTTCCAATCTGTTAGAATTTAATTTTGTGAAACTGATCTACAAAATATTATACTAAGTGGAAATGCCAGTTCCTTTTCAGCTTCCCGCAATACCATAGCATACATTTCATGAGGTCCTGCTGCCTTGTTTGGCTTTATTGTCCTGATGTGATTGTAAACAACATCACTATCAATGAAATCAACATCATTTATCAGATCACATGTCACTGAACTATGGTGTACCGTCGACAGATTGGTCATATCTTCCAGTTGATTTAAATATAATAAATGCTGATTTAAACTACTTGCTCAGCTCCTCACCCATCTCACTATCCTCACCCAATGTAGTCGCATTTACCTCCAGTGGACCAATTGTGCTAGAAACTTTACTCAGCGTGTAGAAACTAAATAACTTTTTACTGTCCCCATTACAGTTCCTAGCTAAATTCAGTTCTTTTGCTCGCTTTGCTGCTCTGGTTTTTTGCTTCACAATGTCTCTAGCTTTTCGATACGCCTTTAGATTAACGATCTTTGAAGCTTCTTTAAACACTCTAAATGCAGCTTTCTTAGCCTTAATTGCTTTTATCAGGTCTGGTGTAAGCCATGCTGGCTTGCCTACCCTTCTTTTGCGTCTTTGCTTTTGGGGGACATGACTAATCTGAATTTCCTTCAAGTATGATTTGAACTGTTCCCACATTTCACAGGCATTTAAATTGGATAATTTTTCTTCCCATCTGATGGCACTTAAAGCTGCTCTCATGCAGTCAAAGTCTGCTCCGTTGAAATTTGGAACCTTTACCAAATTATCCTTTATGATGTCCACTGCATGTGCCTTGAATCTAACTATGTTATGGTCACTTCTTCCCAGAGTTTCTCCTACAGTCAAGTCTTGAACCAAGTCACTTAAATCCGAGAATACAAGGTCCAAGAATGAGCCATGCCTGGTAGGTTCCGATACAAACTGGTGTAAGTACAGGTCCTCTTCAAGGCATTTCCTAAACATTTTGCATGATGGGGAGCCAACACCAACATTTTCATATCCTTTTAGATTAAAGTCACCAAGAATAAGACACTTCCTCTGAAAGTTTCTGCTGATTTCCTCACAAATCACCTTATCAGGCTCCAGTTTCTGAGAATGTGGCAGGGTTCCTGATCGATAGAAAGCTCCTATCCTCAGTGTATTGCTGATGCCTTTTCCCGCAGCGACATCAAGCCACATGGACTCCACAGACACATTTTTATGCCCACCTGCTACTTTTTGAGAACTGAATAAGCTATTCGCATAGAGCATTACACCACCCCCTTTCACTGCTGGACCCCTATTGCACGGAAACATATTGTATCCCTGGATCTCATAGTCCTGCAAGTTATCTCCAAAATACCCTTCACTGACCCATGCCTCCGTAATGCAAACAAAATCTGGTTCCTCCTCAGCAACATAACACTTGAACTCATCAAATTTGGTCCGGATACTGTTAGCATTAGACATCATACACTTAACAAATGCTCCATAACCACCTTTGGCTTTTTCATACTGAGGAGTTCTTTTACCACTAGATGAACTATCACTCTGTCTCCTTGAACTACTGCTGTCCCTATTTGCTGACTTTGAGGTTCTATTGCCTTGGCTGACACTATTGAAATATTCCTGAGCTGGCAATACAATTCATCCCTCCCCATCCCATTTCCTAGTTTCCCTGAATGATATGCTCTATGCTCTAGGATACACTTTGCCTAACACATGGACCCCCTTCTCGGAGAAGTGCAGGCCATCCCTCTGATAGAGGTCCCATGATGCATAAAACCTGCACCACTTGTCTACAAAGGTGAAACCTAACTCATGGCAGAGCTTACCTACCCTGGCATTGGCTGCCAGTGCCCTAGAGCTCCACTCAGGGGAGGCTCCAGCCCTAGGCAAAATTGCAGTTACAATGACTCTTCTATTGTTACCCTTTATGGTGGCCAGAAGGGCCCTGTAGTCCCGCAGCAGTTCCTCACTCTTAGCAGGACCTATGTTATTTACCCCTACCTGTACTATAACGATGCTAAACTGGTGATTACTGGTGACTTGTGCCACCACTAGTACCAGATCCTTCACCTTGGCACCAGGCCTGGTGATGCACCTCCTGTCTCTCCTACCTTTACAGAATGCCCGATCTAAGTGTCGCACACGAGAGTCGCCTACGACCAGCACTGTCTTCTTACTAATACTATCCTGGGGAAAGTCCTCCAATGCCTGGAACCTATTCGATGTTAATTTGCCTGCCCGCTTGGCCGTTCGACTAGGCTTCCTCCCGCTCCTACCACCTGCCACCTGAGAGCACCATGAGAGCACTGGACGAGCTTCGCCATGGCTGGGCCGGCGTTGGCGAGTGAGATGCTTCTCGACCTTGTGGGCGACAGCAGCCGACTAAGCATCAATGGTCGCAAGAATTAGCTACTGCCCATGTTGAAGGCGATCTATTTCAGAAGCTTCTGACAGAAGTTGCTGTTACGACGCCCCATCGCATGGCGACGGAAAGAGCAGCAGTGCACTACGTCATTCACTACACACACAGACAGTTTATGTCTGTTGACGCTGCGAGTGACTGCTTTCTCATCGCTGGCGACGGTGCTGACGCGCTCCACTAGGATCCCAGTCCCGCGGTCGCTGAGTTTCTCGCGAGATTGGAACGCCAGAAACGCCCAGGCAGCGACCGATG
Organism: Imbricaverruca yamaguchii; assembly: GCA_034440575.1. NCBI lineage: Eukaryota > Metazoa > Arthropoda > Thecostraca > Neoverrucidae > Imbricaverruca > Imbricaverruca yamaguchii. Next base: position 816,605 of record JAOTOL010001416.1, on the reverse strand, counting down.
CCTACCGCCGCCAGCAAATTGTGACCAATCCCACCCCCCCCCACACAAATATGTAGAACACCTCTTCAGCTCAAGCGATGCCATCAGGTTTGCCTTAATTGGTACACAGGGGTGACTTCACCACTCTTCATAAATATGAATTATGAACGTTGAAGGAACCAAAATATTACCCCGCGATAAACTGACTTATGTCTCCTCGCCTTCTAGGAAACGATAAATTCTCCCTCCACTCAAAAATACTTGCCATTGATTTACATACTGGAGTCACAAGGAGATGCAGAATTCTTCTTCTGCATCTCCATCCTCCGACATATATTATTGGCCCAAACCGGTCCAGGCAGAACAAAAAATTGACATTTTTATATACCTTTGAAATACTTCAAGCAAATTTTTGTTGTTGTTGAGAGTTTGCTTTCAGACACTCCATAGATCAAAGGCAATGTAAATCCGACACACTTGTTTTTGGATCTGAGATTTGGGATCTTGGCCCCTGGTCAAGATCTATTATCTGCTATGCTGACTGTATGGATAAGCCCATGCCCTCACAGTCGCGAACCCAGGACTGGTGCCCTCCCAGTGATTTGACTGCATAATAGACCACAATTGCGAGAGATTGATTCCGTTCAAAACGTTCTTACCAAAATCGTTCCAGGAACAAAAGGATACCGGCAGTATGCATAGACTGCAAATGATGTGCATATATCGATGGAAGAGGCAATTCCGTGGAATGATTGGATGTTAAAAAATGGCCCACAGTAATTGGAAAGTGAAATGCAATACAAGTTAAGGTCATGGCCGAATAAATAGTGAGAGTTGGGACTGGAAGAATGTGCTCTTCTCCCTCCCTCTCATGGGAAAGTGGTGGCACTATGACGGGGAAAAGTCACCCACCCTTCCGGAAAAGGTCAAATGCACTACTCGCCGCTTAGCAGATATTCAGCCCTTTCTCATAGGAATTGGAGATACCTTGTGGGTAAAGGCGCCCTCCGGAGAGAAAAGGTTACTCTTGATATGCTGGAATGCACGCCCACTCTTACACAACGTGTCTTCAGCCGAAAGCACGCTTCCAGTGACTTTCACAACGGTGTTACTCTGAGGAAATACCCCTCTCCAGATGAGTCCCAGCCACAATTTATTGATCTGTCCCTTGTAAATATGCTTCCTCAAATGAAAATGAGCTTTCGCTACGCATAAACAACAACTCTGTTGAGCTTTGGCTTCTCAACTGAAGCTCGTGACTTAAGACAACATTAGCGTGGACTTGATGTGGGTAGAATGGGCATGTAGACTACGGTGAAATGCACTGTCTCTGAATTAAATACCCACATAATCACATATCACTAAACAACAAACCACACAGCAGCTAACACGTTTGCGAGACTCAGTGGTTAGATGAGTTCGCCAACACCCGCTTTTTAGATCTCGATGAGCAGAGACGGAAGTCTCCAAGGCATGCACATATCTAACCACGCCTGTACGATCCCCCAAAACAGATCACCACTCCATCCGGATGAGAACCGTATCTTGCAAATAATGCTGCCATTATGGTAATCGATGGGATCCGCAAAATGAGATCGCCTGCCTTCTCGTACAGCGAACTCGAAATTGAGCATGACATTGTTTTGCGGCACACACGTCCAACACAGCAATGTTCGCTTTGTCATGCCATGTCAGACCAAATTATCACGCCACGTTTACACTGGCACGACAGGTACCCTGGAAACTCGGTATCTCTCAAGTAGTCAAATTATACCAACTGAGGTGTCCTGGGGATGAAGTGTTGCCCTAGGCATTGAATCAGCTGATGAGCGTGCATACATTATGCAAATACACCATTGGGACTGTGAGAAAGTTTGTCTCTCCTGACGCGATGTGGATGACTCAACCTAGCATGTCCCTTTGTGGCACTGCGTAGTTAATTTATGGAACTGCCCACTGTACCGTGTGACATAAATCCCACCCAATTGATCCAAAAATCTCAAGGCAGTTCCGTTCATTGCACCGAAATTGCACATTGTGCCAGGGTGACGCTTATCTAAGCGATAAGCGAAGTTTGTTCTGGACTCCCTATGGAATTTGGCTTGGCGAATCTCTTCAATACATATATGAAGCATACATTATGCAGCCGTTGGCTGGAGACGCTCCTCGATGGCGAGCGGTGCCGCTCCTCGATAAGGAACGGCCACGCGCCTTGATAGGGAACGGTGTCGCTCCTCATTTTGGAATAATGCCGTTTTTTCGATAGGAACGGTAACGCTCCTCGATAAGAAACAGAACCCTCTCTCTCTCAGTCGCTACTTTCTCTCTCTCTCTCTTTCTCTCTCTCTTTCTCTCTCTCTCTCTCTCTCTCTCTTCTCTCTCTCTCTTTCTCTCTCTCTTTCTCTCTCTCTCTCTCTCTCTCTCTCTCTCTCTCTCTCTCTCTCTCTCTCTCTCTCTCTCTCTCTCTCTCTCTCTCTCTCTCTCTCTCTCTCTCTCTCTCTCTCTCTCTCTCTCTCTCTCTCTCTCTCTCTCTCTCTCTCTCTCTCTCTCTCGTTACCTTGCCTTGTGAAAAAATTGCATTGGACGATAGAGCAATTAATTGTCCGTCGACTGACGTAAATTTTACTACCCTACATCAAATTATCAACTAATTATAATGTTAAACGTTTTGATATTTCAAAGGTCGTGCGCTTTTAGTTTCCTTCATCCCAATGTCTCTAGCTACAATGTGCTTGAAACGTACTGTCATTAAAAAAGCTTAGTCTTACGATTAAGCTTAGTCTTCTTGCGATTGTGATTTCAGGAAACCTAAAACACACATTATAGGAGAAAATCTGGAGAAGTGGAATGCGGGAGCATTGGGACAAGCTTTTGCGATCCCCGGAATACGGGAAATGAAAGATGTGTGGCATGAAATAAAGTTTGTCGGAATTATCATGGAGTAATGGGCTTATATATATAATACAATGCGCTTGTGCCAGTGTCACCAGAATAATAGTGAGTGGCTGCACCGTTTTACAAAACAAATGCTTAAGTCAACTTAACACAAAATGACTACTCACGCGTGACAAATTGCGCAGCATTGTTCATCAAGCAGCCGAGATCCAATTGGGGTTAATGTTCAGGTTACGACATCTCAAGGGTCCCATCAGGGTAGTTTCATCGGCTATTGATTAACACGCGCACTGGAGAGGGGGGGGGGGCGAAATCCGCCCACCCATTCGGTTTTTCGTTGATAACTCCAGATTTTGCCGGCCGATATACGCCATTGTTTGAGCACCTGCCAAGAAATGACCGGCGCGTTGTTTGAAGTAAGAAAAATGAAAATTAACCGAAGATTTTTCGAGTTAGGAGATGCTAAAGTCAAAAGAAAAATTATCAGCGCCAGATCACAAATATCGGCGCTGATGCGCCTCCCGTATATTAGCAAAATGGAAGTGTTCTTGACAAAACCAGCGACTTGTTTGATGTACATTGTAATGCTACATTATCCCAGAGTCATGTCAAGTCATCGAGGTCAAGTCAGGTCAAGTTCACAACAGGTTAACACACGCCCTAGAGGGCGTATGGCGAAATCCGCCAATCCTTCCGATTTTTCGTACATAGCTCCATATTGTACCGGCCAATATACGCCAAATTTTTCGCGTACCTGCTTAAAAATGACCAGCGCATTGTTTAAAACAAAAAATTGAAAATCGGTCGAGAAGTTTTCAAGTTAAGTGCCGCTAAAGTAAAAACAATTCGCAGCGCCAGACCACAGAAATCGGCACTGATGAGCTTCCCGTATATTGGCAATAGGGAAGTGTTCTTGACAACACTAGCGACTTGTTTGATGCATATTGTTATGCTATATAATTTAAAAGTCATGTTAGGTCGCCGAGGTCAAGTGAGGTCAAGTTCATGATAGGCTAATGGAACCAAACTTGGTCAACTGGAATGTGTCATAAATGCAAATGACTGTCATGCGATTGATGTTACTTTACATGTTACTCCCTATACATCCCTAAATCTACTGTTTGTCATTGGGTGCCTAAGCGTTTCCATACTTTATTCATGTATTTCACTCCTTTCTTTGCGAAGCCGATTGTGCCGAGCCGCCCAACGGAGCAGTCGGGATGGGAGCCCGGTTCCGGCAACTGGAGCAGGTAATGACCTAATAAAGTGCTCCTATATAGGTGACCAGAGGTCAAATGGCGGATCTGACATCTGTATTGCATCATTAGTAATGTCCAAAACATCATTAATGCCAATTTGTGAGCATTTAAACACAACCAGAGCGATCCATAACAATGATAAGCCAAGCCACGCAAAACCGGAAAATTTTGCTATTTTGACCTCATTTGACCTTGAAGATATGGACCTAAGGTCATGAACCTTGCACACAATAGAGTTCGCTATGGTGTCCATCCACCCTGTGAATTTCGTTGCTCTAGCCTTCATAGGAGCTGAGATCTTAGGGGAGGCGGAATCCGCCCTCCCTCCAGTGCGCTTTATTTTCAGAGGCCCTCCAGGGCGCGTGTTAAGTGATAACTGTGGCCGATCATTTTGTACATTATTACTGTTGAGAACCATCCACCCAAGCGTTGATTTCCGCAATATTTGTTGCATGTCTCTCTAAGATTGGCTTCCTCCAACTGAGGAAAACGCTAGCTGAAGCTGTTCCCTTTGGCAGCATAATCCAGGAAGCAGGACTTAACTTCTGAAATAAACAAGAGAAAATGCAATGTTACCCATCACTCAAACATGCACACCGCTCAGAGTTGGTGGAATTAGTGCGAAAGATTCTAGCCGTTCAATTAGTCTTGCTCAACCCAGTGAAGCCTGCTGACTGTAATGGTCCACAGTCCGGAAATGAAGCCCCTCTCTGTCCTCCCAGCAGCACATAGCTGGCTGGATATTGAAAACTGGGCGTCACATTTACCGATGTTTCAGATGTGACGCCCGGTTGATCTCTGGCTGATGCCCCATGAATGGTGTTCCTTTTTCATTATCTTCGTTTATGTTGCAGTGTCCCATATTACTCGCATGGCGAGGAACAACTTATGTTAGCATTGAGGAAAGGCCGCAGTGTATTGCTGGGCTGTTTGCTTCGATGCCTGTACTTCTGATAGCCAATTCATGTTTCCAGAACAGTTGCAAGCAATATTCGCTTCCCAAAATATCCTTCAAATCTGGAAGAATGGGACAAGAGAGGGAGCGCTGGTAGATATTGAGGGAGATAGGGGATGGACAAAAGTCCAGTAGGTGACGGAGGTGCACTGCAGACGCAGGAATATGCGAAAAGCATATGAATACCGTGGTTTCTTTGCACCTGCGCAGGAGGTAGGAATGCCTGAATGAGTCACGCATGTGCTATAGGTTTTGGGGGAAGTGGCGATGAACCTGACCGGCTCAGACAAAGGCGACGGAAGTGGGGTGGGGGACGCAAGAGACAACTGCCCCTCCCCCCACTGTCCCAAGAAAACAAAAATGGGAGCAACCGGCTAGCAACTACACTAGAAGGAAATACTAAAATAATTTATTTTATACTCTCCAACTAGTATTTCACTCCAGAATCATGAGCAGTAAAATGATGCCGGTATTTCAGGATGTCGTTTTATGACGTCACGTAGTTTTCCCAAATCACGGAAGTCAATATGTATTCAAACCATAAAATGTACTCTTTAAGAAAATGTTATCAATATTGTGCTGGTACCACGCATCTAAGATTCCAAGTCATTTCTTGTAAAAATGGACAAGTTGTGACTTCTCAAACGTCGCGTACGGACATGACGCCCTGCACGTATACGTACTTAAACGAAGACACAGTTACAGAGCGGCTGTGTGGTTATTCGTGAAATATATTATGAGTATGTTGACAGGTAGGCTGATTTCATGGTTTCCCAACACGAAACATGACATGTGTCTCCGTGTCCCTATTTTGAATCGCACATTTCGGACCAGCAGTTTCTGATATAACCTATTCCAGGAGATAGTATACTCAAACAGCAGGTTGTTCACTTATACTATGGCCATAACCTGTAATTAGTTATATTCTACTTTGACCTTCGACCTCGTGGACACGATCACTGTGTTAGGATTGTATGGCCAAATACTACCGTTTGACGTTTGAATTGTCTTATCTGAACAAGTAGAGTTTGCGGTATTATGCCCTAACCAATCTGATCTTGACTTCTGGTCTTTAAAAGAAAATTGCCTGTAATCCCTCGCCGCGCCAAGCGGGGGAAAGGGGCTCTCGAGAGTCCCGTTATATATTGCGAGCTAACGGCAGAATGAGTCGATGCAGATACACGATTTTTAGACGATGAAGTAGATTACGAAAAACATGCTGGCTCACATTGGCAAGGAATACTGTATTTTTCGTGGCAATTAATTGTATTAAGAAATCAAACGTTTGATCGTAGATAATTTTCAGGAGATATGAAAAGGATCTGCCATCCGGTCTATACGGTCAACTATATGACTTTTAAAAATGATCTATGATCGAAAAGCTTGAGCTAGTTAATTCATAAGCAATCAAAGATACAGTATTCCTTGCCAATTTGGCTCAAAACGTTCTATCTTATTTTACTTCGAATCATTGTACTCGTATGTTTTTCTCTCACAATTATAGAAGTTTCGCACCTTCCCATGCATACGCTTGGCATATGTTGTGGAAGTTCCAGGTCAATGTCATGAACGGTCAGAGGCCTAGGACAGTTCAAAGGGGGCAATGCTCCTAAATCTGCAAATTGTCATCATTCGATGTAGTTGCAACAACATCAAACCCGGATTGTGTTCTATGAACAGGACGAACATTCTGCCCTGCCAAAATGTTACCTACGGGGGAGGCTATGGACCTGATGCTAGGTTAATTTCTTGTTTTACCGTATTGAGGAGGGAAAATTGGAACTTCGGGGTAATTGTTTTCGCGACGAAAATTACATAGCATATAATAAGCATTCTCATATGAAATTTGCGTCCAAAAACAATGACGTAAGACCAGGTCAGGTAGCATAAATATTCTATACGACGTCATCTTATACAATATGTTGCGGTTCCTCGTGAAGTCGTGAAATGCAAAATGCAACAAGATATACGTCATGCTCTCCATGACCAGAGCTCACTAACGGTGCGTCGGGTTGTATCCTAGCTTACGTAGAGCTTTTTCAAAAGCCTTACAAAATCCATCCCCGCCCCCCAACCACGTCCCGGCGAAGGTGGAATTGCCGGCCGGGTTGATGAAGAGCTCGGCTCGGATCGCATCCAATATTTTCTCAGAAGGAAAATTTAGCAATTTTGTCAAATAGTTGTATTACGGTAGTTCTTATTATGACTCCATGAATTGTATTCATTTGACACATAGATCTTACAAAATGTATATTATTAACATACGTAAGAGAATTGAGAATATGCTAAGAATTTCAATCGTTTGATTTCGTTCATTGGCCCACTGGCGGATTTGTAGGGGAAGTGCTTACATGCTCGGACATCAGACAAACGCGGTGAAGGCGCTTTGTCCAAACAAAATATCCGTTGAATCTTTCCAAAATTGTGATTCTGGAGGAATCAGTGCCTCGCTGGACAAAACAATCCGTAACTTAAGCGTAAACATTTCTACCTTCCTTAGAACAAGTTTGTAGAGGTGCCAAAGTGAACCTCCCTTCACTGCAAAAGGTAGAAAATTAAACTGTAGTGCGATAGTTTCAAGAATATTTGATGCTAAGCGTATATTCGAGCACCATCATTCTTAAGAAGTAATAAAGCAAACTAGGGAACGCGGCAGGCGGGCAGCTCGATTGACTTTTCATCGTACGATCGTGGGTTCGAATCCCGCAACCGGCGGGATTACAGAGTCCACCCACGACCAACCGGCGGGATTACAGAGTCCACCCACGACCAACCGGCGGGATTATTGAGTCCACCCACGACCAACCGGCGGGATTACAGAGTCCATCCACGACCAACCGGCGGGATTTGAGCCCACCTACGAGCAATCGACGTGAGAGGTTGGCGACGCTATGAGGCCTATCAATCGTATGCATTATAAAACAATACTAATTAAAATAACAACAAAGCTTCCTCTATTTGCCTCCTCTTCGAAAAATGATCGTTCCCGAACACGCACTGTTGGTGAAATATTGGAATGCTCTTCGTGTAACCATCATCGGCAAACAAATTTTTGCATATTGCATATTCATTGTTGACTTAGGACACGTCAACTGACCTCGGGCAAGGAGAGGAACATGCATATTCAATATATGCACTTTCTGTTTTTCAGACATGACCAGGTTCAATCCCACCTCACATTTAGAATGACCATAGCATCCATCATACAATCTTCGGTCGAGCAAGATGAATGTCTGAAACTAAAGTTTTTGCAGGCATCCATTTTCAATAGCCACCAATAGCGTGCAAAGCATCCTATACACCTGTCTGGAAGCATCACTGCTTATTTGCAGAGGCTTGTGCTTTCCCCTCGCATCCTCTATCGTTCAATATTTCGTCGATCTATTGCAGATTTTAACACGGAAGGCTTTGTGCCGACCTTTTTAGTTCGTCAGTAATTTATCAACTTTAGTATTGTGCGGCACTCTCAATAATTTCCTAAAGTTCCACCCGGGTATTAGATGCTCGTAGACGGATGGCACTATAGCTCTTGGTGTTGTAACCGTTGCCAACACCCGCTAGAGAGGCCGACCGAAAGCCTCGCCACCAAGTCTGATGGGCCCGTGACCAAGGCTCGCAATTTGGCGAACGGTTAAAACGTCGTGTATAAAAGCATTGGTGTTTGCAAGCCATGTACTTGTGTGCACAGAAAGCGTTTGAATAATCTGGTAAAAGAACAGGAGTGCTGAAAGCCCGCCTCCTTCCCATTCACGTTCGTTTCCCTTGTCCTCTGCTCTCCCTCCTCTCCTCTCAACTCCTTAACCCTGCTATCCAATAGGTTAGATGTCACCCCATGCGACATTCTGCACTCACCCGAGAACAGTGGCGGCGGGGCACCGGGACGGCAGGCCGGCAGGACAAGCAGCCGTTCAGCATTGCTGAAGATACGTCGTTTGGAAATCTTTAATGAAAGAAATAATCGTCGACTAGTGTCGGGCCACAAAATTATGACGTAAGTCTTACGTAATGTTTGGTGCAAGTAGACTCACTGATCATGATCGATCTTTTGTCGATCTTCGTTCTGTACAGGACATCGACAATGCCATTTTGAGATATTTTCCGGTTTCCGGTTCGATGCTAAACACATTTGGTATGGTGCCCGGCCGAACATCCATATTTCAAACGTTTCGCAAAACTTTTACCTTTGAATTGCTACGCAGTATTTATATCACTCATTGGGCGAAAGATAAAACTCGATAACGGTTGGACTTATCTCTGTAATCCGAAGTGTGCTGGTTTTTGTTTCGTGGCTCTAACTCAGGGGGGAAATGGCGCGTGAAGTGGCAGCCAGAAGCGTCGCCGCCGTGAAAAATCTGCTGGGCATACGGATCAGTGATGATGGTGGGATTCTCTCAGCGATAAGGGCATTAGCGGAATCTGGTGGTAAGATGGTTTCACTGGAGTATGGATAGTGATATTTTACTAAGTTTATAACGCTTATTTGAAGGCACCAATAATTCACAAAAAAATAGTTTGCTCGAGTATCCGTTGCTCCCGCACTCCAGCGCGTATAGGGTCGCTAGGATGGAGATCGACAAATGTATACTGGCAGCGCAGAAACACTTGATGGATGAGGAGCTTGAATTCGCCCGAAGTATAATTATTGCCACTACGCTCATGATTGAAGTGCAAATATTGAGTCCGTGTTCCTAGCACTGGGACTGGCTGGGTTGCACATTTTGGCTGCATGTTTGCGTTGGCTAATGTAGGTCTGAGCCTGAACTATGTCATGTAAGCACTGCTTTACTGGACTGGGCTGAGACTGCACCCTTAATTTTCTTGATTTCTTGCACATCTAGTCCATGGTACTTTGCAAGCTTCAGAAAATCTACCGTCGGCAGGAAGTAAGCCATACATACGAGTATGAGCTTTTTCGTTGATGAACATTCAATATCGATGGCAATCGGTTCGGAAAAGATATCGACAAAAAGCCTATTTTCTGATCACATGGTCTAATACAAAATGTTCTGCTGACAAGCTTCCTCGAAAACAATTGAAATAAATCGGGAGGAAAACGGAAGCAATCACCAAAATCAGTTATCACATCGATGCGACTTCCTTTTAGGCGACGGCTGAAATACCAAGACAAAAATGGCACATCACGGAGTAGTCGCAACAGCTATGCTTTTATTTACGCACCGATCAATCGGGAAATGCGAGGGCTTACAGCATAGCGTCCACCGGGCCGCGCTTCTGCAGGCAGAGATACCGTTATACAGACCGCAGACAGACCGCTAGAGACCTTTACTAAGACACCCCGGTTGGGGGTAGAGTAGGTGCCCGACTAGGTCGAAGTCGCACGCTGACTAAGGGCACGAGCCTGCCATGCATAATGCATGTACCATACGCAAGCGTGTCATAGCAACAACACGAAGTGAACCCTAGCTCAGACCCGGTCATGCACAGCACCATGGGCCCTTCGACTGAAATCACAATCAACTCGCGACTATGTAAACTAAGCCACATGCAAATAAGTAGTCACCAACCTGATATCAGAGCTTCACTCCAAATCATCATCATTCGCATTCGCATAACAGATACTGCTCGTTTTCCGGCTCATAATTTTTCAAAATTATTTTTAGTGCAAAAATAAATCACTGAACGTCGCACAAGATGTCAGAAACGAAGCTGTTAGCTTGTATGGTTTGTGTCCGTGTTAGACTTGGCCGACCTTGTCTGAGCCCTTAGACTTGTCGAACGTAATACGATGGCCGTCGTCTAAGGGTGCAAAATTCGCCATCATACACCTGGCATCCACTCATGTCACCGATTCACGGTGCAAGTGAGATTCTGCCGCACTGTTCACAGGAACTTCTGCTCCATGATGCTCCTCAGCAGGATTTGGGACGTTAGAGACCGTTATAACTCCTCTTCGCCTCCTGCATTCTCCTAAATCTTCCTGAAGATGCCAAATGGGAAAAACATCGAACTGCCAAATGGGAGTTGGACTCATCCAATGGAGTTTATAAGGTAGATTCCAGACACATAGCCCAGGTAACTGCTGTTCAAACTATATCTAATTCCAAGTGTGTGCTGCAGGAATTGTATATCAACATTTAGCTTAACTACAAAACGATATCAGCTTCGGCTCTTCGCTTCAACGATTTAGAGCCTTGAAAAAGAAAACCTTGAAGGATTTGTTTATGTTTCACAAAAAATAGTTGCATAACTCTGAGATTGTGGCCACTGAAGGTTGTTGGGTATACATGCTCACTGCGCCCAGTGGTGGCGACGCACATGGGGCAGCTATCTACCCGGTCGGAGGAGAATGTTGGCAAAAAGCCTCGGTGGGCAGAGCCTAAAGTGTCCCTGCAAAATCATCAGAACTAAGTACAATTTTCCAAACAGATGTCATAATACGTTTAAAAATCGTGATGGCATAATTTATCTTCAGCCCATTTGGCCTTTGCTCCTCCCCGTCTTTCCGGTCATTTCCTCACACCCCGTCTCGGTGGAGGGGGTTGTTGCAACCACCTTCTAATCTCCAAACTAAGCGTCGCACGAAAACGAAAGAGGTGTCATCGGAAAGCGCTAGACGAGTAGGGCCAGACATCACTCCAAAATGATTTTTTCTTAAAAAATATGTGGCGTCACTAGGGCCCACAAGTTTCACGACTTGCATCATGCGTTTGGCTATGGGGACTTTCGGTTTCTTATTTTTGGGGTGATTCGAAAAATATTTTGAATCAGAAAAAGGAGGCGAAATATACCATGGTCCTAACATTTTTGCCCACCCAAAAATATTCATTTTTTATCCATTTCAAAGTATGAGTTCTCAATTTGCATTAACTTTTATTTTCATAATTGGTAGAGCATGTCGAAAAATGTTGTTCGAAGTCAACTTGCACACCTAAATAGTGTTTACTTTTGCCAGAATCTTCGATTTTAACTATATTGAGCACAGATTCAAAACTAATACATCATTTTTTTAAAAAGGAACACAATTCCTCTGGTCCATTTTGTTTCATCCCTAAGGATAAGCAAATAAGCTCATGCTGAAAGCGTCATTAATATACATATATATACATATATATATATATATATATATATATATATATATATATATATATATATATATATATATATATGTGTGTGTGTGTGTGTGTATATATTCTATTATATTAATATGTCATCCGTCAAAGAGTGAGGACTTGTTGAACATTTCTGGATTTGACCTCAATTGACCTTGATTAACCCGTTGACCCTAGATGATCTGATCTTAAAATTTTCACACATGACAAATTGATGCGGGAAAGGTATGCCAAATGTCAGCCTGGCGCCGTTCTTTCACTATCCACGGGAAACCTTAGGGGGCACCTGCAGCCCGAGCAAATGCCCATATACCGGAAAGAAGTGAGCAGCTGAAATAACAGACTCGCTGGACGGGTCCACGCTTCGTATATGCTACATTTACATCTATGCAATTGCGATATGACTAGGGGTCAAGCGTAGTTGACCAGTGGTCAAGGAAGGGGTCAAGCACAGCTGAGGGCAGCTTCCGGTCGTTCCGAACTAGGATACAATTTAGCAAACTCACAAATGCAGCATGCTTGCGCAATGAGCGGACTACACACGCACTGCGCAATATGACTGGTTTGGAGGAGTGCCTCGGCTAATTATGATTGCCCTATTGTTTTGTTGTGTACTGTGTTTTGCTTAAGGTCATAGTGTTGTGTATATTTTGCATGCTTGTATGCAACATGCTTTTATATCAGGTATTCCACTTCATGGACCAGTTTCACCGCTACCTTTTCCATCATGTCCTTCCGAGTAATTCGTTCCGGGCTAGACAATGTGGCCCTTTATAGTCGTCAAGTTATATCGGTGTGCACAAAACACTCCCTTGGCGCTGGTTCCCATGTCTGGATCAGTCAGCTGCGCTTGACGGAAGTGCCGCGTACTGCACCGCATGTCCTATGTACTTATAATGGCGACTTGCCATCATTGGCCTACAGCAGCTTCGGCGTCTCAGTTCTGGAATGGGGTGGAGAGAACAGCCGAGCAAAGTGGGAATTAGAAAATATTCGTCTTCACCTGGACAGAGTGCACGCAAAACAATGCTATGGCGACGGAAATTTTTCAGACAGAATAGTTCGCGACAGATATTGAGAGATTGATGCATAATTGTTATTTTGGAGTGTCGAAAATGAAACACAGCAGATAAGTTTCTATATGTTATCCCTTTCAAGCCAAATTTGTCATTGGAACATATGCATTGGGACATATACAATTGAGGATGGAAAATGGGGCATGAGCATGGTGAATTAAGCGTTGCGACATTCACATTTTGCACATAGATGGACAGAGACATTAGGACAATTAAATTGGGAAAATGGACTAGGACCTGGATATTGAGACATTAGCATTGGGCATTGGTCAGAGGTGAAAAAGTACTCTCTTACCATCCATGGAGAATGGTAAGAGAGAACATTTCCATGAAAATAGCAAGTGGGTCCATGTGCAACGTGTTATGCACATGGACCTGATGACGTGACACTTTTTGGTAGCGCAATCTTGTCGAGACCATGAACGACCTCACTGTATTAACCCCAGTTTCATTTCCTTTTAAAAAAACGGCTTCGTTTGTTTCTCAACTACTTGAAATCGACGCGGTCTAAAAATCGACCGTGAAGTGGAAGGTGAAGTGTCTTAAAATGTTTTGTGTGGCACCGCTGTGGTCCACACCAATGCTGAGCAACAATACAACGTGTTTCATTGTTATCAGATGGGGTCATCAACCCGCTGAGCCAGCCACTTTGTCCCATGGTCATGTAGGATTATGACAGCCAGATTGGGCTGAACGATGTTGCCTCAGTCGTGGTCTCAGTCGTGGTGCTTCCGTGGACAAAGCACGCCTTCCGGCTCTACTGGATTGGGTCCCAGCTGCAATTGCGTAAGCCGCATTACGTATGGTGTTGCCCTGATACTTATAGTAATCAACGCCTGCCGATACTGGTCAATGACTGGATCAACGCGTGCCAGGGCTAACAAGTGCCTGGACCACCACCTGCGAGGGCCGACCAATGACGGAACCAACGCCTGCCGAGGCTGACCATCGACTGGATCAACGCCTGCTCAGACTGATCAATGACTGGACCAGCCACGGCCAGCGGATGGGCTCTTGCTGCAGACATCTTGCAGACACATGATGCATTTTCGCCGCGACGCAGGGCTAACATGTGCTGGGTGGTGCGTCAGTGAGCGACGGCGCAGCCAATAAAGGCAAATAAAGTCGTACGCTGAACTAATTATGTGCTAGTTCAGACGTTCTAGAAATACATGGGATATGGTGATCTTCAATGTGAACATTACCCTTTCCTGGGAAATGGCATCAAATTTAAAATGAATGCGGAAAATGAAGCTGCACTTTGGCCACTGACCTTTGTCGAACATGGTGTGTGTGCTTTGCATCGTTTCTCTTTTAAGTCAACGGCAGTGACAGTTATTTCCCGCAATAGTTGTTGTATTTGATAATATTTTAGACAAAAATCCCAATGTTCGCCTAAAAAGCACAAACTTGCATGGTCCTTTCAACAATATTAAACAATGCGAATCACATCTCGTTCAACTGTATAGAACACTTTTTTGGATGATTTCATCTCATTGAATCAAAATGGCTGAACTAGTCTCAATTGAATCACAGAATATGCAATTCAGCATGTCTAGTTGATAAAGGATGTCTATCGGCTAAAAGGCTTCAGGTCTGTCACAAAACCATGGGGTCCGGGTCCGACGATGTTCAGATTCAACAGGGAAAATGGCAAATTAGCAACAGAAGGGTAGAAAACTAGCGGTGGGGAGTCCGAACCTCAGGACCCATCTGGGAGCTCCAGCCATGATAGCATGTTGGCAGGTTGTAGAATACTGGCTGGAAGAAGCACTGGGAAATTGCAGGCCAGCCGGCGTTGGGTGCATGGCTAGTTGGGGGCCTAAATACTGATGAAGAGGTGAACAGGATCCTAGGTCAGGGGGTCCTGATCATACGTCACCTTCAATATTGATCTACTACCACTTTCAATACGTGTGGCCTTATGTGTACGCCACACATTTGCGGAACTTCCACAAACACCGTTCGCACCACACAAACAACTCCATTGGCTCCCAAGGAAGAATATTTCCTAAGGTTATTTTTCTGAGTGGTGCGGCTGTGTCTGTGAATAAGTTTCTGAGGAGCAATAAATGACGAATCCATAGGAAACGCAGACCACATAATTTCATCCCTCAATGAAATCCATCTGGGAAGGAGGACATTGGAAATAGAATGTTCTATGGCAATGGTTTGTGGGAACGAAAATATTGATTTTCAAGACGTAGAAGGAATATGAACTGCCACCGAATTGTTCGGGGAGATTAAGAAAACTGTATCCATGAATGCCACCAAGAGCTGCCTGAGTATTTTATCACTGTCTCACTGAGGGTCCCCGTGTACAATCTGGGTAAGCCGAAGCAATAATAGCAGTACAACAGAAGGGTGCAATAATAATGTTGATAAATTGGCTGTGAAGATACATCTTTGTATTGTCGATGAGCTGAATATTTCCAAATATTCAAAAACATATCAAGAGAAGTTGCAAATCTACTCAGCACCAGCGAATCAAGAGCATGGACTCCATGCTCAAAATTTGCTAGCACCGACTGGCACTACCGCGGCTCAGTTGTTCCAATTTCTCAGATTCCGATTTAGTTGGTGCTTTCAATATAAATTATCCAAGGGTGATGCTTTTCAATCTGTATCGAGAAAATCAAGGGTCTATGGTTCGCATGAAGATATTCCCAGCCAAATTTCAATGCTGTATTATTTGTTACATATGATTAGTGTTGATGTAATTAATTCTGATTTGATTATTATCGATTGCTTAATTTATAAAATCGATCTTTCAATATGCACAGAAAACAATCAATTTTTCCAAATGCCACCATTTCTGCCGCATGTATTTAAATAGAAGAGTATCTATTTCCCTTACTCATCATTCTTCGCCAGTTTTCCACGTTTCCATGTCAGATTATTTAACAGTGAATCAGAAAGGAGCAGTACATCATGACAGAAGTTTTACATATACCGTGGCGGTTACTTCACACAATAAAATATTTAATCGATGCGGGTCGACGGCGGCTACTGCAGGACGACGCCACCAGTGGCAGGTTTTGGAACTACTGCCACGGCAGTTTATTGCGACGGTCTCCTAACCCAGGAGATCGGGGCTCGGGGTTGGGGTCGTTTCCCCACCCCCCCAAGGTTTTTTGCAGATAGTGGATAAAAAAATTGCGCACGGCAGAGCGCCAGAACTTGGCATAATTTTCAGCATCAATTTGGCATGCTGTGTGAGAGGTTTGGAGTCCGGATATCTACGGTCAACGGATTTGTCAAGGTCGAGTGAGGTTACCTCCAAAAACGTTTTACTAGTCGTCACGCTTTAATGGATAAAGATATTTTAAGGAAACTTCCAGCGTTTGCTTATCATTAGGGATGGAACAAAACGCATTCTAAGCGTTTGCTTAGAAGAATTTGTACTTTTTCGTTTCTAATTTCTTTAGTTTTGTATATTGGCCATTTTGGCTAAAATCAAAGATTCTAGCTAAGCTAAGCAGTTTTGTGAGAGCAAGTTGACTTAAAACAACGTTTTCCAGTCCGCTCTACCCATTGGACAATAATATTGAAGAAATTCACCACCGAAGATGATTGAATATTCTTTTTAATAAAAGGTTGTACTTGTGGTGGATGAATATTTTAAATGCCATAATTCTTTCCTGATCAAATATTTTTGTCTGAAATCTTTTTAAAAAAATGAACTAACGAGAGCCAAAAACATGATGTCGGTCGTGAGCACATAGACCCCCGTAGTGACATCACTTTTAGGGGACACAAGTTTGGGGGTGGTTTCGGGCCCGACTCGTCGAGCTCCTTCCGATGACACCCGTTTCGTTTTCGCACAAAGCTTGGTTTTGGGATTAGAGAAAGTATAAAAGAACCACCCGAGACGGAATATGATGATCTGACCAGAAATACTGCGGGGGTTAATGAATTGCTTGCCTGTGAGGAAATATAGCGGAACTAAAAACCTCACGCATTTTGAGCAATGCCACATATATTTTGCTCTCTAATAGTGGTGCAACCACGGGAATTTACCATCAAAATGTCATGCGTACTAACTTGGTGCACTGCGAAATAGAAGCTTATCTTGATATTGTCGTATCTGTGAATCACACTAATGATTTTCCCAGAATTTGTAGCCAAAATAGAGACAAAATAGATCAGTCATGGAAAATAGTTCTGTCTTGCATTCTGTCAAATGCGACTATAACAGTGCTACCATATTTGGGATATAATCAAACCTAGATGCAGACCTGGGCATTAGAAAACCAAACATTATTCTTGTTTTATCATATTTGGTGATATAAACCCATTATTTGCTACAAAGCTAGCGATATAATTGAAATATCACCATGACCATAATAACATAGCCATGCGGCTATCTTATGATACTAAAGACATTCAGATATTAATAAAATTAAATGTTGACACCGGGACTAAAAGACAAACTTTAAAGTCTTCCATGTTTGCCGACAGGAACCCGAATATTCTGGTAAGTCAAGGACCAGTAGCGATATTTTTCAAAAATGGCTGTGGGGAACACATGGAGTTTTCCGTGCGATTTGTCTGATGCACATGCTTCCACACACATACTTCAATTAAACTTATTCGCTTCACATCCCAGCCATATAACATGAATTTCTCGAAGTGTTAACACCGCTTCAGGCCACCATCGCGTTGCTTTCGATCCATATAGTGTGCATCTGGGTATCAAGAAGCGTTTATCTTCCTTTTACTTTAATTTGATGCAAATATGTTCAGTTTCGACAACATCGAAAACATGTTTTCTCACGACTGTCAATAATAAATTATCGAGTTCATCACAACAAATTCGTACTGGACACAAGAACATGACTTGGAGATCTTTATCTGTTTTACGACGCATCTACTGCTTTTGGTAATGTAGCATCGCCAAACTCTCACGCCGATTGGTTACGGATGAAGGGTAGCTCAGGTGGGGCTCGAATCCACAGCCTTTCGGATGATAGGCAGGAACCTTACCCCAAGACTACTCGCCACCACAAACAAGACCTTACCCTTAGAAGTCCCTGCACCATTTTCCGACAACATTGTGCTTAACTTCAAGAGGCGCTGGAGTCGAAGTGGAGTGTCTAGACAGACGTGGGTTTCGATTCTGCGGAGCGTTTGGGGACTCGGATCCAAGACTCAATTTGCATAATTTGATTGTCTCAAACGGAAGCGCTAGCAGACGACGGAAAATGGTGGGCACACAGCGCCGACAGACGCCAGAAGATGATGGGCACACAGCGCCGGCGGACCACAGAAGATGGTGGGCACACAGCGCCGGCGGACCACAGAAGATGGTGGGCACACAGCGCCTCAGGCAACAGAAGATGGCGGGCACACAGCGCCGGGGGGACGACGGAAGATGGTGGGCCGTCAGACGACAAAATATGGTCGGCACACAGCGCCGGGGGGACGACGGAAGATGGTGGGCACACAGCGCCGGCAAGAGAAGGGGCAACACCCGGGACGGAGATGGTGGACACACACCCGGCAACGGCAGAAGAGGTGGCACACAGCGCCGGGGGGACGACGGAAGATGGTGGACACACAGCGCCGGCAGACGGCAGAAGATGGTGGGCACACAGCGCCGGGGGACGACAGGAGATGGTGGACACACAGCGCCGGGGGGACGACGGAAGATGGTGGACACACAGCGCCGGCAGACGACAGAAGATGGTGGGCACAGAGGGCCGGCAGACGACAGAAGATGGTGGGCCGGCAGACGACAGAAGATGGTGGGTACGCAGCGTCGAAGCAGACTTAGTAACGACAGCGGTCTCACGGCAAGTGTTCCAGCTGTGTATGATGATGATGCTTACATTGATTATCACGTCCATCTGCACATTGACATACATATCAATGTGCAGATGGGCCTCATCTCCACACTGAAAATATTAGGATACTAGGATTAATATTAGGAATTCGCCACCAAAAGTAGTCTAGAAACAGATCGCGTCAGCCTCAACCCGGGAATCTTTGAGTGACGTAACAGATACGACAAATTTACGAAAACGGGCAATCATCGAGACCAAGTACTAGTGTGGACAGCACCATGTCGTGGTTCCTTGATTAACCCGCGCACGTCCGGGGGAGGGGGCAGATATCTGCCCCCTCCTGTTTTTCCTCATTTGCCGCCAAACTAATCGGGTCATATAGCTGTTTATTGGTCTTTTCCGCATAACCTCATACATTTATAATCCTGGGTCATCTCAGGTCAGGTCACCAGATCAGGCGAAGTGACCCAGCTACACTCAGAGTTCTAGGTGGCATAACATCCACAATCATTGGGCAATTGATTTCGAACTTATAGCATGTCATGCTCTCATCAGGGACCATAATATGTATATCGGTTTCATCGTAGCATTGACCTTAGGTCAGGTCGCTGCCATGGCTTCCCCATTATAGGGCCATGGTAAAACATACAAATGCTTCCTGGTTACATATTTGCGCTCGGAATGATCTCACAACGGTTGTGGTATGTAGATGGAAGCCATGCTCAATGCTACCGCTGACATTTTTGCTCAGTGACCTCACCAAGGTCTCTGAGGTCACCTGAGATTACTACACATTTGTGCGCACTATATCGCACTGCATTGAGCTAGAATGCTGAAATTACCGTCATTGTGCTTGTATCGCCAATTCGTGTCGATTGATACATTACATAACCTCCATAGGCGAATTTTATGACCTTGACCTGAGTTTCGGTTGACCTGACCTTACATTACACCGCCTAATGTCGGTAGCGCATTTCAAGGACTGTCGAATAGCGTTCGCCGTTTGTTTCTATTTGTTACAGATCCTGAGATATGTGCAATATCTCAGGATCCTGAGATATCTGCAATATCTCAGGATCTGTTCGCCGTTTGTTTGTATCTGTTACAGGTCCTGAGATATGTGTCAATAACTGAGTCCCACCTGATCTGGTCGAATTTGACCTATGATGACCCAGTGACCTGACTGTTGACCTGAGCGAAACAATGACCGAAACACTTTCGATAGAGCCTGTCACCAGCTATCCAACGCCGTTTTCCATTTGTCGCCGGCTAGCATAGTTCTAGAGATCTTATGGGGGCACACATCTGCAACCCCCGGTTCGACATTCGAACATTCGAAGTTGGCGCGGACCTCCGGACGTGCGAGTGTTAACACGTGCCCTGGAGGGGGGGGGGGGCGAAATCCTCCCACCCCTCCGGTTTTTGGTAGAAAACTCCAGATTTTACCGGCCAACATACGACATTGTTTGTGTACCTGCTGAAAAATGACCGGCGCGTTGCTTAAAGTAAGTAAAATGAAAATAAACGTTAAATCTTCGAGTTAGGGGTCGTTAACCCGCGCCGTCTTTCCGGTCAGATTCTCCCATCCCATCTCGGGGGGGGGGGGGCGGTTGGAAACCCCCTCTAAATTCCAAACGAAGCGTCGCAAAGCGGCGTCATCGGAAAGCGCTCGACGAGTATGGTCCGGATCCACCCTCCAAAACAATTTCCCCCAAAGTGACCTTACCAGGGGGCTAGATTTTCACGACTTTTCACGGCTTACATTATGTTTTTGACCCAGGGAACTTCATTTTGGGAATATATGGAAAGCGAAAGTTATTTGGAATGAGAAAAGGACAGCGAAATCGACCAGGGCTATAATTTTTTAGGTTCCCAAAAATCAAAATGTTATTTTTTTGAAACTTCAAAATTTTTAGTTTTCAATATTTCTTTAATTTTCCTTTTCCAATGGGTAGAGCAGACCAAGAAACGTTGTTGGAAGTCAACTTGCCCTAATAAAAAAATGCATGTACATGTAGTCAAAAACGAAAAAAATGAAAAATTCCACTTATTCGTTTTGTTGCATCCGCAAAGATAAGCAAACGCTAAAAGTTTCATTACAATATCTGTAACCACTAAAGCGTGACAACTGGTTGAACTTTTTCGGAGGTGACCTCACTTGACCTTGACTAACTCGTTGACCCTAAATGACCTGACCAAAAAAATTTGAATCAGCTTGTCAAATTGATGTGGGAAAAGGTATGCCAAATTTGGGCGCGCTGCCCTGCGCCGTTCGTCCGCTATCCGCGAAAAACCTGAGGGGGGCGGTTGAAGACCACCCCCTTGAGACGGGACGGATTAAGGTGTTTCTAATCCAAGGTCATCGGCGAATAACTAGAAGTGGCGTTCACTGGGGGGTTGATAGTGTCCAGACCTATCTCCAACCCTGTCCATAATTTTTAATCTGCATTCTGTGAAGTTTACTACTATTACAAATTGTATGATTCCCACATGTCAAATTAGATAATAGTATAATAGAAGCTACAAATATCTCAGAGCACCTCCACCACTTCCGGGTGCATCAGAAACTGTAATTTTTGTTCTAAAAATATATGTGAACAAATGCAAAGTCGCAAACCGTTAGCTAAGAACGCGTAGCCGGCTACCCAAGCACATATGGTTATCAGACTAGTACTTTTCGAAGTATAAGCAGCCGGTGGACAGGATTAAAGGAAATCCCCTCCATTGTGTAGCCCCATGTACACTTTTGGCTTCCTTTGCTTTCTTTTCAAAGTTGAAGAAATTAAGCGATATATTTTGACATGAATTATAGTTCGCGCAGACTTGCAAGGTCATCGGGTTCTTCCGATTCGAGAAAGCAACGGGGCGTGATCGGTGTCCCAACACTAATCGTGATAAAATACCCGCGTTGGGAGTATGCTTAAGATCAACTGGGAATTTGTCTGCAAATGACTAAAAGTTCGTTGACTTCCGACATCTCTGTGTGATTCTTTCTTTTTATTCGGTACAGTGGAGAAACTCCATACACAACAAATAGTGGGGAGACGGACGTATGTCTAAATTCGAGCGCATCAAGTCTCTGAAACTATTGGGGTTAACAACACAGAACTTGGAGGATAGTTGGGACAAGGCAACACGAGGCGAACAAAGTCACAGGTCAGAGACTGAAGCCCCGAAGTCAACTGCGATTTTACCACCCGAGTGAGACGATTTGAGGAGCATCGACACGACTTAGCCTGGCATAATCCATACTATTTAATTAATGCCATAGTATTTGCAATACCGCACAGCCAGTTATGCACGCGTCTGATTTAAGCATTGCTGCATGACCTACGCAGTAGATGCGCCCTTAATCTCAAATAACTCAAATAACTGACTTAAGCATCACCAGCATCCTGTGTCCGTTATCTGGATCCAGTGTGTCCGGATCCAGCTTCGATTCCAGTCATGCGCCCATCCCGGCCAGCAACAGCACCACAACGTCCATTTCGATTGGGTTCGAACTGTCAATGTTGACTTCGAAAGCGGATGTCTGTAATGGATGTCGGCCGAAATCTAGAACTCTTACGCCACGTGGCACATCGCTCAGCTCTGCCTCGATAGTGCGGAAAGCAGTCGGTGTGGCTGGGGTGAGGATGAGGGGCTGAATCTGCCCACTGTGCCGGGCTGGCGCCATCCGGTGTATATTTGTCGTCCTTGTGCGCTGTTGGTTTTCCACGTCTGAGCCGAACCACCACCGAACGTGGGTCTCCTGGTCGTTTGAGCCTTCAGCGCCGCCGGCGTCCGTGAGCGCGAGTCTCGCCGTGGCTCGGCGGACCGACTGTGCAGAGCTTGCGGCAGAATGTGGCACCGTCTCGCCGAGCGGCTCGGTTCACTGCGACCACAGCCGGACTTGTGAGCGAGACGCGAATTCTGATTCGTAGGTAACGTGGTGGCCACGCCGCAGCCGCGTCCGGGATCGTCGAGCCACACGAAGAATGTTGCCAGTGGAAACAGTGGTCCTCATACCTTTTTGCTGGTACGTGCTCTGGTACCCAATCGCTGTTTTTCCTGCGAAAAAGAACAGGCCCGAATACAAGATTCAGTGGCTCTACGGCTCCGGCGCTGGCATCAATTATCTGACGCTTAAAAGGTACTTCCAAGGTTCGTTACTTGGCTATGAGATAACCTTCAGTACATTAAACAAGTGCGTTCCACATGGACGTTCCTAAAATAATGTAGCGCTAGTCGACTTTGCTTCATGTGATATAAATGAACCTTAACTTACGAGGAGGCCAATGCATTCAGCAGCTCCATAAGTGAGAAGGAGAGAGAGATAGAGAGATAGAGAGATAGAGAAGAGAAAGAGATAGAGAAGAGAAAGAGATAGAGAAGAGAAAGAGATAGAGAAGAGAAAGAGATAGAGAAGAGAAAGAGATAGAGAAGAGAAAGAGATAGAGAAGAGAAAGAGATAGAGAAGAGAAAGAGATAGAGAAGAGAAAGAGATAGAGAAGAGAAAGAGATAGAGAAGAGAAAGAGATAGAGAAGAGAAAGAGATAGAGAAGAGAAAGAGATAGAGAAGAGAAAGAGATAGAGAAGAGAAAGAGATAGAGAAGAGAAAGAGATAGAGAAGAGAAAGAGATAGAGAAGAGAAAGAGATAGAGAAGAGAAAGAGATAGAGAAGAGAAAGAGATATAGAAGAGAAAGAGATAGAGAGATAGAGAAGAGAAAGAGTGGAGGGGGTGGAGAGTGGGAGTGCCATGCCAACATATCGTGACCAATATCCTTGACGTCTATATGGGGCAAATTTTAAACCTCTTAACTGACCCAGGCTTCAACCCGTCCCACAGAACGTCGCAATACTTTGTACCTGGCTTTGACTTTTTTGTGCACACATTTCTTACTTGATATGAACATAGGATACTCCTTTGTATTTTACTACACATACGATTATGTTTACATTACCAGCCCAGATTACCTGTAGCCGTTTCTTTGACATTTACCCCGTTTACGTGAGCAGGTCAGCCGCAAATGGAAATTTCCGACCCGGTCGATTCCCAAAAGGCCCCATCGTGCGGCCCGTTTACAAGAGCAAGGCAGCCGCCTAATGATTTTTTACGATTTGACGGCTGACGCAACCTGGCGAGAAATTCCCAATATTTGGCGCATTTTTTAGATTCTGGCGCACCTGGTCCGATAAACGGAGTACACGGGCACAAAGCATCATCAATAACCCACGTTGTTAGATGTTGTCTCGGCAGAGATATAGGAAATATGCGAATTCGAAGGATTCACGTAGCCGATGACACATTATCGATGACAACATAGACCTTTCCCCTTCGTAAACCAAACGGTGCATTTTTCCCAAACTAGACGATGTTCTATAAGTATAGGTTCCAGACTATGTCATGGTGCATTGTTCCAGACGGCCTTGTTACAGACTATGTAATAGTCAAATATATAGGGTAAATCAGGTTCACTACGCAATCCAAAAGATAAATCAGCAAAACCCAAACGCTGTCACAAATCCGCGAGTTGAACTCTCCACCACATCGTAAATCTCACAATTGGGGCACGCACCAACAACGTCACAAATCATCGCAGCTTGCAGATGTTACGTGCCTGATTTTTGTA
Organism: Imbricaverruca yamaguchii; assembly: GCA_034440575.1. Lineage (NCBI taxonomy): Eukaryota > Metazoa > Arthropoda > Thecostraca > Neoverrucidae > Imbricaverruca > Imbricaverruca yamaguchii. Next base: position 791,972 of record JAOTOL010001416.1, on the reverse strand, counting down.
TTTCGTCACTACATTTGGAATTATAATTATTAACAAGACGTTTATTTCATAATTACCCTACATTTACTCAAAACATCGCAGAGAATAGTTTCAAGAAGTACCAAGTTCAGCCATACCGTAAATTGTTAATGATTGGCGCTTATCGCAAACTTCCACCTACCGAAGCATACATTTTACGCTCAGCTTTCGCATGTCTTGCTACGCAAAAGCCGGTTTACAAGAGCATTATTTACGCAAGTTTTCCAAATCGCATTGTATTCGGAAGTGTTGCTGCTCATGTAAACTGGGTAAATTGACTTCATTTCTGACCGGACCTTGTGAATGATTAACTGCCGTAAGTCATACAGCCAAGAAATTTAATCTCCTTGGTGCCAAGTCATCTACTGTTTTTTCTTATTCACGAAACCACCTCAATTCCAGCCAACTTCTGAAGGGGAGGTCCGTATATACTCCAACTGTTTCTCATCACGACACAATTGCTTCGTGCACGGCTAGGTTTGGTTCTGCGATATGGCCGAGACTAAGAAAAGCAGTATAACAAACCAACTAAGGGAAGATACATTTTATGCGATGTGTAATTATGTTGTAGACAAGGTACCGGAACAGGAGACAAAGCTTTAGACCACAAGATTATATCGCGAGGGCAGAATTGAATGCTTCCATGTTAGCACCAAGGCGTTCCACTCGGCACGTGTGGGTTGTTGCAGGCTATTTATTGGAAACGAAAAAAAGAAGACTATAAGTCGAGATATTTCAACCAATATCATGAAATACACTGTTGTTGCTCGTCGCCGATATGTAGTTCTCGACCAGTTTTCATTCTTCCCAGCAAGTGGGGAAGATGCTCGCCGATGATGAAAGCTTTTCTTTTGTTGTGGGATTTCATTATTTTGTGTTTTTGATCATTTTGCTTCATAAATGCAACAGAACGGTAGCCGCAGTTCGTTGTGGCGTCTGATCAAGTGCTATCACAAGAAGTAGCACCGTGATAAGACCGGTCAGGTTAGCTTATTGATTTACAGTTCATTCCACAATGCTACGTTTGTACTACTATTTCAATTGGGCAATGACCATATCACATCACTATCTCTGACGATGCTAACTGTTGTGACGTTAAATGTCACTTACATACCTTGAGCTGGAGTAGCCTTACTTGCCTTCATTTGCCTATTTATTAAACATTTAGCCTCTTGGGATATGAATGAGATATATCTGAACATGTGATAAGGTAAAAGTTGTCCCGTGCCTATTTCACACATTTGGGACCATTCGTACACGATCGATGCAAGCGGTTCAAAGCCTGTACAGAACCTCGCATTTTGCGAGATTGGCAACATGCCAGGTGACATCATTAGTTTCACCAATTGGGCCATAGAATTGCCCCCAAATTAGACGAACTTGGGCTATCTGGTGGCGGTCTCTCTCTCCCTCCCCCCTCTCTCTCCCTCTCTGTCTTTCTCTCTCTCTCTAGTGGCAATCCGGGAGTCGATTTTGCCATCAAACCCCCATCTCCCCATCTCAGACCATGAGTGGCTGGTTAAAGGATCACGTCAGGAGGCGACTGGTGAAAGGATACACGAATCGCCATGTTCAGTCGGTAAACTGGAGCCAGACGTGTCGCAGCGGGTGAGCGGGTGAGGAAGCAGATCGATGCGTCGGCCGCTGATGTGGGACGCTCGGGGCTGGCGGCCAGATTGCTACCGCCTGCGGCGCGGCACCTACCGCTGGCACAGCAATTTTCCTCATCCTACCTCGGCTCAACAAACATTGCAGGAGAACGCGATTTGCATCGCCTCCGGGTCGCAGGTGGTCAGCGGAACCCGTGATATCCCACTAACCGCACAGCCACGGTCGGACCGGGGAGATGAACGGAAACAGACACGCTGGCTACGCTGCAAGTGTAATGTTCAATGCGATGCATGTCTGTATGTATGTACTAGGTGCATCCGTCGGTTGTAAGCCGGCATAGAGTGGTTTTCAAGCTGATTCCAGCGGACCGCACTTTCACTCAGGTCAGGAGAAATCAATTTTATCGAATAGGGGAAGCGGTGAGCGGAAGTTCCGCTGCCCGGTAAGTTGTCCCGCCGAACACATGCTTCCTGTGTAATTTAGATTGGGATGCCGCACAATGTTGCGCACACGCGCAAAACCCACTGGAATTGCAGATGTGAAAAGAAAGGGGAAAGTATTTGCAAACTTGGAAATACAAAGGGGAAGGGGAATTCCAAAACCGTCCCATCAAAAGACTACAAATAGACACCCATTGTGGCATCAGCACTACACCTGATATGCACAAGCAAGCCATTTGTTGTCCAAAGGCACCGATCTAGTTGCTGTGCCGGCTGGGAGGAAATTGGGGATGCGGTCAAGGCTGTTCTTTCAAACATGTGACAAGTTTGGTTGTCCATGGCAGTGACAACAACCATTGTGTACACTTGATGCTATAAAATGTAGTACCGGCTGTCTAAGTTTGACCTTTCCACTCTTCGGCGTGCATGGCTGTGACGTCTGATACCAGTAGAACACAAGTATAGCTCATATTCTGGGATTCACCAAGACTCAGCTGTGCTAGTCTGACGTGGACTATGACATTTGTATGATGTTATGAACGGAGTGGGTATTCTGATGTTCTCCGCATATAACATCAACTGAGCGACAGAGTCAGTTGAGTAGCGAAGTGGGGACGGGGACAGCCCCCGGGGGGCTCAAAGCGTCAGTGCAGTGGGGCCTTATGGAGTTCCTGGGCCAACGTGAGAGCCCATAGGGGTGAAAGGGGCCTCTAGCTGACGGAAATGGTCCCGGGGCGATGAAGAAGGATCAGACTCAACGAATAGTGCCCACATGAAGTTGTTATTAGCCCTTAGCTGGGCTAACGTGAAGGGTTTCTAGATCGACGGAGAGGCTCCGGATAGTTGAAAGGGCCCACAGTCAAAGGTCAAAGGAAGTCGATGACACTTCGAACTTGAATTATAGACGGAATTATAATGGAGTGACAATTGTTTATTGGTAAGCTCTGGCATAGCTGGAACAATTCTGAGACACGGCCAAGTAGAAACTGCTGAAATCAGGTTTGGGTGGGGGTTTGTCCTTGGCGTTTGTCAGACCTGAAAGATGATACACTTTGAAGGTAAAACAGTGACTGGTGATCTTGAAAGTGCCCTCTCCTGTGGACAAGCTGCTGACGTGTCTACGTGCGCAAGGCATTAGCGGGTAGAATGTGCTTGTTCAACCTACAATTGTTTACTCCTGAAAGCGGGATGTTCATTCGTGCAAAGGCAGAACTACTCGATGCAGTATTCTGTGAACGTCGGCAACTTTCGTTGTGCTATTGACTTACCCATTTTATTTTATTCACTGCATAACTAGCAATGGCCAGCTCAGCTGGCTGTGATGACCAATGGCCCTGGTTAGTCCAGCTTTAGCGTCACTTCTGTATATCACCAAGTCTACCAGACACCAACAACAAGATACCCCGGCATCGACAAGCGAAACAGACTCTTGACCTTGACTCTTACTCTGACTCTTTCCACTGACACAAGCACATACATGACAGTGATGAAGGCAGTACCTGTTGACATTACCTAGACCAAAGGCTCGATACAGTTGGTTTTTCTGCAGACCTTCGAAGTACTCCGTAAATTAGACATGTATTCCATTACATATCAAGTACCAACATTCCCAATAAATGTAAATTCTCATAGCATGTTTCCGATAATATGCGATCAAAACGCAGATGTGAATATTGTTCACACCTGCTTGACCGCACATATTTACAAGTCAACACGTATTCACTCACGTGACATGGTTCGCGTACATTCGCTACACCCAACAGTACAATGAATGCATGAAGTGAAAAAATAGATTATAGGTAATAAGTAAGGTCTCCGCCAGTAGACACACATTGTTTTCGCAACAAATCAACAACTATGCCCAAACTCATGGGAACCGGTTACGCAATGACAACCAATGGTAGAGCTACCATTGGTGCTCTCTTATGTGTGTGCGCACTGACCCTGATGCCTTTCATCCTGAAGATATAGCAACCCACGACCAGCATGAGCAGACCAGAAGCCCTGATTGTGCACAGTTGTACACAGAAGCCTGACCAGACTCGACACAGCTGTCAGATGGTCGCCGGTGGTGACATATGGTGCGCTCCGACATTGAGTTAATGCTGCAACCCGGAGCATGGTCGCGTTGGAACTGCGGCCGGAAACACATGCGACAGTTGCAGAACTTAGACGTGCAATATATACAATTGAACATCAGGCTGCCATGGCAGACATGTACATATCAGCACAATTCATGACTGTGCATGCACATGTCCCTAACTTCATTATCTACAGCGTTGACGTGCATTGCGAATAGACGTCCACGCCTGCCATTCTGACAACGAGGTAAGTCTGCCGATGACATATGTAAATTTCAGTGGCATGTAGTTCGCAAACTACATCGATCCGGTACAAATACACTGAAGAGTAACTGATGAATTGCGTGGTTACCATAGACAAAAGAAACGCTTTTGTACGAGCAGCTGATTATATACCTATCGAGTCCTGTATCTGCCGGCTAGAACATCCGAACTCGTGGCTGCCTATTTACACCATATTCATCACTGAGCCCCGTGCGTAAAGAAACACTCATCAACATCATAATCATTTGTTGTCTCAGTCTCTTAACGCAGCCCTGGTCCGCGCACGATGAACGCATGTTGAGTCAAGTCCCGGCCATGGCCGTGTGTTGGGTTAAATCCCAGCCATGACCGAATGTTGGATCAAGTCACTGCCATGATCGAATGTTCAGTCAAGTCCCGGCCATGACCGCATGGACGACACAGCGTGTGACCCGGGACACACGGGTCTGCCGGTGTACCAGGCTGCCCGTCCTGGCACGATCACGTCAGGACGGGTTGAGGCTCGCGTCGGTGACCGTTCCTAGAGTGGTGCGCTGCCGTCATGGACGTTGTCAGATGCCTGACCCAAAGGTGTCGTGGGTCACCGGCCAAACTCAGCCGCTCATCGTACCCAACAGCTGGGTCCTGTCCGCTGCTCGCTCAGAGCCACAGCCACGGCCACAACTGGCCTGAAACATGAGTGGCGTGCGAGGAATCGGAACCATTTGACAATGTTACAGCAATTCTCTTCCATAAAGATGCACAGACGATGCATGAACTGTCGCACTGCGACATCGCGTAGTGTTCCGACCGCTGCCACCGCGCCGTCCTGTCGGTGTGTTGGTACCCGGGGCACCGGATGGACCAGCGAGATGCAGCATGTGAAGGAAATTCAGCTATGTTGCGTTAGTATAAAGACATAAAGACATAAAAGATTAGTGCAACTATGAGCCACAAGGGTCCTTCTTGGTTGCACTCTGTACCCTGAACCAGTTGCCCACCAAATGTGTCAATCAGTCCTCCCTGTAATACTGAAAAGCAAGCCCTCTATTCTTATAATGATTGTCTATGCTGTTTTTAAAGATGTTCAATATGCTGCTACTGACGATGTTTTCTGGCAGCTGGTTCCAGTGTTCCACTACCCTGTTGGTGAAGAAAGTTTGCCTTAACCTTGTTCTGCTGTGGTTAACTTTAATTTTGAATTTATGACCTCTAATTGCATCATTTCTGTTAAATTCAAACATTTCCCCAAGGTATCCCCTCTCCAGACCATTGACAAATTTAAAGACCTCAATGAGACCTCCTCTCAGCCTTCTATATCTAAGTGAAAACATATTCAATTTCTTCAATCTTTCCTCATATGCCAGGTTGCTTATGCCATTAACCATTTTTGTAGCTCTCTTTTGTACTCTCTCCAAAAGCCAACAATCTTTTTCATAGCTAGGAGACCAAGCTTGGATGCAGTATTCCAAATGTGGCCTGACGTATGCACAGTAAAGCTTCCTGATCACTTCCTCACTTCTGTATGATACATTCCTATTTATTGCCCCGAGCATTCTCAGTGCCTTCTTCCTGGCTTCCTTGGTCTGTTCTGATGCCCCCAGTTTTGTGTTTAGAATAACACCTAAATCCTTCTCCTGTTGAGTCACTGATGGCACTTGGCCACCCATCAAGTATGGAGCCTTCATATGCTGCTTACCTACATGCATGATTTTGCACTTATCAAAATTAAATTTCATTTGCCATTCTTCGGACCACTTCACAAGTTCGTCTAAGTCTTTTTGCAGCGAGATATGCTCATCCTGTTATTGCCCTAAAGACCTTCAAATCATCCGCAAATTTCAAAGCTTTACTGCTTAGGCCACTTGCAATGTTATTTACAAATATAATGAACAGTAATGGCCCTAGTACTGTCCCCTGGGGGACTCCACTAAGAACATTTTGTCATGATGACTTTGTGCCATTTAGCATCACTCTTTGCTGTCTATCTGAAAGCCACAACTCTATCCATTTTAAGATGCTACCTGCAATACCATGGGACTGAAGCTGTATCATTAACCGTTTATGGGGTACCTTGTCAAAGGCCTTACTAAAGTCAAGATATGCTACATCAACCTGATTTCCCTGATCAAATTGTTCTGTGGCGAAGTTCAAAAAGTCCAAGAGGTTTGTGAGACACGATCGTCCTTTTCTAAACCCATGTTGAGTATTTTGAATCAATCTGCTACCTTCCAGATAACTAACTATTCTATCCTTGATAATTGATTCGAGCACCTTGCAGACTAGGGATGTGAGACTTACTGGCCTATAGCTTTCAACTTTCCCTCTTTCTCCTTTCTTGAAAATAGGAACTACATTTGCCCTTTTCCAATCGGTTGGAATTTCATTATGTGAAACTGATCTACAAAATATTATACTAAGTGGAAATGCCAGTTCCTTTTCAGTTTCCCGCAACACCCTGGCATAAATTTCGTCAGGTCCTGCTGCCTTATTGGGCTTTATTTTCCTGATATGATTGTAAACAACATCACTATCAATGAAATCAACATCATTTGTCAGATCCCATGTCACTGAACTATGGTGTACGGTCGGCAGATTGGTCATATCTTCCAATGTAAACACTGATTTGAACTGCTTGCTCAGCTCCTCAACCATCTCACTATCCTCACCCAATGTAGTCCCGTTTACTTCCAGTGGACCAATTGTGCTAGAAACTTTACTCAGCTTGTAGAAACTAAAGAACTTTTTACTGTCCCCATTACAGTTTCTAGCTAAATCCAGTTCTTTTGCTCGCTTTGGTGCTCTGGTTTTTTGGCTTCAGTGTCTCTAGCTTTTCGATACGCCTTTAGATTAACGACATTTGAGGCTTCTGTAAAAACTCTAAATGCAGTTTTCTTAGCCTTAATTGCTTTTATCACGTCTGGTGTAAGCCATGCTGGCTTTCCTACCCTTCTTTTGCGTCTTTGCTTTTGGGGGACATGTCTAATCTGAGTTTCCTTCAAGTAAGATTTGAACTTTTCCCACATTTCACAGGCATTTAAATTGGAGAATTCTTCTTCCCATCTGATGGCACTTAAAGCCGCTCTCATGCCGTTAAAGTCTGCTCTGTTGAAATTTGGAACCTTTACCAAATTATCCTTGATAATTTCCCCTACATGTGCCTTGAATCTAACTATGTTATGGTCACTTTTTCCCAGAGTTTCGCCTACAGTCAAGTCTTGAACCAAGTCACTTAAATCCGAGAATACAAGGTCCAAGAATGAACCATGCCTGGTAGGTTTCGATACAAACTGGTGTAAGAACAGGTCCTCTTCAAGGCATTTCCTAAACATTTTGCATGATGGTGTGCCAACACCAACATTTTCATAACCTTTTAGATTAAAGTCACCGAGAATAAGGCACTTCCTCTTAAATTTCTACTGATTTCCTCACAAATCACCTTGTCAAGCTCCAGTTGCTGAGAATGTAGCAGGGTTCCTGATCGGTAGAAAGCTCCTATCCTAAGAGTATTGCTGTTGCCTTTTCCCACAGTGACATCAAGCCAAATGGACTCCACAGACACATTTTTATCCCCACCTGCTACTTTTTGAGAACTGAATAAGCTATTCATATAGAGCATTACACCACCCCCTTTCATTGCTGGACCCCTATTGCACGAAAACATATTGTATCCCTGGATCTCATAGTCCTGTAAGTTATCTCCAAAATACCCTTCACTGACCCATGTCTCCGTAATGCAAACAAAATCCGGTTCCTCCTCAGCAACATAACACTTGAGATCATCAAATTTGGAACGGATACTCTGAGCATTAAACATCATACACTTAACAAATGCTCCATAACCACCTTTGGCTTTTTCATATTGAGTTCTTTTATCACTAGATGAACTATAACTTTGTCCCCTTGAGTTGCTGCTGTCCCTATTTGCAGACTTTGAGGTTCTATTGCCTTGGCTGACACTATTGGAATATTCCTGAGTTGGCAATGCAATTTCATCCCTCCCCACCCCATTTCCTAGTTTCCCTGAAGGACATGCTCGTATACTTTGCCTAACACATGGACCCCCTTCTCAGAAAAGTGCAGGCCATCCCTCTGATAGAGGTCCCACGATGCATAAAACCTGCTCCATTCGTCTACAAATGTAAAACCTAGCTCATGGCAGAGCTTTCCTACCCTGGCGTTAGCTGCCAGTGCCCTAGAGCTCCACTCAGGGGAGGCTCTAGCCCTAGGCAAAATAAGTATTATTATTAGTAGTAGTATTAGTAGCAGTGCTAGTGTTGGTGTTATCGTTTGTCATAGCATTGCTCCTGGAAATCAAAATTTGTAGCGAACGACGAATTGTGCATTGCTCGGAAATTCCTACCCGGGCTACCATCGAGTGTCCTTGGTATTGCGGCTCGGTTACAACCCCCTGTCGGCGGCGCACCACCCGGATCACGACATAGTGTCGATGGCGCACCACCAGGCTCACGACCCGTGTCGACGGCGCACCACCCAGGTCACGACCTCGTGTCGATGGCGCATCACCCGGGTCACGACCTAGTGTCGAAGGCGCATCAGGTCACGACTTTGTGCCGTCGGCGCACCACCCAGGTCACAACCTCATGTCGGCGGCGCACCACCCGGGTCACGACCTGGTGTCGACGGCGCACCACCCAGGTCACGACCTGGTGTCGACGGCGCACCACCCAGGTCACGACCTCGTGTCGACGGCGCACCACCGGGTCACGACTTGGCGTAGACAGCGCACCACCCGGGTCACGACCTCGTGTTGACGGCGCACCACCCGGGTCACGACCTCGTGTTGACGGCGCACCCACACAGGTCACGACCAACGCACCAGACGTCAACAACGCACCGCCCAGGTCACGACCCCGCGACACCATACGGCACACGCGACCGTTGGCCAGCAGCCTGTCCGGCCCGCTCAGTTTGGCCTCGCACGTCGACACACCACAGCGTCCTCGACTGCCATTAACTGTGACACCCGCCCATGATATCGTCTGCCGACGAGTCCCACGGGCCGGCTCCGCGGATCACAGGTGGCCCCGAGCGGTCAGCTGGTCAGGGTCAGTTGAGCCTCGGGGAGCGGTGGCAGCTGCGAGGAGAGCCATCTGGAAGGTGGGTCGATGCCGAAGTGAAGCGCTCCCTGCCCGAGAAGGTCGATGTCAAACGATGCAAACTCGAGTGTGGGTTGATGGATGGTATGCAATGCAAGTTCGTACAGCGCAGGCCGTTACAGAGCTGCGATAGCCGCCGCTCTACCAGACTTTGTGCGCTGCAGTTAGAACATGAGTACCTACCCATTTGCAGGCGAAGGTCACAGTCATTAAACACGAATGAAATGTGACAGCACTGGATCTGGTTACGACACATTCAACTTCTAGTTCAACTAACAAGCCAATCGCGATGGATGGCATTCCGTTTACAGTGAGGGGAAAGGGCGTTCCAACAAGAATATCAGCAACTAAGAGACTATCGACACGAAGTATTCAAAATGTGTGAATATTGTGGGACGAGAAGTGATGTTGGATAGGTTGCAAGGCAGAGTTGACAGCAGCCAGCTGAACATGTTTTGTACCACGGGTTTAACCGACTCAAACTTGTTGGCCAAAAATACCGCAGGATAATATGAAGAAAAGCGACAATACATATCAATAGTTATTTTTGATATTTTCAATCCTCTGCGTAACAAAGCACAATTAGCCCGCGCCGTCTCTCCGGTCAGATCCTTACGCCTCGGGAGGGGGGGGGGGTGTTAGGAACCCCCTCCAAAATCCAAACTAAGCGTCGCACGAAAATGAAAGAGGTTTCATTGGAAAGCGCTCGACGAGTAGGGCGCGACACCACCCCCAAAACAAATTTACTCCAAAAGTGACGTCACTTGAAGGCTTAGATTTTCACGACGTGCATTATGTTTTTGGCTGGGGTGAACTCCCCAGTTCATTTTGGGGGATATTTGAGAAGATAACATGGAATCAGAAAACGACAGGGAACTCGACTAGGACCATACATTTTTTTCTGGCCACCCAAAAATCAAAATTTAATATTTTGAAACTTCAAAAGTTGGAATTTTCAGGTTTTCTTTAATTTTCCTTTTCCAATGGGTAGGGCTGACCGAAAAAAACGTCGTTCGAAGTAAACTTTCTGAATAAAAATGCTTACCTTAGCCAGAATCTTCGATTTGAACCCTAATAGGCAAATATGCAAACTTAATAAGTAGACAAAAACGAAAAAATCCTCCGGTACGTTTTCTTGCATCCCTAAAGATAAGCAAACGTTGGAAGTTTCTGTATATCTGTATCCGTTAACTGTGATGACTGGTTGATCTTTTTTGGAGGTGACCTCACTTGTCCTAGACGAACTTGTTGACTCTGGATGACCTGACTTCAAAAGATTGACACAACATGCCAAATTGATGTGGGAAAAGGTATGCTAAATGTTGGCGCGCTGCCTCGCGCTGTTTTTCACCATCCGCGAAAAAAACTTGACGGGTGGGGCAGTTGAAGACCCCCGAGACGGCTCGGGTTAAGCCACTCCTACCAATCGATTGACTGTTTTGTATCGGATGCGATGGAAAATAGCTTCAGAGGTTATGGTCTATTTTTATCCACCCTAAGGTTTAGCTTATGATGTCTTGGTTCATCAAACAGCAAAAATCGGAGCAAGTCCCACGTTATGAAGGGATGGAATCATCTTAGTTCTATAATTTTAACAAGCTGTCTGAGCCGATAATTAACTGGGCGTCACTAACACCATGCGCACTGGCCTGAATAACGTCAATTTTGAACTCGCGATACTGTTCCTATTCTTTGCTGACGTGTGCGTGCTGCTACGAGAACTGACGAATGGCTCGGGCTACCGTGGGAAGACGGTGGTTAATGACAGTAGTTGGGAAGTGGGAAGTTCTTGAAAGAGTGTTTGTGACGGTTGTGAAGGTGTTTTCGTGGACTTGGTTCCCATTATTTGTTTTTTATTCTTAGATTCTAGAAGTTATTTAGGCTTCAATAGCGCGATATACCTTTTTATGAAACCCTTCTCACTTTTTGGAAGTGTCGTTTGAATGAAAGGATTCAATAAATGAAGTAAAATACCATGAAACACTTTGATCCACACTGGCAAGGAATGCTGCATTTTTTGCGTACTGCTGAATCGTATTAAAGGCTCAAACTTCTCGATCGTATTTTTTCAACAGTAACATTTCACCGGTTCGTAAACAAAGATCGCACTATAATCGTGACCTGGATTAAAACATCACCTTCGTATATTTCGCAGCATGAACAACACGATCTAAAGTTTCCACCTAACATGCCGAAAAGCAATTACAACATGCACAGTACCAACATTTTCCAATATCACAAGAATCTCGACCGTATTCCTTAACCAATATTCTACAGCAACCGTTACTATCGTTCTGTTGTCACTCAATCATTTCTCGTTGCACTGCCTGTTTGTCTGTATCTGTGTCTCGTCTTTCAATCATAATCTCCCCGTTTCTAGGTCATCACTCTCCACTTCTGACCGTCTGTTTTGCCATGAGTACAGTTAGGGCAACAGGTCTGTTTGTAGAACGTTAGGCGATGCACCATGAGAAGTTCTGATAATTAATGACAGGATATATAGGGACTCCGACAGAGAGACTGATATCAACGTCAACAACATTGAGGTAGGGCTGAAGAAAAGGGTACTTAAATTTGCTGCAACACCAAACTGGCAGGAATGGCGAGGTATTGATATAGTAACATTAAACTGGACTTGTAAGAGTGACGATCTAAAAGTGGGCTGACGAATGGCAGATGCTGTCAACAGTCTTCAGTGCAAAGCTGTGTATCTGTGATCGGGAGATGGGACGTTTAAATATAAAATGTGAGGTAGTGAACCGAATGACATTGAAGAGGAAAAATCGGCACGTTAGGTTTAATTGCTTTCAAGCAGAAAGACAATGTAACACAGATATGAACATGGCAATCTATGCTCAATCGAGTTTAGTATACCAGACTCGGCCATTTTGGAACGTTTTCCAGCACCAACCAGGCTTCACCAGAAACGATTTTAGCTGCATAGCGTTCCAGGTCACTCGCTACGAGTGCAGTAATGGCATCACCGCATGCACGGCTAAAGCAGCACAGTACATCTGATGCTAGTCAGACCGAGGCAGCCAACTTGGTCTTCACGCCACTGATGTTCCAAGAAGCAGCCTGCCCAATGTAAAAACCCGTGCGTTAAACAACGCAACAAGTAAAACATTTAAATGCTCAGTGCGCAAGAAAATTAGCGTCCCACAACTGCCTTAGGGGGCTGGTAACAGAAAGCTGTTCTTGGATCGACTGCTGGACAGCCGCTGTTGCTGTACAGCATGCAGTGGACACAGCTTCAAACTTTTGACAGTCACCACCCACACCAGCTGCGTGGCGGCGACTGACCTTTAGAGATGTCACCTGATGACCAGAGCCAGCATACAGGCGATCGTCGACAGGCAAGCCGTCAGCCAACCAGCCGTGTGCCCGACAACACACCCGTTGGCCTTCCTCTGAATGGCTGCTATTTTGTCTCCTGCAAAACAAAGCCGACAATGCAAGTGCGAATAAATTAAATGTATTAATGGGCATGCTGTTGAAAGTTAGAAACACATTATTATCCTCTGTATGGGGGCTAAAGGACACATAGCTAGAAGCTCAGTAATGCAATCATCGCGCATTTTGTTGCGAAAAGCAACTGTTGATATCGCTATAACCAAATGCAGTGTTTGTGTCTCAGGGCTTTCTGACCTAGCATAAAATAATGGTGTGCTGTGTTATGTAGACACTAAATATCATTTTCAACAACACGTAAATATCTGGAACAAACTTCAAGTGTCGTAACACAAGCTGCGATTTAACTTCAAATGGCAGAATGATCCGTCCACATGATCCATATGGTCCGTCCTTGTTGATGCGACACAAGAAAATTATAATAATGGGCACGGTTTTACCCAACTCCTCGTAAGTGTTCACTAACACAACCGTCCCGATGACCACCATTTGCCGGGTGCCAACGAATAGTTGGTTTGAATCAACATGCCCTCAATTTTCCAGAAGACCGCGCCAAAACAAGGCTCTGTTTTGGCGGAATCCATTTCCCGGCTCCGACTGGCTGCGGAGTTCGATCATCCGCCCGTTCGCCGTTGAAACACAATTCTGGCCCAGCTACAGCCTGGCTCCCTGCTGCCATTTGCTGGCGTACCGTCAGGGACGGACGACCAGAGCTGGGAGATAGGTCAGGACAGTGGCCGGCACGCACCCAGACTGTCCAGTCAGGCTCAGACCGGTGGCCCGGAGTGGAGAGACTGAGGTCATTTTCCACCGTCAGTGGCACCAGGTACAAGAGGACATAGCGCCTTTAACCCTATTACGGTATGGCTGTTTGATACTTAAATCTGTAGAAGGGTGTGGATTGCCCCTAATATTTCGGAACTATCTGGCTGATTTAAAACCTTGATAGGTCAGGCCAATTATACTGGTATAAAAAAAACACCTTCAGAAGGTTAATGTTACAAAATTGTTTGCGATGCAGAAGTTAGGAGACAAAAAAAAATATTACGGGGTGAATCAATAAAACATGTTGGACTTTTTATTTTGTTCTGGTAACATTGTGGATGGCTTATATAAATCATTCCTATTGGTCTAAAATATCACCTGATGTTCATACATGCACATGTTAAGCACACAGTGGCATAGCCAGGAGCCTAATAATCGTTGGGTATTATTCGCTATCTGCGGGTGGTTCTTCTTCACAATCAGTACTACAAATACCTAGTAACTTGTCATCTTCGCATATTATCTATGCTGACCATGAAGCTTTTACCAGAGGCATATGGAATTATAATTATGCTAGGGAAGATCCGGAGAGGCCCGAGCTGGAAAGCTACTGCAAATATTGGCCATTGAAAAAATATCCTTGTTCTGCCGCTGTGTTCGACATATAGTAAATGTTTGTCGTGAAATACACCTCCCGCTCCTTGATCCGCCGTGGCAAGGTGTCATCCTCACAGAGCCATTTGATTACCTCTAGGCTTCACCTGGATCTGACATGTGGAAAATATTATGTCTGTGCCACTGCCTGTGATGTAATATCGCAGTTTATCTTGAATTAACCCACCCTCCCAACTTTCCAATGTCAACGTATATGATACAATTTTGAGGAAACCGTTCACGCGTCGCCCATCTTTTCCTTCCCTTGTACCGCACCCTTATATTGGTATTCATGGAGGAAATGAGATGAAAGAAGTCATCACAAAATATGTGATGCTACCGTGCCCACGCGATATTAGCATGACACCGAACATGATTACACACCTGAAAAAAAAAATTGTTCAAAGTGTAGGAATCCAGTCAGTTACATCATGTGAAACCACGGCAATGGTAGTTCTCACTATGAATAGACTATAATATACCTTATATGACATGAAATGATGATTGAAATTATCCGTGTGCAACCAATGAAACATTTGTATACATTTATATCTGAAAACCGTGGAAAACTGAACCCGCCTACACTGCCAACCTTCGCTTACGACTGTTCTCAAAGACATAACTTTCTTGGTATGATTTCAACTGGCCTGGAAAACAGGCGGCAAATCATAAAAACATCTTTATTTTTAGGAAAGAAACATGAATTGACGAAAAGTAGGTTCCTCTACCAGGGATAATAGGGAACACATATGAAAACAAAACTGTTTTCCGGTTAGAGGCAGCTGTCCCTCCCAAGAGAATAACCGTAAAGTCAGAAGTCACAAGTTCGACAGCCCGACGGTCGAGCGGCCCTGGGGATACTGAAGCGACAAGCTGCGAAGCAGGGGACTGATGGTGGCACCAGGAGCAAGCAGTAGCAGGCATTTCAGAGATGCGACAGATCCACGGTACCAACTAGTCAAACTGATGCTGCACCGGAAGCGGGCGGATACCGGATGTGGACCCAGACCATCGCAGACGGACAGGCGGCTGAGCAAGCGAACCGGCCACGACTTCCGGCCGCCTTTCAAGGAAAACTAGCTGCATTCAGCGTCACTGAGCCGTCCAATATCAGGTCACTGCGACATCTAGAGTTATTAGCCCCATCTCAGGTCACTGCGTCTTCTAGAGTCACTGAGCCGTCCCATCTCAGGTCACCGAGCCATACCATCATGTCATGTTAACCTTATTTCGGTAGACCCCTCCCCCACTGGGAAGGATGGATGGATTCCGCCCGGTGTGGTCTACGTCTACCGTTGCTTTCCCTTGCGACATTAGCGTAGAACTCTGACGTTTCCTAACGTTTCTTTTTAAACTTTATGACAAATTTTAGCTTTGCAGCTATTTCATATGCGGATCCAGGAGCGAATATGGGGGCGGCACCTCCGTTAGAATTTTGGAAACTTACAAACACCACATGGAACTGATGTTGTGGTGACCTTCAGGCGACTATAATTTGTAATTAAACTAATCATGCTACCTTGTTTGCCTGCGTAGATGCATATTTTGAGCCCACATCATGTCGGAGGCGGATCCAGGGGATGGCCAAATGATCAGCATGTGATCGGTTTTCGCGCAGGCAGGAAGGCCGGGCATCATTAATATCGTAATCGATGGATGGGAGGGTTCAGATGAAGGTCGGAATGACTCGAGTGAAAGATAGGGGAGTTCAGGTGAAGGTTGGGAGTGTTCAGATGAAGGGTGGGAAGATTCAGGTAAAAGTTGTGATGGCTCTGGTGAAGGTTGGGAAGTTTCAGATGAAGGCTGGGAGCGTTAAGGTGAAAGTTAGGAGGGTTCAGGTGAATAGTGGAATGGTTTGGGCGAAGGTTTGGATGGTTTTAGCGAAAATTGGGAGGATTGAGTTAAAGGACGGGAGGGCTCACGTGAAGGGTGGGAGGGTTCAGGTGAAGTTTGGGATGGTTCAGATGAAGGGTTCAGGGGAGGGTTCATTTGACGGATGAAAGGGTTCAAGTATAGTCTTGGAGAGCTCAGGTGAAGATTAGGAGGGTTCAGGTTAAGGCTTTTGAGGGTTGAGTTGAAGGTTAGGAGGGTTGGCTGAACTGAGGGCCAACAATAGTATTGCTTGACAAACAGTGGCGGATTCAGCAATCAGAAAGTTGGGCGGCTGGGGTGAATTGATGACAAATGGTAATAATGTTTCACAAACAGTGGCGGAGCCAAAAGACCTTCCCAGTGGCAGATCCAATAAGTGACGAGATATTTTCAGGATATACCCCATTTAAACTACTACAAGCAATGCCGTGGCCAGGGTGACACATGCCGGTGGGGATCAAAGAGGGATAGAAGTGAATTTATGACAACAGATTATAATAAATCGCACGCAATGGCGGAACCAGGAAATTTTAATCATGGCCGATGGCCAGTAGTCTTTCTAAACGGGCCTCCGAGATCCTCACTAGCATATTTCCCTAGCGATGTCTCTCGTCAAAAATAACACGGTTAATATTGACATTATCTATGCATGCCAAAATAGCAGGTGTTGGTGGCACGTATTGCGAAAAATGAGCAGGAACAAAAAATGGCATCCACCCCTCCTTGGGTTCCTGGGTGCTGTGCTGGCGTGTGTGTGTGTTAGGGTGTTCGTGGGTGTGTTGGTGTGCGTATGTGCCGCACGCACAGTGTCACTCTGTGCAGCGTGCAATACACTCGTCACTAGAGCGCATTCCTCTTAGCGAATGCCACGTTCAAATACACATATGTAACACTGCAGCTGAAGACGATGTACCACCAGATCGACACTCGCCCTGCGAAACGTAAACCCATACAGTGGCAGGTCCAGCAGCTCACCCTGCGAGACATAGACCCACACCGAGGCGGGGATGGCGTTGGATGGTTTGCAGCTGTAGTTGCCGGAGTCGCCCAGCGTGGCGTCTGTGATACTGAGACGGCTGAACGTCTTGTTTGGCGACTGGGTGTCCACCTGCATGCCGCCGTGCAGTTTGTAGTTGATCATGTCGTCACCGTGGTACCAGAACACGTAGCTCGGTGGAGTGGGACTCTGCAGAACAAGAGGAACGTTCGTCGATGTTGATCATCTCGTCATCGTGAGACCAGAAAACGTAACTGCGTGGTGTGCATCTTTGGAACGGTGGGAATGCTAACTCGAGCCGTCGTTGGGGGAAGGGGGTCGTTAACCACTCCCTAAGGGTTTCCGCGGATATTGAAAGAACGGCGCACAGCAGCGCACCGAAATTTGGCAGACCTTTTTCCACATAAGTTTGGCATATTGTGTAAAAGTTTGTAAGTCAGGCCATCTAGGGTCATTGAGTTAGTCAAGGTCAAGTGAGGTTAAAAAGTCCACCAATCATCACGCTTTAACAGAAAGATATTTCAATAACACTTTCAGCGTTTGGTTATCTTTAGGGATGCAACAAAATGCACCCGAGGAATTTTACCAAAAAATCTCCCGTTTCTTATATTATTATTAGTATTACTTATTAGTATTGCCTATTTGACGATTAGAGTTCAAACCGAACATTCTAGCTAAAGTAAGCATTTTTCTATTAGAGGAAGTTGACCTCGAGCAACGTTTTTTGATCCACTCTACCAATTAAACAAAGAAAATTAAAGAAAACTTGAAAACACAAAAGTTGGAAATTTAGAAGGAAGCCTTTTTGTTTCGGTGACGAAAAATGTTACGGTCCTGGTCGATTTCGCTTTCCATTTCTGATCCCACATAAATTTTGTTTTTCAAATATCCCAAAAATGAACTCCCAGAGCCAAACACATGATGTAAGTCGTGAAAACCTAGGCCCCCTAATCACGTCCCTTTTGTGGAAAACATTTTGGGGGAAGTGTCTGGCTCTACTCGTCGAGCGCTTTCCGATGACACCTCTTTCGTTTTCGTGGAAAGTTTGGTTTGGAGATTAGAAGGGTCACTATCGACCCCCCCCCGAGACGGGGTGTAAGGATCTGACAGAAGAGACGGAGCGAGTTAAACTGCGGTGCTGCATAATGTTGCGCATGCGTGCAAAACCTACTGGAATTGCAGATGTGAGAAGGAAAGGGAAAAGCATGTGCAAACTTGGAAATTAAATGGCGAAGGGAATTTCAAACAATCCCATCAAAAGACCTTATCGACACACCTTGTGGCATCAGCACTACACCTGATATGCACAAGCAAACCATTTATTGTCCAAAGGCATCGATCTAGTTTGCAGTGCCGGCTGGGAGTAAATTGGGGATGAGGTCAAGGCTGTTCTTTCAAACATGTAACGAGTTTGGTTATCCATGGCAGTGATAACAACCATTATGTACACTTGATGCTATAAAACGCAGTACCGGCTGTCTAAATTTGACCTTTCCATGCATGGCTTCGGGGTGCATGGCTGTGACGTCTGATACCAGCAGAACACAAGTATAGCTCATGTTCTGGAATTCATCAAGACACAGCTATGCTAGTCTGACGTGGACTATGACATTTGTATGATGTTATGAACGGAGTGGGTATTCTGATGTTCTCTGCATATAACATCAACTGAGCGACAGAGTCAGTTGAGTAGCCAAGTGGGGACGGGGACAGCCCCCGGGGGGCTCAAAGCGTCAGTGCAGTGGGACCTTATGGAGCTCTTGGATCAACGTGAGGGCTCCTAGGGGTGAAAGGGGCCCCTAGCTGACGGAAATGGTCCCGGGGCGATGAAGAAGGATCAGACTCAACGAATAGTGCCCACAGGAAAATGTTATTGGCCCCTGGCTGCGCTAACGCGAGGGGTTTCTAGATCGGCGGAGAGGCTCCGGATAGTTGAAAGGGCCCCCGGTCAAAGGTCAAAGGAAGTCAATGACACTTCGAACTTGAATTATAGACGGAAGTATAATGGAGTGACAATTGTTTCTTGGTAAACTCTGGCACAGCTGAAACAATTTTGAGACACGGCCGAGTAC
Organism: Imbricaverruca yamaguchii; assembly: GCA_034440575.1. Taxonomy (NCBI): domain Eukaryota; kingdom Metazoa; phylum Arthropoda; class Thecostraca; family Neoverrucidae; genus Imbricaverruca; species Imbricaverruca yamaguchii. Next base: position 772,688 of record JAOTOL010001416.1, on the reverse strand, counting down.
AAACTGCTGAAATTAGGTTTGGGTGGGGGTTTGTCCTTGGCATTTGTCCGACCTGAAAGATCATACGCTTTGGGGATGAAACAGCGACGGGTGATCTTGAAAGTACCCTCTCCTGTGGACAGGCTGCCGACGTGTCTAGATGCGCAAGGCATTAACGGGTAGAATGTGCTTGTTCAAGCTCCAATTGCTTACTATTGAAAGCGGGATGTTCATTCGTGCAAAGGCAGAACTACTCGATGCAGTATTTTGTGAACGTCGGCAACTTTCGTTGTGCTATTGACTTACCCCTTTTAATTTATTCAGTGCATAACTAGCAATGGCCTGCCCAGGTGAATGTGATGATCATTGGCCCCGGTTAGTTCAGCTTTAGCGTCACTTCTGTATATGACCAAGCCTACCAGACACCAACAACAAGATATCCCAGCCGCAGCCTCCTCCCGGCATCGACAAGCGAAAAAAACTCTGGACCTTGACTCTTGACTCTGACTCTTTCCACTTATACACGCACATACATGACAGTGTTGAAGGCAATACCTGTTGGCATTACCTAGACCAAAGGCTCGATGCAGTTGGTTTTTCTGCAGACCTTCCAAGTACTCCGTAAATTAGACATGTATTCCATTACATATCAAGTACCAACATTCCCAATGAATGTAAATTCTCATAGCATGTTTCCGATAATATGCGATCAAAACGCAGACGTGAATATTGTTCACACCAACTTGTCCGCACATATTTACAAGTCAACACGTATTCACTCACGTGACATGGTTCGCGTACATTCGCTACACCCAACAGTACAATGAATGCATGAAGTGAAAACATAGATTGTAGGTAATAAGTACGGTCTCCGTTAGTGCACACACATTTTTCTCAGTAAATCAACAACTCCGCCTAAACTCACGGGAACCGGTTACACAATGACAACCAATGGTGGAGCTGCCACTGGTACTCTCTGATGTTTGTGCGCACCGACCCTGGTGTCTTTCATCCTGAAGACATAGCAACCCACGACCAGCATGAGCAGACCAGAAGCCCTGATTGTACACAATTGTTCACACAAGCCTGACCAGACTCGACACAGCTGTCAAATGATGGCCGGTGGTGACATATGGTGCGCTCCGACATTGAGTTAATGACGCAAACCGGAGCATGGTCGCGTTGGAACTGCGGCCGGAAGCACATGCGACAGTTGCAGAACTTAGACGTGCAATATATACAACTGAACATCAGGCTGCCATGGCAGACATGTACATATCGGCTCAATTCATGCCTGTACGTGTACATGTCCCTAACTTCATTATCTACAGCGTGTTCGTGCATTGCGAATAGACGTCCACGCCTGCCATTCTGACAACGAGGTAAGTCTGCCGATGACATATGTAAATTTCAGTGACACGTAGTTTGCAAACTACATTGATCCGGTACCAATACACCTCTTTTGTTTTGGTGCGACGTTTAGTTTCAATATTAGGGGGGATTCCTATCGCCCTCCCTCCCTTCCCCCCCCCCCCCCCAGGATGGGGTGTGAGGATCTGACCGGAGAGGCTTATAGGGGTTGAAAAGGTGCCACGCAGAATCCTCAAAATGAAGGGGTTTCTACGTAGCACTTAACCAGCATCACCAGTACGTTTCCAGCAACAAATGTTAGGGGATATAATGCTTCACTTGCGGGGAATATACCGCGGGAACGTACGAAAAATAAGGCTGGACAATATTGCATCACTGGATGAGAGCAATGTCAACTTCGCGAAAATGATAGATGAGATGGATAAAAAGCTCAAGGAAGATTCATTAGCAGTCCCCAAGGAAGGATGGATGCGACAGGCACCGGTGGCTGTCCAGCCTGAAGGCTAAAAATGTACACCGACAGGCTAAGCCACTGTGTATGAATCATTTTCCAAAGGCCTAAGCAGATCATAAGCCAGGTAGATATTTGCTGGTGTGATGCGAGGCCGTTGGAAAAGGGAAATTCGGCATCATGATGACTCAGGGTGGTATCTTGGCAATCATACGCATACTTCAGCCACTATTTGCGTGCGATTGTCAGGACAGGGTGGAAGGTCGCCACATTGAGCAATTCAGCGGCCGCAAGTCTCTCAGCTCTCTAGGTAGTTGCACAAGCAATACATCGGGAGCACAACTGCAGGACATCAGCAGCATACCGTGCTTGGCGTCTGACGGTGGTGGTCATAACCAGAATGCGGATGCCACTGGTAGAGCCTTTGGATCTGGCTGCGTGTTCAACGGCTGCTTTGTTCAATTCAGCATTTAGCATGGCGATCAATGCATATGTTTGGTGTTGTATTTTTCGCATTCTGATAACTATTGTTATGTAAATGGGCGCCACGGGATCATTGCACGGACGGTAGTCATGGATCACAGGGATCTCTAGCGTCGAAGAATCGCCCAATCTACAACAATATTTACATTTACGGTGTCAGAGGGTGATTACAGCGTTCCACGCACAACGTTTACATGGACGCAGGCAAAGCTAGGTTGGGGGTGCAATTTTGTGATGCGGCTCTTCATTGGTTCGAAAGGTCGTTATTATAGGTGAACCGGCTTGCTTCATTCTATGATGTTCAATAATTGCTCATTGATGGCCAGTGTTTGGACATATCGAGTAAACGCTCCGCGTCCAATAGGCATCTCTAAGGTACACAATTTAGTATACGTTATATATCAAAGACATACGCATTCCTTACCTTAGCACGTACCTTGAAACGCTACACGCCTTCCCGTACGCCTAAAACAACATATATTTAGCCGTTATGCAGACCGCTAAACGGAGACTTCTTGCCGAGACGAGAAAATATTTCGTTTTCAATACGAACTTCATGTTTGTGGTAATCGTTCTGGCCTGTCGCTAAATGTCGCCGTGGTAGTAAATCAATGAATCCAGCAAGGCATGCTGAGCCATTGAAATGTCAACCAACAATGAAGTGTCATTCAAGTAAAGTGAACGTTCCAAGAATACTTTCCGTTTTGGCTCGGTTAATACGTTGTTCAAGATCACATGAACTAAGTCCCTTCGCTTGACCTGAGTCTTGTCACAGCTGGCACCAACACACTCGAACGGCCTATACGAATGTGCATCCTGGCACAAACTAATAGTGATGTGTATTCTGGACACGAACGTTATCCAAGTTATCTAACCTGTCATATGTTCGCAACGCACCCCTTCCATTATAGCACATGAAGAGGGCATGTGGAGTTGTGGAAAGTTCCATATACCACACCGGCTAAGCTTGCTAACAAGCGTAGCCGGTGCTAACAACCGGCTAAGCTTGATCAAATTAAGTGGGTTTGTGCTGCCTGAACTTCTGATTTATAGCGGGCAATAACGCGGCATGGCATAATCTCAGCAAATGGCTCGAATGTTATAACTACCCCTGCCCGTGCCAGTGTACGGATGCGCATCAACGCCTAAAAATATGTTTCATATCGCCACTGACTGACACATACAAGCAACTGTACTTTACACGGCATATACAAAATGAATTTGTGAGAGGGCGAGGGTTGGTGCGAGGAAGTTGAAAGTAACGGACACGTTCATATTCAAGTGTAATTAATACCCACGATCACTGTACTTTGCTATGGAGTATTTGTCATGGTCAATGGCGGCTCCAGGACAGCATTTCTCTGTGTTCAGGAAAAGACTCTCCCAACATGATCGTTGCTGTCCTCAAAGTTTAGGTCCGGATACTGCCATTTGCTTCACATGTAGGGAATCCGCTTGATAAATTGAAGCTGCGTCTAGTAGCAGTTCAAGGGAGACAGAGATGAAGGTGCGCTAAGATATATAACTGGAATGCACGTAGATGCAGCGAACACCGAAAGACATTGGATTGACTACGCTGCTGGACACTTCCATATTTGCAAACGTTCTATTGTTAAAACGTTCTACGGGTGGAGCGAATTTTGACGACTGGTTCTGAGCGTACAGTTCACGACGAAATGTTCAACATATGTAACTCATTTTCTAATCCCCGTATCCGTTTAGTAACTTGTGAGGCGCTTATAAATACTAAACTATGCATCAAGCGCAGACTACATCACTTATGTTGTACCTTAAATGGCGTGCCGAAAGAAAATATCCCGAACCACTGCATGTCGAATTCCTCAATTTATGTATTTATTTATTTATTTCACAATACATGCCCTCCACGTGCAGTGGCTGTTACGGACGGTCTGGGTTTTACTCACAGATATTTACAAAGAAAGGATAGACTTGTGGTCAATAGTGGAAGCAGATGCGCAACAAACATTCGTACGCCAACATAATCCATATCACTTTCCGCACTACATACACCGTACTTCCAACACGAGTTATACACGAGTGGCTTGTAGAAGTGATAGGAAAGCGATGGCCTAAAGGTGACTTCATAGTGTACACATATCCATGGTGTAAGTTTTTTGTGTGACTTGTGCTGTTCGTGGAGATACGCTAGTGTATGTTTCTTGAAGTTAGACAGCCTCCATGTTTTTGTTTCAGTAGGAAGTTTGTTGTAGTGGAAGACAGACGAGTAGAGAAATCTCCTGTGACCAGCCTCTCTGTGTATGGCTGGCAGGTGCAGGTTGTCATCTGTACGTGTGTGGCGATTTTGCAGGGTAGAGTTTGCAGTGATTTGGCCGGCAATGTGCGTAGGCTCACCCGTCAGAATGATCTTGTTGAGCAAAGTGAGACTGTGAAATAGATACAGATCAGCTGCAGTGAGGAAACCCAACTCGTTTCGGGCATCAGATATATGACCAGATTTCCGTAGACCCGATATGACTAGTGGCGAAGTTAATGATCTTGTCTAGTCTGTGGATGTTTGCTGGCGATCCGTTCCCGTAAACAGATATGCAGTATCGGATATTGGATATAACTAGGCTATTGACTATAGTGAAGAGGGTACTGGTCGGCAGATGGTGACGCAGATGGCTCAGGGCCAGAAGGAACCCAGTGCACTTGCGGACCACAACAGCTACATGAGAATCCCAAGACATGTGGCGATCAAATGTCACCCCAAGGTTCTTACACGAATGGTTCTCATTTATCACGGCGTCCCTAAAGCACACTCGTATCGGAATAATATTACGCAGATTTTGACGCGATCCGAGAGTAAGAAGCTGAGTTTCAGTCGGGTTCACCTTCAAGTCGTTATCCAGGAAGTAGTCGTAGAGTTGGCTCAGACATGTCTCCTTCTGACTTATCAGATTTCGGAGATCAGATTTCCGACCGGAGATGAGGACCTGGGTGTCGTCTGCGAACTGGGTGACATGTGCTACCGGGACGTGCAAACTGAGGTCGTTCGAAAAGATGCAATATAAAAGTGGACCTAATGATGAGCCTTGAAAGACACCTATGTTGTTTGTGAGAAGGGAGGATATATGCCTGTTTCCGTGTTGATCTGAGACGCTAACAGCCTGCGTGTGACCTCCCAGATATTCTGAAACCGGTCGGTATCAATTCCATGGAGTTCAAGTTTAGTGAGCAGTTTTGTGTGGTCTATTACATCGAAACATTTACTGAGGTCCAGAATGCAAAGGAGAGCTACTTCCGAACGGTCCATTGCTGCTAGTATTTCGTCCGTGACTGAGATAAGGGCGGTTTCCGTAGAGTGGCGTGGTCTGAAGCCGTGCTGAGTTTGGGTCAGTAGGTGGTTTGAGTTTAGGTGGTAATGGAGTTGTTTCTGCACTACCCTCTCAGTGATCTTTACGATAACCGGAACCAGTGAGATGGGTCTAAAATTAAAGGGATCCGAAGGATCTCCTGATCTGTTAATGGGAGTTACTATCGACTGTTTCCAAGTAGAGGGGATATCAGCTGTAGTCAGGCATGTGCTTATAATGTCGAGTAGCACTTCGCCGATAAAAAAGAAGATAAATTTGATAACCTTAATACAGATCCAGTTGGGTCTGCACGCATTTGTCCTTCTCATGTTTATGACGATTTTGGCTAGCTGTTCAAGAGGTATGGGTGATACTTTATAGGAGCTGGTAAAAACGCGCGATAGCCGGCAACTGGGAGATGCGTGTTCAGGCATGTTTGCCTGGCGTTTGACCTCTGCTGATACTTTTGGCCCTACACTAACAAAATATTGATTGAGTTGCTCAGAAAAGACCTGAGGCTGTATTCTGTGAGATCCTTTTTTGTGTCGATAATAGGCTTGATAGCACGCCACGTAGCTGATGGACCTTTCTGAGCTACCTTTCCGTTAATATTTTCTCTACATTCAGCTCTAATAGCTGATCGAACTTGTCGGTAAAGTATTTTGTAAGTGTTTCTATCTTGTAAGCGCAAGGCTACATTTCGCCGATGCATGAGATGTTTGGTAGCTTCGCTAACATGTAGTGCTGCTGGGTTCCGAATTTTGATGTTTCTGAGTGGCAGGTGCTCGTCGAGAATAGGTGTCAGCAATCTCAGCAGGGTGTCCCATTTATCAGTTACTGAGATGCGACCAGTGACCTGGACCCAGTCGATCTCACCAAGGTCAAGGGTCAGTTCCGAGGTGCCCACTCGTCCGAAAGAACGTGACTTTATCGCGGTGTTAACTGAGGCAGGCCTGTTTACTTTAATTGAACATGTGATAAATTTGTGGGGACTGTAGTGGCAGAAACTAACTTTGGGTCTGTCGACAGAGGTGAGCGAATTTGTTATGATGACATCCAATAAAGATCCTGTGGCGTATGTAGGGCGCTTCACTGTCACGGTAAGCGAATAGTTCCTTACGAACTCAAGCAGGTGTGTTTTTCTGGGACAATTCCCCGTGTCGAGAAGGTTGCAATTTATATCACCTGCGAGGTAGAAAGTGCCGGTAAAGTTCAGTGTCGCCAATTGAACCTGTCTTTCGAGCTCAGCGAAGTCATCATTTAAGGCAGGTAGTGTTACGAGGAGGTCGATAGATTGCCGCCAGAATGAAATACCTTCCGCTTTTACCTTTGACTTTGGTCCAGAGTGATTTGGAGTTTGAGTTTGGAAGCGTAGACATTTTCAAAACGGTAATACTAAGCGCTGACTTGGCGATAATCGCCACCCCACCGTAGTCACTAGAGTCGGGCCGGTCCGCACGTTTTAACTGGTAACCAGGGAAGTTAATGAGACGCGTGTGGGTGCTAGGTTGCAGCCAGGTCTCAGTCACCACAGCTAGGTCTAGAGAGTAAGAAAAAAGGTCGTGTTGTAGCGCAAGTAGCTTAGGTTTCATAGATTTGGCGTTGGTGAGTTCCAGGTGCAGCTGCCCTTATCGCTCCTGAGCCGTCGCCTGGCTTGTTCCGCCCCGTGATCCCCGTCGTCTGCCACCCCCAGCGCCGCGCTTTCCCAATCCCCATCGTGTTTTCTTTGGCGTTGTCATGGCAACGCCGACGGTCTGGTTTCCCGCTCTGCACGGGTGAGGGTGGTAATTGGCGGGAATCAAGGTCGCCTCGTTGATGGCGTCGCGGACGAGGCGGCTGCGTGCGCGTTGCTGACAGGGGGACGTGATGGCGTTGAACATTTGGACCAAGGCGATGGTTAACAGAAGCCTGATGATTTCCGTATGCATGGTAGAGCTGAAGATGGAAGATTGGTAGAGCTGAAGAAAGACGATAGGAGATAGACGATCACCGTTGTTGGAGACAGGAATTCTGAGCGGCACCAGGTCTCAGTCAAATCATTTCCTTCTCAGCTGTAGGAAAGAAGACTGGGCACGGGCAGTAGCTGATGGTTGATGGAAGGGTAGTCACTATGGAGAAGGGCGCTGTCACTTCTGCATCCACTTGGTTTTTCAGGAGTCCAATCACTGCTGTGTGAACTTTGCGCACGTGTAGCGTATAAGTACGCCGGTTTAGATCACTATCTCTTTTTCTTCTTCTTTTTTTTTGCTCGTACACTTCACTATCTGTTCACTTCTCACTCAGAGTATCACACACCTTGCATATAGAGGCAACGAAGAGGGAGATGGAAAGGCTGGTCGAGCGACCGAGACGTCAGCTCGTGGCGCCGTGCTCAGACCAACAATTCACTGTTGCTGCTTTTGAAAAGAGGTCGCACGAAGCACAAACACGAAGTTGCATTTTAGATTACACAGAGAGTCCTCCGAGTCATACAACATGAAATCCGTTTATTTGTTTGACAAATATGAGTGTTCAATGGAGAACAAAAAGTACTTTTCGTATTACATAATTAAGGCATGCAATTCAAGAATACACATGAATGCTTAAGTGATAAAACGGAGAGTATCGAACAACCAAAGCACTCATCTATGATTATCGGACCGAAATACGATGAAATTATGAATGAGAATGAAAACATAATCTTTTCTTTGCTTCCTGATCAGCTCCGCTTGATTTTTTACATTTGCAGACGTTGCTCGGTTAACTTATCTTATAGAATGGCTTGCATTGTTTTGAACAAGGCATTCACATATATGCTCGAGAAGCTACAGAATGAAGGAGGGGGAAATCCATACCTCCACAGGAATCGTCCACACCCCAAAAACCACATGGGACCAATTACGAGTGTGATGAAACCCGAGCGAGTCTCCCGCCGTCAGTGAGGACGAAGCCCGACATAGTCTCCTGCCGTCAGTGAGGACGAAGTCCGACAGTCTCCCGCCGTCAGTGAGGACGAAGCCCGAACGAGTCTCCTGCCGTCAGTGAGGACGAAGCTCGACACGGTCTCTTGCCGTTAGTGAGGACGAAGTCCGACAGTCTACCGCCGTCAGTGAGGATGAAGCCCGAGCGAGTCTCCTGCCGAGTCAGTAAGGACAAATCTCGATACAGTCTTTTGCCGTCAGTGAGGAGGAAGCCCGAGATAGTCTCCTCCCGTCTCTGCACGGCAAACGTTTACCTCAGCTAGTCAATCACCCAGGTCCGGCCCGACTCGCCCGGCACGCTTTTGAATCTTAAAACGTTTTGTTACAGCGGGTCTGTCTCTCGAAGCGGGGTGATTACTCGATCAAAGCCATCCCAGTGAAGCGTGTTACGCCGCGGGGAAGTTGTTGGATCAGAGCCAACCCAACGGAGCGTGTTGCGCTACGGGACGACTACTGGATCAGAGCCAAATCAATGGAACGTGTTACGCTCCGGGATGATTGCTGAATCAGGGCCAAGCCAATAGAACGTGCCACGCTGCGGAACGATTACTGGGCCAGAGCCAACCCAATGGATTTGGTTACGCTGATCGGTTGCATGCGTTGTAAAATGAGCTGGAGGATTAGTAGAAGAAGTGGCACCTACGTGATATCGGAAATTGGGTACAGTGCTTTTGAGCTTAAGATGCATTCATCACATTTGGTAAATCAGCTCGATGTAGGCACTTTACTACAGCTATTTTCAACAGAATTGAAGAAAAAATCAAATATCCATGCTTAGAAATTCCAGGCATGCTGTCCATTACCGGGCTCCGCTGCCTAACACGGAGCACACATACCAAATCTGGATGTACTCTGCCAAATTGCCAGAATAGGTCTTACGTCTTTTTTTACATTACGCAAACATCCCATGGCCAGTATACAGGCCATGGAAACTATTGCGTTGGAAAAGGCAACATTATATATATATATATACATGGCCAGAGAGGTAGGTGCAGACACAGTAGATATATATTTAGCCAGGGCCAAGGCTTGACAGAGTTCGCAAAACAAGGTATTGCACTGGATCAAATCGGCACGCTCTTCCACACGCACGGGAAACTTCGCGGGATGCGTGTGGAGTGTATAGATTTTGTCCAGTGTGTGTGATACCTTGCTTTGGCCACATGCATTCCTGTACCTACTGCTCCTGTACTTCTCATTGTCTGTAAGCTCAAAATGTATGTTGATACTGGGTCGGATTGTACGTGCACGTGTTGTTTATCCCCGCAATAGTTCACACAATCCGGTTGTACATGTAGCTTGATTCATTTTGTGCTTTGGATAATGATATTTGATTCTAGATAATTACGACAGCTGGAGAAGCTCATAACTGAAATACACTGTTGATTTCGACGTCCTTCTCGATTAAATTATTATTTGGTCAGCATAAGACTAAGGATAGTCTTTCTATAATTATAAGCATGAGTATCACAGCAAGCACCATCATATGCAATCTTAACACACGCCCTGGAGGGCCTCTGAAGATTACGCGCACTGGAGGGAGGGGGGGCAGATTCCACCCCCTTAGATCTCGGCTCCTATTAAGGCTAGAGCAACGAAATTCGCAGGGTGGATGGGCACAATAGTGAGCTGTAATGTGTGTAAATGTCATGATATTAGGTCAATATCTTCAAGGACAAATGAGGTCAAAATATCAAAATGTTCTGTTTTTGCGCAGCTTGGTTTGTCATTATTATGGATCGCTGTGGTTGTGTTTAAATGCTCGAAAATTGGCATTAATGATGTTTTGGACATTACTAATGATGCAACACAGATGTCAGACCCGCCATTTGACCTAAAGTCACCTTATAGGAGCACTTTGTCACGTCATTACCTGTTCTAGTTACCGGAGCCGGGCTGCCCACCCGACTGCTCCGTTGGGCGGCTCGGCACAATCGGCTTCGCAAAGAAAGGAGTGAAATACATGAATACAGTATGGAAACGCTTATGCACACAATGACAAACAATAGATTTCGGGATGTATAGGGAGTAACATGCAAAGTGACATCAATCGCATGACAGTCATTTGCATTTATGACAACATTCCAGTTAACCAAGTTTGGTTCCATTAGCTCATCATGAACCTGACCTGACTTGACCTCGGTGACCTGACATGACTTTGGAACAATATAGCATAACAGTATACATCAAACAAGTCGCCAGTGTTGTCAAGAACCTTTGACCCTTTGACCCTTTGACCTTTGACCCTTTGACCAATATACAGGAAGCGCATCAGCGCCGATTTTAGTGGTCTGGCGCTGCGATTTTTGTTTACTTTAACGGCCCCTAAACAGACTCACGCAGACCAAGCGATGTTTTTCATACCGCGCCAAGGTCTCTTCGGACAAGCTACCACCCGTCACCAGGCAAACACCGAGTCGCTCTGCATTCATAAGTGCTTTGGGGCAGAATCGCTAGTTTTACTATAGAGGTGTAAGTCTTTATAAGCTGTATGTTCTTGAAATGTTTCTGACGCAATTTTTTACCTCACGTGCTCACGCAACATTGTCTTTGTGTTGAACAGCCACCACGTGGAAGTAACCAATACATGACTGACTTTGACTGACTTTGATGGGGTGGTGAACATTTGGATCGTACACCGTCATTTAGTGGACAGCCCTTTGAGCCTGCTGGAATTCTGAAACCAAATCGCTGTCGCCTACCTGTGACTGCCTGGATTCGGACCTGTGCGAACACTATCGTTATCCAGGGCTCTCCGGGACACGAGGTACGACCAGGTGGTCGACTTCATTGGCATGGCCGACAAGCAGCGGCGCTGCCAAGGATCTGCATGCACCGGCAAGCCTCGCTCGCAATATAAGAAATGCCGGGTCTGCAACCCCTGCTTCAAGCCGTACCATACCAAACCGTGCCTGGTTGGTAGTAGTGTCAAGAAATGCTCGGCTTTTATACAGAATGGTTCACTTCAAAAGCGATTTAAGTGGTGGAGGGGGCACTGACCGACCGTGTTCACTTTTCGCTGCCGACAAGTATGTATTTTGTTCACTGAGGTATCGGTGATACATGGTATACTGTGAATTTTAATCATAGGTTTTCACCACTTAATACACAGAGTGGACGTTTCTAAGCTGACACAAAAGGGATCCAAATGGTCACAGGATGACCAACGTTTTTATCTCTTAGGCGTGTATCGTTGCATACTTGTCAATACAAATGTGTGCAATGATGCATGCATGAAGTCACATGCAGTCATGCAACGGTGCATGCTCTTTCACGTTTGTAAGCCTACAAGTGTGTTCTACATGCATTTGCGTCATTGCTTCCGTTGAACGTCTCTAGAAGCGATGCGCAAACTGTTGTAAAACACAATACTGTTGTTACGAGTTACTCGCCAAAACATCCCACTTCCGCCCGGCGTCCTCAAAAGAGGACGTGCTGGAAAATACACTTAGGATTCAAGTGGACTTATGAAACTTTCAGAATGCCTTCACAGCGATGACATTAGGATTGTCAATAAGCTTGAGCATTATAATTAAATATATATTTTGCCGGGCGTTAATGGGATAACGGCACAGTATGCAAAATGTATGTTATGATAGATGATATTGCTGCCAAGCAGTTTCGAGTCCATCACAGTGATGGATAAGACAGTACTTGCCTTTGCAAATTGAAGGGAAGATATAACATTTCTCGCTGAAGGAAATGCTCGGCTATAAGCTATTCTCAAACGCACACCTCTGAAATGTGGTTGGTACATTCCATCTTCTTAACCATGCCCAGAAAAATCGTAAGCGCAACATGCTGCCGTTTTATTGTACTGTGCGTTACATTGGTGGACACGCGCCCTATTGTGTACAAATTTCATGACCTTAGATTAATGTCTTCAAGGTAAAATGAGGTTAAAATAGCAACATTTCTGGTTTTGCATGGCTTGACTTGCCATTGTCATGGATCGCTGTGATTGTGTTTACATGCTTCAAAATTGGCATTAATGATGTTTTGGATATTACTAATGATGCAATACAGATACCAGACCCGCGATTTGACCTCAGGTCACCTATATAGGAGCACTTTACCAGGTCATTACCTGCTCCAGTTACCAAAACCGGGCTGCCCACCCGACTGCTCCGTTGGGTGGCTCGGCACAATCAGCTTCGCAAAGAAAGGAGTGAAATACGTGAATAAAGTATGGAAACGCTTAGGCACACAATAACAAACAGTATATTTCGGGATGTGTAGGGAGTAACATGCAAAGTGATATCAATCGCATGACAGGCATTTGCATTTATGACAACATTCCAGTTGACCAAGTTTGGTTCCATTAGCCTGTCATGAACTTGACCTGACTTGACCTCGGCGACCTAGCATGACTTTTAAATGATATAGCATGACAATATGCATCAAGCAAGACGCTAGTGATGTCAAAAATACTTCCCTTTTGCCTTTATACGGGAAGCGCATCGGCGCCGATTTTTGTGGTCTGGCGCTGCGAATTCTTTTTACTTTAACGGCCCCTAACGTTAAAAATATTCGGCTGATGTTCACTTTTATTACTTTAAGCAATGCACTTGTCACTTCTAGGCAGGTACCCAAAAATGGTGTATATCGGCTGGTACAATATTGAGTTATGTACGAAAAATATAATGGGTGGGCGGATTTCGCCCTCCCCCTCCAGGGCGTGTGTTAACCTGTCATGAACTTGACCTGACTTGATTTCGGTGATCTTATATGACTTTGAAATAATATAGCATAACAATGTACGTTAAACAAGTCGCTAGTTTTGCAAAGAACACTTCCTTTTTGTCAATAAACCGGAAGCGCTTGAGCGCCGATATTTGCTGTTCGGCGCTGATATATTATTTTATTTAGCGACCCTTAACTCTAAAACTTTTCGGTCGATTTTCATTTTTCTTATTTTAAGCAACGTGACGGTCATTTATAAGCAGGTACAGAAACAATCACCTATATCGGTCGGTAAAATTTGGAGTTACCTACGAAAAACCGGAGGGGTGGGCGGACTTCGCCCCCCCTCCAGGGCGGTTGTTAACCAAGAAGTATCAAGAGGCACTTACCGTATGAATATTTAGCCATTATACCATGCTCACACAAAATATTACTATTCAGCACCGTATATATTTTGGCAACCAAATTCGCTTCGCCCAGCGTTACACCAAAGGTAATCGACAGCGCGTGGCCTGACGTGAAACCAATTTACTTCTGATACAAACATTAATTCGGCGAAATAAATGCTGATGTGCATGAATCTATCACTTCCGAGTATTTCTCTTGCTTGTCTCAAACCTCAACGAGCAATATTAGGCAAGGCATCGAGGGATCAAAATTTGCATTAAATGTTTTCAACTTAATTTTGCAGTTTTGCAGCATGTGTGATGCTTGTTACGTCATGGCCACAAGACATGCATGAAGGAGGAGTCATGAGATGAGAAGAGCCACGGTTATTCAACCGCGTTTACCTCTATTGATTTGTCGAGATCTCCACATTTCGGAATGACATTGACCCCGCCCCGAAACGATTGCGTGAGGTTAACTACACCTTGGCGGTCGCATGCTAGACGCTCGCCGACTATGGCATTGCAAATAAAGTAAGGAATACCACGTCTCCCTCGGAACAAGTCGAGACGAGCTCGGTTCATTCGCTTGGTCAATGTGTCTTCAGTAAGCATTTCAGCTTGCCTTCTTAATATTCAGGAATTGCTAGCCTCTAAATAACCAACTGAATGGCAGTTTCACTAGGGTGAAGATTATTCATGCGGGTGACACCAGCTACAGCCTGATCCAAAGTATGACAGTAAAAAAAAAAAACAATCCTCGGCGCAGCTTGGTGGCCCCGTTTGCCTTGCTCAACCCTGTCAACCATGCGGCCCCGATATATGATGGTACACGTTGATGTACAGCTAGTCTCTGGCAGATAGGGTGGGTACCGCCATACAGATTGTATTTCACATAAGGTGTGTAGCCACTAGCGGATTCAGAGGGGCCAATACGGCCACAGGCCCCCTCTGCCGTGAATGGGAATGGAACAGTCATTCAGCCCCTCCTTTTTTGGGTTCGAATAAATATGCTCACTGAATACAGTGTTTTGCTGTCCAAACCGAAATGAATATAATCTATCTCCGCGACCTCGGAGGCCATCAAGTCGCCACTCTCCTCCCTCACTAGACAGATTCTTCCCAGTACAAAGTGTCAGTTTTTCTTCTTCAAAGCTTGCCAAAAACCGTTCGGCTGCCCGACACTGCCCCCCCCCCCCCTTGAAGGTCGGCTGGATCCGCCAATGTATGCACCACCATGCAGCTCGGGCAATGTGTGTACCACCATTCAGCCCGTCTCCATGGTGGACAGGGTGCACCTCACTAATACTGTCCACCATAGAGGTCAGTTGTATGGTGGTACACACCTTGTCTACCACACAGATCAGCTGCATGACAGTCCCGGTGTATCACAGAGACTAGCTGTATGACGCTACTCACCGCCTATCAGACAAATAATCTGCATGACGGTACGCACCCCCGTCTACCACATATATTAGCTCAGTGGCGGTACTCACCTCATCTTCCACACAGGCCAGCTGAGAGGCGGTACTCACATTGTCTACCACACAGACAAGCTCTATGGCGGTACTCACCTTGTCTACCACACAGACCAGCTGTGTAGCGGTACTCACCTTGTCTACCACACAGACCAGCTGTGTAGCGGTACTCACCTTGTCTACCACACAGACCAGCTGTGTAGCGGTACTCACCTTGTCTACCACACAGACCAGATGTGTAGCGGTACTCACCTTGTCTACCACACAGACCAGCTGTGAGGCGGTACTCACCTTGTCTACCACACAGACCAGCTGTGTAGCGGTACTCACCTTGTCTACCACACAGACCAGCTGTGTAGCGGTACTCACCTTGTCTACCACACAGACCAGATGTGTAGCGGTACTCACCTTGTCTACCACACAGACCAGCTGTGAGGCGGTACTCACCTTGTCTACCACACAGACCAGATGTGTAGCGGTACTCACCTTGTCTACCACACAGACCAGCTGTGAGGCGGTACTCACATTGTCTACCACACAGACCAGCTGTGTAGCGGTACTCACCTTGTCTACCACACAGACCAGCTGTGAGACGGTACTCACCTTGTCTGCCACACAGACCAACTGTATGGCGTTACTCACATTGTCTACCACACAGACCAGCTGTATGGCGGTGCCCTGTTGCACGTGGTACTCAGGCCCGCTGGGAATAGTCGCTACTGGCTGGAGCACGTGCAGTCGCACAAACTGGGACATGTAGCCGGTGCCAGATGACACCTGCCGGCAGATGGCGGGCGGTCACGATGATAAACAAGACCAATGTTAACCGGAGTACCGGGAGCTGTAGTTCTGGTGCGAGTTTTATAGCGAAATATATTGCGGTGGGAGCCGCCAATATTAACAGCGATGACAGGATAAAAAATTATTGAATGGATTTCCCCATGAAACATAATGTTAAAATTCGCAAATATGTGGTCGGCTCGGGCGAGCATTGGAGATACCCGATCCAGAGTGCGCAAGGAACTCAAAACTGCTTCAGTACTGTAAAATGCGTTGAGTGCGAGCGAAGACACAGCAAGGGATTTATGATTCACATATGTTGATGTTTATTAATGCTCCTGATTGATTTGTGCACACCAAAAAATGCGCCAGACTTCTCTGCAGACAAATGTGGTAGCTGGACAAAGTATCTGAATTGGACCCGACACGTTGAATACTCCTACACACAGCCATGAGTGTCGGACAAATTCATTTGCCTGTTGTTTGGCTTTTGGACAGTTGTGCCCCACAATTGCACGGTACATTTGGAGTTCAAGAAATGGCCACATATTCACGTTTCATTTGACATTTGTCGCCCAAGGTACCTCTCAAATGATACAATGATAAAACATTAATGCCATCAGCGTTATCATATCCACGGTGAGTTATTTGCCGTTTGCTGAATCGCAGTTCGGCGGCAGCTATCATGTGTTCCATCATTTGCATTGGAATGGCTGACATCCTCCCTGGTCTGCTCGTCTCCCTCTCTAGGGAATGGAAGGCGGTAGAGGACCACACCGAATGCCGGCTTAATTAACGGGAACTGAGAGCCGAGTCTTTGCGGTCCAGGGACGTCATATGCGGAGGATTCAAAATAGTCCGCCGACTGAGGTTAAGCAAAACAACCTCAGCACACGCCCTCTTTCCGAATCAACTGTTTGGAGAGTCTAACCAAAGCACGCCTTCACACAATGATTTAATCCAATTGGGATGTGCCGACGTCAACAGTGCGGGATGAAGCTGATGTTGACACAGTTGAAACTTACTCAACCCTAGCCTACACCGTCATCACCCCGCTTCCGGTTAGAACATCGGCTCTGACCGACCTAAAACAGCGCATCAATGGTACGTGATGGGATTCAGAAATTTGGTAGAGCAAGTCACATGAGGAATTTCACAATGGTGCCGCCAGCGAGGTAAGGGCTATACCCTGGTGCCATCCAGCTCTCTGTAGAACTTGGGCTCGGCGTACTGCTCACACTCTCACTCTGATCCGGCCTGCCACTCTCTCCCCACTCGGTGCCTTTCCCTTCGCCCACCTGTTGCGACATCTGATGTGAGGTGGTAATCCCACCTCGACACTCAAGTTGTAACTGATGTCGCAACCAACGCTTCTACATAGGCCTTCGCGGATGAGCAGCGGGTTAAAAGGCCCGCTGTGAAGGACACAGGGCCACACCCGGATCGATATCCCCTTCAGAATTTCCTACCAAGCGTGCTGTGAGACGACTACTTCACGGTTCTTTATAAGCGGTTGACGCGAGCAAAGCCCATCATTTATCAACATGTTCTGCTATTGTTCACGGCCAGAGCGAAGTGCGCCCGATACAAGATGGCCACCATGTGATATCGGTGCAGGTGTTGCCATACAAGTTGATACACGTGCAGCCATTTAGCAGGCCGAATTGGCTGCGCTGTCGGCCGGTGACGTCATCGCCCGCGCCAGCTGTCGACAGGGTGTATATTGCACAACGCTCAGCGGGCCGCGGGTGCCATTGGCAGGACATTGCGCGCGCTCTGTACGGCGCAGCAACGCGCTTGTCCGGTTCCGGGACATGCATTTCCACCATCGGCTACGGAGGCTGGGTCGATGATGGGTCAGACACGATGACGTGACGAAGCTGTCAGCTCCAGACTGGTCGCTTGTACGACGGCCGATGTTTGTCGAATAGTTAAACATCACAAGCAACAGAAAGGACTAAGCCAATGCTTTTTGTTGCTGATACTGTTGGGGGTCGGTGATAGTGCCGCTAAATGGCTTAATTATTATTATTTTTACACACATGAACTGTTCACAAAATTTAGAGAGCGCAAGCACAGATGATTCAGAGTCGTAACCCTGACGTAATACAGCTTTGAGTTTGGTTTGGACAGGTCATTTGTATGCATAGACCGGACGGGTTGTATTCATTCATTTTGTGCCGTGGCCTTCTCCAAGCACAAATCAGTGTAAGCGTTACATGTTTGCCAAGTCCCCATTCTTCCTTTGCCAACCTGCCTTTGCCAAGTCCCCATTCTTCGTTGTCACTAATCGTCGAAAACGTCGCCGATGTGAACACCGTGAAAGACGGATATGCATGCATAATTCAACTCTTCACTGTCTTATTTGAAAATCAAACGAATAACCTCGGCCAAGCTGTATGCAAGACAAGGAATGCTGTTTCTTTTGCTACGCTTCCGACATTCATTAATGTTTGGACTTCTGGCCGCGGTCTCCAAGTCCGGTAAACGCCCAGTGTGAAACAAACAAGCTAATCAGCGGGTCTGTGTTGCGGACGTCGCGCTCAACTTTCTCTACGGCGCTTGCTCGTCCCGCCACCCACGATTAGTGTCGCATAGGATCAGCTACGCCCGTGATGCAGGGGTCGAAAGGTGATGTGAGCAATTTCAAGTAATTCTGCAGCTGGGAAGAAATATTTAAGAAAATCACTAGACACCATTCAGGCACCCCGAATGCGCACTAACTGGGAGTTCATGGGTATAGTATTGGTTATAAGCAGCATTTTAATAGTTAATAGCGATGAGTGAGCGTATTAATTTTAATTTCGCATGGAATTTTGTTGCTGTACGCCACATACAACCCATATACACTGAGTCGATCCACTGCCACAGTGGGCTGGATCATGTTAGACTTCACAAGCGTCCCTCGCTCCCAATCCTCACACCCCGTCTCGGGGTGGGGGTTGGGGTGTAATTAAACACCTCTTCTAACTTCCAAGCTAAGCTTTGCACGAAAACGAACCGGATTCTATCGGAAAGCCCGCGACGAAGAGGGTTAAAGATGGACTGTATATACTTGGATATATATACTTGGATAATCTTGAGACCAATATTGATGTTAAAAAAAGAAAAGAATAAACATACTTTTTCCCAAGTGACATTATAGCACGTTACATATTAAGGTAGCAAAGGTCATGGAATGCAACTTTGACACTATTTAGGTCATGACAAATCCAAACAAACCATACGTAAAGGTGTCGTAATAGTCTCAGCCCACATTGCGCACATTATCATGACGTGACTTCATGCCTCGTATCCGATTTGTTTGACAGAGCTCAAGACAAATTGGGTAAGGCATTTTCCTGGTTCTTCTGCATGTCTACCGGGGTAAAATAATGTTAGAAGAACATGCATATCGCAGAAAAAGGAAAATAATTCAAAAATGGACCAAAATGGACTGTGACTCCAGGTCGTTGGCCAGACCCCGGAAGAAAAACCAGATAAACACATTTTGGAACGCTGGCAATTCCAGCCCATGTAGTAAGCTTCATTTCTATATATCTTCGTAGGCATGCATTTTCGGTCTTCAAACATTTTTGGAGGTGGTCCTCTTTGACCCGAGCCAGGTCACTGACCGTACATGATTTGAGGTTGAAATTTCCAGTTGAGACGCACAAATGATGGAGGGAGAACACATCTCGCAAGGACTAAAGGGCATTAGGGGCGCAAACACATCTCGAGGGCTAAAGATGTTTTCAAAAATTACAAATTTCATCTTTCGCAAAGCGAGCGCAATCCGATTGGAGACTGCAGGATGGAAAGCCGGACATTTTTAAGTACCGACTTTGCACAAATTGTTGACCGGGTTTTCTCGCATATACTATTATTATAAGGGAAACATTTATGGTACCATTTGTGGTCGCACAGTATGATCAAACTCTACGCGAAAATTGGTACAAAGGGAATCGTCTCCACGATGCGGATGAAATAGAGGTTCAACATTTTAAATGCACGGGCAGTGTGTGCCACGCGATTGCACTTTCTTCAAAACCCCGTTGACTTAACCTAAGTTGTCCGAAGTCTCTCCGGTCAGATCATCACAACCCGTCTCAGGGGGGGGGGGGTTAGGACCCCCCGTATAATACCCAAACTTAGGGTCGCACGAAAACGAAAGAGGTGTCATCGGAAAGCACTCGATGAGTAAGGCCCAATACCACCCCAAAAAAATCCACAAAAGTGACGTCACTAGGGGGCCTAGATTTTTCATGACTGGTTGACCAAAACATTACGTCATGGTTTTGGTTCTGGGGGAGTTCATGTTAGGATATTTGAAAAGCAATTTTTTGGCCAACAATTATAAAAATAAGAAGAAAAAGCCGCCGCCAAAGAACCACATTTTTTTATTTCAACATTTTGAGTTTTCAAGTTTCCTTTCGTCTTTCTTTTCAACAGGTCAAGCGGACAAAAAAAACATTCGAAGTCAACTTGCTCTCATATAAAAATGCTTACTTTGGCCAGAATCTTCGATTTGAACTATAATAGACGAATATTCCAAACTAATAACTAATATAACAGGGGGAAATTAAAAATTCCTCTCATACGTTTTGTTGCATTCCTAAAGATAAGCAAACGCTGTAAGTTTCATTAGAATATCTGTATCCGTTAAAGCGTGACGACTGGTTTAACTTTTTTTTATAGGCGACCTCATTTGACCTAGACTAACTAGTTGACCCCAGATGACCTGACTTCAAAAGTCTGACACAACATTCCAAATTGATGTAGAAAAAGGTATGCGAAATTTCGGCGCCCTGCCTCGCACCGTTCTTTCACCATCCGCGATAAACTTGAGGGGCGGTTGAAGACCCCGAGACGGAGCAGGTTAACATGGCCCTTAGTATTTCGTTTGATCAATGACCATGTCATATATTGGCGCAATAGTATGTCGTACATGGTGCCTCTCGTTTGTGAATGGCACCGGCAGAAAGGTGTCACTTTCCTCTGGTTAATTGCACCGTTGCGTTGCGATCGCCCTAATGCTATGGCGTCCACGCGCTCGAGGGTGACCAAAGAGCCGTTTGAGCGCCAACGCATCGCTCGGCGTTGGCTTGGAACCAAAATCCACCCTTATTGACTTCGGATTTTCACAATCTTCAGCGCACCGGGCGGCCAGAATGAGTGCGCCCCAACTGCCGAATGGTCCGATCGGCACGAAATGAACGCCAAAGTGTAGCCACGACAATGGTGAAGCTGACTAGGGTAAACATTTCCACTCCACGTGACACGGATACAAGGCGGGCGGATGAAAAGCGAACGCCACGCTTTTCTCCGTGTTTTATGATTGTGTCTGGCGCTGGAAATGAGCAATTTTGGAGACACGGCACTGCTTGCATGACTCGGTTCCATGTATCGGCTACACATTTCCTATCGACTACATTCACCTATTGTGCAACCGGGAGTGGTCACTGCGATGAGAGTGGAAGGTATTTGGACGAATGAAATCGGCCTGGTTTTCCACGCTACTAACCCCTGTAAAACTCTCTTTTTGGGGCTAAACTTGCCACACACTTGTAGCCGCGAGTTTGTTATGCCCACGGTGACCTTAGATTTTTCTGATCTCACATAGTTTGGTTACAGTCGTGCGTGTCTCGAATCATTACAGACACGCCTACCCGATCGTCGCAAAAGGCCCCAACATGCCATCGCTGGCCGGAGGTTTTGCTCCAGGAAGCTTGAATAGGTCGACAATGCGCGTGCTGCCGTGCCAGCAACATTGCAATGGGAAGGATTTGATATAGAAAATATGCGTTTCCAATGCTTGAGCATTGCAAAATTTGTTCCCGCTCCTTCAACATGTGAACATTTCCGGCGTCATGGCCGGGCCCCCGATTGCCATGATCGCCCGGAACCACAGCTGCACACCGAGGGAGAACCTCATATGGGGTGCTATGCACAGAAGCCGACACCTTACCGGCGTTCCGAATAGCTTCGACAAAAATAATTTACGAAAAATCGATCGCGTCCATCATCGATCTCAGTTGAATCATCACTGGCATTTCCATTAAAATGTCATTTTGGGCGGGTCATGGAACGGAGCCTATCATTAAAGACGATGGGAATACTGACTGCGGGTGACTAATTTCACGTATCTATTGTTTATGAAATGTCAGCCCATGCAAATGAAAGTTGGTGCGTACCTATGCCGTTTGCTGTAACTGGCATTTGCTGCTACGTCCAACCACTCAGCCATTCCCGATCAGGGGTGCAAGGAGATGTCGATATATTTGTTTCCACTGCCACGCAAATTGGCGTACCTGAAATGAGGAAGGCTGCTCACGGGATCGGGGCAAGATACGGCATTTCTTATCTGCTGATATCAGTATGGGTGTACTTTCTGGATGCCGATACGATTATGGCATAAGTTGAGTTCAATACTTAACCATGATAAAAATCTGCCCTCGGTGGCCGGCTTCTTCACAATGGATATACTTGAGAAAGGCGTAGACTACTAAGGGGTCGGGCCTGCCACAGTTCCATCATTCGTCGGGTTTGAGTAAAACAGTATTTATCCCATACATAAGGATATCTTCTCGTACCTACAGACAGTTGTCTCTAGGTACCGAGAAGATATACTTTAGTCCTAAATTTATGGGGAATACACCACTTGTCGGGTCGAGGCATGAAGCCTTTGCCGCCCAGATCTGCCCTGCCACCCCCCCCCAACCAGTTGTGCCAACATCGGTTGGTCCGGTCCCACACCGTGATTGATTATAGGCGCGCCAGCGCACTTATTCAGGCGAAGTGTCGTCATCCCCAGCGGTACCGAACAGTCGATCGCCTTACTAAGGAAAGTTTTTCAATATTTTCCTGACTCGCGGCAGTAATCCTGTTATGTGGAAGACCAACCGCCACACCGGCGATCTACGTGAAATATTTCATTAATTCATTAATTCGTCATGCGCTCATCATGAATTGGTTCGTTCATCAATTCATTCAGCAGTTATTAAGCTGATGGTGATAAGCTGTAGTGTAGGTGTGATGTCAGTATATTTAAATCCACTCAATACATGCCACGTCAATTGGCATGATTTGGCAACTTCGGACAGCTGAGACAGCTGATAAAAGCTGGGATAGTCATTGACTCTGGGGAAGTGTCAGACGGAACATGACCCCTTTCTGTGTGACATTTCTGCGGAAAGAGTCGGTAAAGTTTTTGGATTCGCTCGTGCTAAGCTCCTCCAACATGTACGGGGGGAGCAGAGTGGACTCCGGATGTCAATAGTTGGAGAAGCGAGCAGTGTAGGTGAGAGCAAGCCCGGTGGACCGGGCGAGTCTGACCTAATCCATGATAATTCATACAATATTATAAAACCACAGCCGGCTGCCAACGTTGTATCGCTTCCTCGTCCCCTTGTCTTTTCGGCAATATAGATCGAGCCACCAGAGGAAAGCTTTCCACGCCTTCCGATAATGAATTCCGATGAAAAATATATGGGAAAATCTGAAAACTATGTTTTTTCGAAGTACGAAGCCCAAAATAATATATTAGACGAAATATTTTTTGCATCGCATTTGTGTGACGTTACAACAACGTTATTCAGGTGTATGAATTTTGTATATCGGTTCAAATTTCAAACAAAGCTTCCATGTTGTAATGATGGTCACCTCATTTCCTCAGCCATGACTAGTATAAAAGCAAATTTGCAACCAACGAGATCTGGAATCTTACCGTGATATAGAATTGTGGTACGTTGTGAATAAAAGTACTGAATAGCATTCATTTCCGGACTTCTCGTCTACTTTAGGAGACATCCTTCAGTTTCACCAGAAAAGAATGGAAGTTCATTTCACGCGACCACGATCTAACATAGCCCGAGGTAGGTGGCTTGTGGTGCATTTAAGGCTTCAATTAAACCACCCGGCTGTCGGAAACATATCAAAGACATTAAGACCGATCTTGTCAGCCATATGGTCATATGGTGAAAGAGTATTGGCAAAAAACGTGGAAAGCTTTTCGTTCGCCCAACATATGCAATTTTTCATTTGTTGAAAATGTGTGCTATGAGTGCTGCATTCCATCGTAAATGGCTATTGAAACTTATGCGCTGGCGGATATCCCTCCAGCAACAGTATTTCCACCAATAAAAGACGCTTTGGCAAGGCTAAAATTTAAAAGGCACATCTGATTGAGTACAGAAATTGGAACACGAAACGCTTTAGCAAAAGAAGTTACAATGGCTTCAACCTCCCAACTGTTGGGTCGGGCCGGGCCGCTCGGGTAGCTACCATAATTGGGGCGGTTCCCATTTAACATTGCTCAGACGAGGCCCTGGTCGGATTGCCCTGTCATTGCCCTGTGGGGACTTAACGTTTGTCGGATCTTGTTTTGCATGACGTTACTGGCTTCAAATGTGTAGTGGTACTGCACACCGGGAATACAAAGGTCACGAGAAGTTGTTCCTGCAACATTTACCGACATAATTTTCAGTCATGTTCCATACCGTGCCAGAGGCATGCTGTTTGATATCGCGTGTGTCCATTAACGAAGAAACTCGACGGAAGTTCCGGAACTATAAAATAAACCGACTGAATTGTGTGAACTATTAACCTAGGGGAGCTTGTTCCTTTGATAGAAATAACTGCATGTTTTACTATTAAGCAGTTGCTCAATACTTGGCGAACTCATTGCCTACCAGCCATCCCATGGCAACAACGTCTAGCCAGAATAGTGCACTTGTGCGCTAAACCAATACATACACAACAATCCTTTCCCGTGCGGGGTAGAAGCAAACATGACATATTGCCAACGATGGCATCAAGTTGACAGCAAGTTCATGTCGATTTCTACAAATACAGTTACGCGGACATAAGTTACATAAGCATGGGTATACTGTGTGCTTGGAGCGTATATTGAAACATGTGCTCTAGGATGTATATTCAACGAGCATATATTGAAATGTGTTGTCGATGCATCGTTACTGGTGTAAACAATGAGGAATTTATGGTATCAGGAAACGGTGCAGCCAATCATATTTTGCATAAATTGAAGGATGTAGCTGGGTTTAACACTGGGTTTAACCTATACAACCGATGATTGCCATGCATGTAATCGTACCCGCAATTTTGTGCTATTACCTGTAGGTGCAGCCAATTATCTAAGTCGACTCTGTACCTCTGTCTGCAATATGCTGCGCGCCGTTCACGTTGTGTATTGCAGTACTTACTCAAGACTCGGGAATGTCCGTGCAATTGCAACACAGCCAACCCGGACCACCGCAGACGCCTGTGGAGCTCTGTTGGCTACTATGTGACATTGTACAATGTTCATGTGGGCGCCAACCTAGAGTATTTGCCGAGCCTGCAGTTTTCAAAGTGTGTAGAGGGATCAATAGTTTGCAACTAATCATCCTGGTTTGCAGGTGCGAGACGGCTGAAGTTTTCCGGAACGTCTTGGGACGTAACGAACCCCCATGTGATCTGCTGAACTTAGTAAGGTTCGCTGACAGTTGACTAAACTTAAGCAAGCATTACTCAGCCATCAATCACAAATTCCAGTGAATAAGTACATATGCAAACAGGCATGCTTAAGCT
Organism: Imbricaverruca yamaguchii; assembly: GCA_034440575.1. Lineage (NCBI taxonomy): Eukaryota > Metazoa > Arthropoda > Thecostraca > Neoverrucidae > Imbricaverruca > Imbricaverruca yamaguchii. The sequence continues at coordinate 747,233 of JAOTOL010001416.1, read as the reverse complement.
GTCCTGACGAGTGGGAAACGAATGGTCAGCGCTTCACCTTTCTTCATCCTGTGAACAGTTTCCATTTCATAAGACATAGCGGAGTACTTGGCCCTTCGCACAAAGACTCCGAGATGTTAATATACGAGTGTATCGGGTTCCTTGAACTTAATGTCTGGTCAAAGTCAGGAAGCAAACATTGAAGCAGTTATGTAATTATTTTGCTAGGTAAAGCAAGCAAGCAAGTTGCTCAGGCAATACCACTCGTTTATAGCTCGTGTTGTAAGCACGGTGTGTGTAGTGCAGTGAGTGATATGGGTATTGTATTATGTTGGTGTACGAATGTTTGCTGCGTATCTGCTCCCACTACCGACCACGAATCTATAATTTCTTTGTAAATACCTGTGAGTTATACCCAGAATGTCCATAATAGCCACTGCACGTGGAGGGCATGTATCGTGAAATAAATAAATAAATACAACTTGGATAGTTGTTGATATAATTGTTTTAGGCTTCATACTGCCAAATATTCACTTCTTTGGCGCTTCTTTTGCTATGTTATATTGATAATTATGGGTACCAGTTACTGGGCTCAGATTGTAAAGGAACATACTTCAAGACAAGAAGATGCGAAATATAGCAACGCACATTTCCGAATGGACTGAGTCCCATTAAAACATGTTGAAACAGGACGCGATGTTTCCAGATGCTCTGATCTTCAAGGACCTATTCATGCGCTTCATGTTTGGTGCAATATTTTAGATGCTATGGGCACCTCAGCACCTGACATTTTCTTGAGGTAAAATGTCAGGTAAAACCCGTCCCGTCTCGGGGGGGGGGGGTCTTCAACCGTCCCCCTCAGGTTTTTCGCGGATAGCGGACGAACGGCGCGCGGCAGCGCGCCCAAATTTGGCATACCTTTTCCCACATCAATTTCACATGCTGGTTCAACATTTTTAGGTCAGGTCATCTAGGGTCAACGAGTTAGTCAAGGTCAAGTGAGGTCACCTCCAAACAAGTTGAACCAGTCGTCGCGCTTTAACGGATACAGATATTTTAATTGAACTTCCAGCGTTTGCTTATCTTTCACGATGCAACAAATCGAACGAGGGGAAGTTCTCCTTTTTTTTCGTTTTTGACTACATAGAAATTTTGCGTATTTGCCACATTGCAGTTCAAATATAGGATTCTGGCTAAAGTATGCATTTTTTATTAGGGCAAGTTGAGTTCTAGCAACGTTTCTCGGTCTGCTCTACCCATTGGCAAGGAAAATTAAAGTAAACTTGAAAACTCAAAATGTTGAATTTTTTTTTTAATTAAAAATATTTTGGGGGACCAAAACACTTATAGCCCTTGTCAATTTCGCTGTCCTCTTCTCATTCCAAATAATTTTTGTTTTTTTCACATATTCCCCAAAATAAACACCCCAGAGTCAAAAACATAATGTAAGTCGTGAAGAGTCGTGAAAGTCGCCCCTCATCTGGTGACGTCACTTTTGTGGAAAAATTGTTTTGGAGGATGGATCCGGGCCCTACTCGTTGAGCGCTTTCCGATAACACCTCTTTCGTTCTCGTGCGATGCTTAGTTTGGATTTTAGATGGGTCATCAACCCCCCCCGACGGGGTGTGAGGATTTGACCAGAAAGACGGCGCGGGTGAATAGGCCTGACACACCTACCAGATAAATACGTTCTTACTTGTAAGGCACGCCAAAATCATGCCATTGACAAGGCGGCATACCACCTTAACAATGGCTTATTCGGCCACCAAATGGCATCTCGATAACCAAGGGCTGATTTTGTGTTGGACAAACATATCGTTCGAAAACTTGCATCGTTAACTACATTCTAACCCGCGACGTCTCGATTTTGTAAATCCCCACTCCGCAACGTTTTCTACAGATGGTTAAACACGGCGCGCGGTAGGGGGGCGACATTTGACATGCCTTTTCATACATCAGTTTTACATGCTGTGTACAAATTGTGAGATCAGGTAATTCACGTAATTCACAGGTAACCGAGTTAATCAAGATCAAGTTACGTTTCACAAATCGTCATGTTTCCAAAAACGTTTAACAAGTCGTCACGCTTCAACGGGTAAGGCTATTTGAATGGAAATCGCCGTTCACTGATCTTCAGGTACACAACAAAGCGCACCAGAGGCTTTTTGTGTTTTTGCGTTTTTCATAGCCGATTTGTTCTGCATGTGGAGGTACTATACTATGTTTTTAATATATATATATATATATATATATATATAAAAAAAAGTATAATGTATAACATATATATGCATATATATATATATATATATATAAATATATATGATTCATCATATATTGTTCGCATACAGGTTATTAGGACTAAATTCGAAGGTTCTGGCTCAGTTAACACGCGCCCTGGAGGGCCTCGTAAAGTTACGCCAACTGAAGGGGGGGCGGATTCCGCCCCATAAGATCTCGGCTCCTACTGATGCTAGAGCAACAAAATTCGTACGGTGGATGGGAACGATAGTGATCTCTATTGTGTGCAAATTTCATGACCTTAGGTCAATATCTTCAAGGTTAAATGAGGTCAAAATAGCAAAAGTTTCTGGTTTTGCGTGGATTAGCTCGTCAACGTTATGGATCGCTGTGATTGTGTTTAAATGCTCCAAAATTGGCATTAATGGTGTTTTGGACATTACTAGTGATGCAATACAGATGCCAGATCTGCCATTTGACCTCAGGTCACCTATATAAGAGCACTTTATTAGGTCATTACCTGCTCCAGTTACCGGAACCGGGCTGCCAACCCGACTGCTCCGTTGGGCGGCTCGGCACAATCGGCTTCGCAAAGAAAGGAGTGAAATACATGAATAAAGTATGGAAACGCTTAGGCACACAATGACAAGCAGTAGATTTCAGGATGTGCAGGGAGTAACATGTAAAGTGACATCAATCGCCCGACAGTCATTTGCATCTTTGACAACATTCCAGTTGACCAAGTTTGGTTTTATTAGCCTGCCAAGAACTTGACCTGACTTGACCTCGGCGATCTAATGTGACTTTTAAATAATATAGCTTAACAAAATGCATCAAAGAAGTCGCTAGTGTTGTCAAAAACAGTTCCCTTTTGCGAATGTACGGGAAGCGTATCAGCGCCGACTTTTGTGGTCTGACGCTGCGAATTGTTTTTACTTTAACGGCTCCTAACTTGAAAGGTTCTCGACCGATTTTCATTTTTCTTACTTTAAGCAATGCGCCGATCATTTTCCAGCAGGTACGCAAACAATTGCGTATATCGGCCGGTACAATCTGGAGGTATCTACGAAAAACCGGGGGGTGAGCGGATTTCGCCCCCCCCCCCCTCTCCAGGGCACGTGTTAAGCAATTTGTACGATGCTAAGTTTACTTAAAACAACGTTTCTCGGTATGCTCCACCCAAAAGAGGAAAAAAAATTAAACTGAAAACTTAAATGATTGCACTTTAGGAAATAGATGGGCGAACATCTTGAGACAATTGTCCACTACGCCCTCTTTTTCTGATTCCAAATGCATTTTGTCTTTAAATTCCTCTCCAAAATGAACTCCCTGGAGCCAAAAACATGTGGTCAACCGTGAACATTTTCTATCCCCTCCCCCCAGTGTCATCACCTTTGAAGAATACAATTTTGGGGGTGATACATATCCATACCCAGCGACTGCTTTCTGATGACACCTCTTTCGATTTCATGAGGCTCCCAATTCTGAGATTATAGGGGGTATATAATGCCCTCGAGAAGGGAGGAGGGTGAGGATCTGACCTGAATGATGGGGCGAGTTAACACAAACAAAACCTTGAAATTTTGAAAACAGGGAAACTAATTTTTTTAAATGGAGGAAGAAGTAGGGATGTAATGCCCATTTGTGTTTTACTATATCTCTTGGACTTAGTATTGCATTCGGGTCAAATTGTGACCAATCGAATCCAACTTAATAGTGATGTGCAGTTTGGGCTGATGAAAGTCAAGTAAAAAATCACAGGCGGAACCAGGCTAACCAAAATTGGCCGACATTTTTGGCCGATAAAAAGGCGCTTTGTAACCAACTGAAATTTTCGTCATATACACGGAGCATGTATTAATAGCATACCTAATGTTGCTGTACAAATGAAAAAAGCATGGCGACGCCAGGTACAAAATAAATGGCGTAGCGACTAGCTTGCTTACCATGAGTCGCCCTTACGACGGCGATTGCCAATGACAGTTACACTCAAACCAAAAGTTATTGTTCAACTCTTTCTGACGGCCAGACATGAACAGCTTATACATCTGATCAAGTTGTGTACACAATGAGTGAGATGCTGGGGAACGATGTCGACGATCATGCTTCTTGCGTGTGCCATAGTTTGCAAACAATACAGCCACGCCAAAATAATAGAAAGCTACCATTGTTCGGGATTCAGTTTGGAGTACGAGAATTTCGTGCCACCCGCTGTGGTGAAGTTATTTAATTGATTGCACATCATATCTATCGAGACCATTTTTAGTCCTTTTTTTGGCCGAACCGGCATGCTTATAGGCGCTCAGCCAGGACTTTCTTCGAGGGACGGGGGGGGTGACAACAAAAGGAATGTTATGGAATAACAAACCTTGTTGGGCGCGCCATGTAGTCCACATATTTCTGGTTTTGGTTGGTGAAAATCTCACGATTTTTAATTGATATGGTGAAATCTCACATACCCCACCCCTTTGCGGTTGCTAAGTGGTGGGGTTTACCCTTGGCTGCGCCTCTGCGTACTTATATTTATTATAACACTAGCCACAACATAAAAAAATGGGGTGTTGCAAAGCAGTTCGACATGTTATGTACCATAATTGGCGAATACGAAGCACGATATGTCCGCACGAGATATCTCCCTTTAAAGGCTTGAAACTAGCATCCTCGCTCGTCAGGTGCCGGCAGTCGGTTCGTCGTCTGGTTACGTAGGGTACATAAATAGGCTTCATCTAGGGCACAGTCGTCTCCTTCAAATGTGGTGGACAATCCTCGCCGGAATTGCCTGAGTGGGAGGCGCTCCACACATACTGCGGTGCCGACGCCGAATTTAGCGATCAGGTGGTCTAGTTGGCTTTCCACCAACAAGCTCAGATTATCACGTGCACAGTAATAAGCATGCTGGAGAATTCGAAGAAAAGAACAGGATCTTTCAGTTAATGGTGACATTTTAATACCATCATGACATTCATATTTTTTTTTTCGCAAATGGTATCTCCCGAGATCAAGTAGTGTGCATTATATACGATCAAAACATAATGACGTCCGTGTTTATGTGCTCAGCGCGGCATTTCAGGTCACTGTCCACACCAATCGCAGCACGAATCTTTGAACAATTGAGCCATCTTAATCATTACAAAAAAAAAAACACGACACCCTTGATTCTATATCGATGGTGCTGGGTAGAAGCTATTGTTTATCAATATGATGCATGCACATCTGACTGGCTTTACAAGTTCATCAAACTGCAAGCATTAGTGTGCAAGCATCTGTTCTCAAGAATGTCTGCCTGGAGTCGCCTCTCATCAACCTCCAAAAAAGTGGTCTTGACATACTACACCCAAAAGAACATTAGGAAAAGTCACTAGGTTTCAGAGATATAAACAAGTGCAAAAAGAAGTGGCGAGCAAAAAAGTCCTAAACGGTGAAGGGGGTTTCTCCCGTAGATAATAGGGTCCAAAACTGCAGTCTAACGACGCTTATCATGGAGTCATCGCAGTGTTCACACTGCCCATCCAGTGATGATGAAATTACCACGTTGTCGTCGACGGCGTGTTACGACCGCGCCCATGAACTAGCAATTGCCGTAATTACAGGTTCGCGCCGCTGGTTTGCACTCATGTGGTAAAATCGATATTGTATTGCTCTTTACTGGTTACGGTAGCGCCTAAGTAACCGATTCGAATTCCCATCATCCAATGGTTGGTGCAACAAAAAAGGCTTGGCTGAATAGCCTGGCAAACGTTCCCTCTTATGTTCTTCAGATACTGTTTGGTCCTCTCAAGGTCCCTCAGCGAGTCTGAATAATCTGCCCATGGCTTATCAATTGCAACGATGGTATGTTCGACATACATAATACGTCTATTTCAAATTGGTAATTATACAATCATCCAAAGTAACTTTGTTGCAGGGAACACTTGTTTGGTTTGCAATATTTTATATCATTCGGTCGATTGAGATATATCATTATATTCCGGATTTTTCTTTATGAAATATAACGCAACTTAATTGTGTAGGATATTGTAGCTATATTTTGCAGTGGTTATTCGCTGCGGAATCTATTCACCATCGTTCCACGTGCTATTTATCAGCGCATGGCCCAAACATATTTGTGATGAGTTCCTGAACCCAATACTTATGCTAATTGGCGGCCCATATCCCTTACTAAATATAATAACAGATAATATATCCTTACGAGCAACACCAGCTATGAATATTTTGGTCGTTAGAATGTTCATTTCATCTGAAATGCCCATCGTTGGACAGTTACAAAGCAGCGAAAGGCTTTGACGCGAAACTCCTAGCATTCATCCCATTTCAGCATTCATATGAGCATCCCAGTTTCCGGCCAGGATGTCGAGGTCTGGTCGAGAATATACTTCCCATATTTTGAGTAATTACGGGTATATTGATATCTGATGCTTTCAAATAGTAGAGACACGCACCTATGCACCTACAGTGACTGCTGATATATAAGCTTTCTTTTGATGGAATGCATCCAGTACAAGCTTTTAACATGAACGAGAAGACAATGCATAATAAATGCATACTGAAGTATAGTATTAAAGGACGTAATTGAAACTTGACTTTTTGCGACCGACGAACGCAGTTATAGGCAAAGTACACTGATATAATGATCCTAGCATACACAATGTAATAGCATCTTACTCTAGTTGATGGCTCGTCATTGGCGCCAACGCGTGTAACCGAACAGTTCGTACCTGACACTCGTAGGTCCCATTGTCTCTTGCGTTGACGAATCGGATTTGCAAAGTCCATTCGCTAGATTTGGGGTTGTGCAACACTTGGAAGCGCTGGTCGGTGATGTAGTTGGCCTTGCCGCCCGTCAGGATGTGATAGTCCTTCCTCCGGATCCAAACCTGCAGCAGGTCACCGCGACCGTGACAGTGATCGTTCAGCGCTCCTCCGAAAATAGCGCATGCAGATCGATGGATCGTGAACGAGTCGCATGCAGAGTAAATTACACTGTTGCCGTCAACAGGTCGGCGATATCCCAGGCCAGCTTCGCCGCACAACCACAATACACCAGACTAGCTCCGCCGCACCACTGAAATATCCCAGACTACCTCCGCCCCACCACCACAATATCCCAAACTACCTCCGCTGCACCACCACAATATCCCAGACTAGTTCCGCCGCACCACAACAATATCCCAGACTACCTCCGCCGCACCACCACAATATCCCAGACTACCTCCGCCTCACCCCCACAATATCCCAGACTGGCTCCGCTGCATTACCACAATATCACAAACCACCTCCGCCGCACCACCATAATATACCACACCAGCTCCGCCGCATCACCAAAATATCCCGGACCAGCTTCCCACACCACTACATTAACCCAGACCAGATTTGTCGCCTCAGTAAAATACCACATACTGATTCCGTCCCTCCACCACAATAACCCCGACTGGCTCCGTCACACCACCACATTATCCCAGACTGGCTCAGCCACATGGCCACAATACCCAGACTGGCTCCGTCACACCACCACAATACTCTAAACTGGCTCAGCCACATGGCCACAATACCCAGACTGGCTCAGCCACATGGCCATAATACCCCAGACTGGCTCAGCCACACCACCACATTACCCCAGACTGGCTCAGCCAGATGGCCACAATACCCAGACTGGCTCAGCCACATGGCCATAATACCCCAGACTGGCTCAGCCACATGGCCACAATACCCCAGACTGGCTCAGCCACATGGCCACAATACCCAGACTGGCTCAGCCACATGGCCACAATACCCAGACTGGCTCAGCCACATCACCACAATACCCAGACTGGCTCAGCCAGATGGCCACAATACCCAGACTGGCTCAGCCACATGGCCTCAATACCCCAGACTGGCTTCGTCACACCACCACATTATCCCAGACTGGCTCAGCCACACCGCCACATTACCCCAGACTGGCTCAGACACATGGCCACAATACCCAGACTGGCTCAGCCACACCGCCACATTATCCCAGACTGGCTCAGCCACATGGCCACAATACCCAGACTGGCTCAGCCACATGGCCTCAATACCCCAGACTGGCTTCGTCACACCACCACATTATCCCAGACTGCCTCAGCCACACCGACACATTACCCCAGACTGGCTCAGACACATGGCCACAATACCCAGACTGGCTTAGCCACACCGCCACATTATCCCAGACTGGCTCAGCCACATGGCCACAATACCCAGACTGGCTCAGCCACACCGCCACATTACCCCAGACTGGCTCAGCCACATGGCCACAATACCCATACTGGCTCAGCCACATGGCCACAATACCCAGACTGGCTCAGCCACATGACCACAATACCCAGACTGGCTCAGCCGCATGGCCACAATACCCCAGACTGGCTCAGCCACACCGCCACATTACCCCAGGCTGGCTCAGCCACACTACCACAATACTCCAGACTGGCGCAGCCACATCACCACATTACCCCAGACTGGCTCAGCCACATCACCACAATACCCAGGCTGGCTCAGCCACATCACCACAATACCCAGACTGGCTCAGTTACATCACCACAATACCCCAGACTGGCTCAGCCACATCACCACAATACTCCAGACTGGCGCAGCCACATCACCACAATACCCCAGACTGGCTCAGCTACATCACCACAATACTGCAGACTGGCTCAGCCACACTACCACAATACCCCAGGCTGGCTCAGCCACACCACCACAATACCCCAGACTGGCTCAGCTACATCACCACAATACCCCAGACTGGCTCAGCCACATGGCCACAATACCCCAGACTGGCTCAGCCACATCACCACAATACCCCAGACTGGCTCAGCCACATCACCACAATACCCCAGACTGGCTCAGCTACATCACCACAATACCCCAGACTGGCTCAGCTACATCACCACAATACCCCCAGACTGGCTCAGCCACACCGCCACATTACCCCAGACTGGCTCAGCCACATCACCACAATACCCCAGACTGGCTCAGCTACATGGCACCACAATACCCCAGACTGGCTCAGCCACACCGCCACATTACCCCAGGCTGGCTCAGCTACATCACCACAATACCCAGACTGGCTCTGCTACATGGCCACATTACCCCAGACTGGCTCAGCCACACCGCCACATTACCCCAGGCTGGCTCAGCTACATCACCACAATACCCCAGACTGACTCAGCCACATGGCCTCAATACCCCAGACTGGCTCCGTCACACCACCACATTATCCCAGACTGGCTCAGCCACACCGCCACATTACCCCAGACTGGCTCAGCACCAATGGCCACAATACCCAGACTGGCTCAGCCACACCGCCACATTACCCCAGACTGGCTCAGCCACATGGCCACAATACCCATACTGGCTCAGCCACATGGCCACAATACCCAGACTGGCTCAGCTACATCACCACAATACCCCAGACTGGCTCAGCCACACCGCCACATTACCCCAGACTGGCTCAGCCACATACCAACCCAGACTGGCTCAGCCACATGGCCACAATACCCCAGACTGGCTCAGCCACAAATGCCATAATACCCCAGACTGGCTCAGCCACACCGCCACATTACCCCAGACTGGCTCAGCCACATGGCCACAATACCCAGACTGGCTCAGCCACATGGCCATAATACCCCAGACTGGCTCAGCCACACCACCACATTACCCCAGACTGGCTCAGCCACATGGCCACAATACCCAGACTGGCTCAGCCACATGGCCTCAATACCCCAGACTGGCTCAGCCACACCACCACATTACCCCAGACTGGCTCAGCCAGATGGCCACAATACCCAGACTGGCTCAGCCACATGGCCTCAATACCCCAGACTGGCTCCGTCCACACCACCACATTATCCCAGACTGGCTCAGCCACACCGCCACATTACCCCAGACTGGCTCAGACACATGGCCACAATACCCAGACTGGCTCAGCCACACCGCCACATTATCCCAGACTGGCTCAGCCACATGGCCACAATACCCAGACTGGCTCAGCCACATGGCCTCAATACCCCAGACTGGCTTCGTCACACCACCACATTATCCCAGACTGCCTCAGCCACACCGACCACATTACCCCAGACTGGCTCAGACACATGGCCACAATACCCAGACTGGCTCAGCCACACCGCCACATTATCCCAGACTGGCTCAGCCACATGGCCACAATACCCAGACTGGCTCAGCCACATGGCCACAATACCCAGACTGGCTCAGCCACATGGCCACAATACCCAGACTGGCTCAGCCACATGGCCACAATACCCAGACTGGCTCAGACACATGACCACAATACTCCAGACTGGCTCAGCCACATGGCCACAATACCCCAGACTGGCTCAGCCACACCGCCACATTACCCCAGGCTGGCTCAGCCACACTACCACAATACTCCAGACTGGCGCAGCCACATCACCACAATACCCCAGACTGGCTCAGCCACATCACCACAATACCCAAGCTGGCTCAGCCACATCACCACAATACCCCAGACTGGCTCAGTTACATCACCACAATACCCCAGACTGGCTCAGCCACATCACCACAATACTCCAGACTGGCGCAGCCACATCACCACAATACCCCAGACTGGCTCAGCTACATCACCACAATACTGCAGACTGGCTCAGCCACACTACCACAATACCCCAGGCTGGCTCAGCCACACCACCACAATACCCCAGACTGGCTCAGCTACATCACCACAATACCCCAGACTGGCTCAGCCACATGGCCACAATACCCCAGACTGGCTCAGCCACATCACCACAATACCCCAGACTGGCGCAGCCACATCACCACAATACCCCAGACTGGCTCAGCTACATCACCACAATACCCCAGACTGGCTCAGCTACATCACCACAATACCCCAGACTGGCTCAGCCACACACCACATTACCCCAGACTGGTCAGCCACATCACCACAATACCCCAACTGGCAGCTACATCACCACAATCCCCAGACAGCACATGGCCACATTACCCCAGACTGGCTCAGCCACACCGCCACATACCCCAGGCTGGCTCAGCTACATCACCACAATACCCCAGACTGGCTCAGCCACACCGCCACATTACCCCAGACTGGCTCAGCCACATCACCACAATACCCAGACTGGCTCAGCTACATGGCCACATTACCCCAGACTGGCTCAGCCACACCGCCACATTACCCCAGGCTGGCTCACTACATCACCACAATACCCAGACTGGCTCTGCTACATGGCCACATTACCCCAGACTGGCTCAGCCACACCGCCACATTACCCCAGGCTGGCTCAGCTACATCACCACAATACCCCAGACTGGCTCAGCCACACCCCACATTCACGCAAATCCACAATACCCAGACGGCTCAGCTACATTCCAGATGCCCAGACTGGCTCAGCCACACCGCCACATTACCCCAGGCTGGCTCAGCTACATCACCACAATACCCAGACTGGCTCAGCCACACCGCCACATTATCCCAGACTGGCTCAGCCACATGGCCACAATACCCAGACTGGCTCAGCCACATGGCCTCAATACCCCAGACTGGCTTCGTCACACCACCACATTATCCCAGACTGGCTCAGCCACACCGCCACATTACCTCAGACTGGCTCAGACACATGGCCACAATACCCAGACTGGCTCAGCCACAACGCCACATTATCCCAGACTGGCTCAGCCACATGGCCACAATACCCAGACTGGCTCAGCCACACCGCCACATTACCCCAGACTGGCTCAGCCACATGGCCACAATACCCATACTGGCTCAGCCACATGGCCACAATACCCAGACTGGCTCAGCTACATCACCACAATACCCCAGACTGGCTCAGCCACACCGCCACATTATCCCAGACTGGCTCAGCCACATGGCCACAATACCCAGACTGGCTCAGCCACATGGCCTCAATACCCCAGACTGGCTCAGCCACACCGCCACATTACCCCAGGCTGGCTCAGCCACACTACCACAATACTCCAGACTGGCGCAGCCACATCACCACATTACCCCAGACTGGCTCAGCCACATCACCACAATACCCAGACTGGCTCAGTTACATCACCACAATACCCCCAGACTGGCTCAGCCACACTACCACAATACCCCCAGACTGGCTCAGCCACATCACAACAATACCCCAGACTGGCTCAGCCACATCACCACAATACCCCAGACTGGCTCAGCTACACTACCACAATACCCCAGACTGGTTCAGCCACATCACCACAATACCCCAGACTGGCTCAGCCACATCACCACAATACCCCGGACTGGCTCAGCTACATCACCACAATACCCCAGACTGGCTCAGCCACATCACCACAATACCACAGACTGGCTCAGCTACATCACCACAATACCCCAGACTGGCCTAGCTACATCACCACAATACCCCAGACTGGTTCAGCCACATCACCACAATACTCCAGACTGGCGCAGCCACATCACCACAATACCCCAGACTGGCTCAGCTACATCACCACAATACCCCAGACTGGCGCAGCCACATCACCACAATACCCCAGACTGGCTCAGCTACATCACCACAATACTGCAGACTGGCTCAGCCACACTACTACAATACCCCAGGCTGGCTCAGCCACACTACCACAATACCCCAGACTGGCTCAGCTACATCACCACAATACCCCAGACTGGCTCAGACACATGGCCACAATACCCCAGACTGGCTCAGCCACATCACCACAATACCCCAGACTGGCTCAGCCACATCACCACAATACCCCAGACTGGCTCAGCTACATCACCACAATACCCCAGACTGGCTCAGCTACATCACCACATTACCCCAGACTGGCTCAGCCACATCACCACATTACCCCAGACTGGCGCAGCCACATCACCACAATACCCCAGACTGGCTCAGCTACATCACCACAATACCCCAGACTGGCTCAGCCACATCACCACAATACCCCAGACTGGCTCAGCTACACCGCCACATTACCCCAGACTGGCTCAGCCACACCGCCACATTACCCCAGGCTGGCTCAGCCACATCACCACAATACCCCAGACTGGCTCAGCTACATCACCACATTACCCCAGACTGGCTCAGCCACATCACCACAATACCCAGACTGGCTCAGCTACATGGCCACATTACCCCAGACTGGCTCAGCCACACCGCCACATTACCCCAGGCTGGCTCAGCTACATCACCACAATACCCCAGACTGGCTCAGCCACATCACCACAATACCCCAGACTGGCTCAGCCACATCACCACAATACCCAGACTGGCTCAGCTACATGGCCACATTACCCCAGACTGGCTCAGCCACACCGCCACATTACCCCAGGCTGGCTCAGCTACATCACCACAATACCCCAGACTGGCTCAGCCACACCGCCACATTACCCCAGACTGGCTCAGCCACATCACCACAATACCCAGACTGGCTCAGCTACATGGCCACATTACCCCAGACTGGCTCAGCCACACCGCCACATTACCCCAGGCTGGCTCAGCTACATCACCACAATACCCCAGACTGGCTCAGCCACACCGCCACATTACCCCAGACTGGCTCAGCCACATCACCACAATACCCAGACTGGCTCAGCTACATGGCCACATTACCCCAGACTGGCTCAGCCACACCGCCACATTACCCCAGGCTGGCTCAGCTACATCACCACAATACCCCAGACTGGCTCAGCCACACTACCACAATACCCCAGACTGCCTCAGCCACATCACCACAATACCCAGACTGGCTCAGCTACATGGCCACATTACCCCAGACTGGCTCAGCCACACCGCCACATTACCCCAGGCTGGCTCAGCTACATCACCACAATACCCCAGACTGGCTCAGCCACACCGCCACATTACCCCAGACTGGCGCAGCCACATCACCACAATACCCCAGACTGGCGCAGCCACATCACCACAATACCCCAGACTGGCTCAGCCACACCGCCACATTACCCCAGACTGGCTCAGCCACATCACCACAATACCCCAGACTGGCTCAGCTACATTGCCAGAATGCTCCAGACTGGCTCAGCCACACCGCCACATTACCCCAGACTGGCTCAGCTACATCACCACAATACCCCAGACTGGCTCAGCCACACCGCCACATTACCCCAGACTGGCTCAGCCACACCGCCACAATACCCCAGACTGGCTCAGCTACATCACCACAATACCCCAGACTGGCTTAGCTACACCGCCACATTACCCCAGACTGGCGCAGCCACATCACCACAATACCCCAGACTGGCTCAGTTACACTACCACAATACTCCAGACTGGCGCAGCCACATCACCACAATACCCCAGACTGGCTCAGCTACATCACCACAATACCCCAGACTGGCTCAGCTACATCACCACAATACCCCAGACTGGCTCAGCTACATCACCACAATACCCCAGACTGGCTCAGCCACATCACCACAATACCCCAGACTGGCTCAGTTACATCACCACAATACCCCAGACTGGCTCAGCTACATCACCACAATACCCCAGACTGGCTCAGCTACATCACCACAATACCCCAGACTGGCTCAGCTACACCACCACAATACCCCAGACTGGCGCAGCTACATCACCACAATACCCCAGACTGGCTCAGCTACATCACCACAATACCCCAGACTGGCTCAGCTACATCACCACAATACCCCAGACTGGCTCAGCTACATCACCACAATACCCCAGACTGGCTCAGCTACATTGCCAGAATGCTCCAGACTGGCTGCGTCACACCATCGCAATCGATAGCGTCACAAGGCGTCGACGTGCCCTGTATTAGAAGGGAAAACTCAGTTACAGTCGAGAGGAAACCTATACAACATGTTAGGAAACACAATACACCAGAAGACGCCAATAGGGATGCTGGCTGGCAGTGGCATGAGGCGAATGATGGGGCCCTGCTGCCACAAGCATAAAATCTTAGAAACTCACCGCAACAGCGAGCTTGTGG
Organism: Imbricaverruca yamaguchii; assembly: GCA_034440575.1. Lineage (NCBI taxonomy): Eukaryota > Metazoa > Arthropoda > Thecostraca > Neoverrucidae > Imbricaverruca > Imbricaverruca yamaguchii. The sequence goes on along the minus strand of JAOTOL010001416.1, from coordinate 732,044 downwards.
GCCGACCGCAATTGCGCTCTTGCCTTTGCGCAATTGCGCAATTGCCCTGTTTGCAGTCTGCTATGACATCCAACTTATTGCATGTATTGTTCGTGGAAGGAATTTCAAGAATTAATAAACCCTATCTCGGCAATTCGTCACAATGCAATACAATTTGAGATGCATGCTCCATATTCGGCAGCGGAGCTCGATTACGCAAATAGTGTTCAATTTCGGCATAGTGACATTTGATAACAATTTGATTAATACAAAAATGGCTGCAATCCGGACGAAATCGAACCCAGCCGACGAATATGATGTTCCTATCTAAAAATTGCATGCACCATGCAGAATTGTCGTATTAGTACAGGTGACCCTCTGTCATGGTCCACTTTATTCGGCAGCCTTGCAGCCTTTCCGCTTAGTTGGTGACGCTCACCGTGTGACCCTCGACTGGACCGACACTGGCCGCCCGGCTGGGAGCGTGCGGGTCGCGCTTGGCATAAGAACATAACCAAACGACCTGCAACCAGCCGCCTAGCCTTGAGCCCTGATGCAGTAACGGGTAACGACTGGGCCCACACATCCTTGGCGCTGACATGAAACATTTTAAAAACCAAACATAACGCAGCAATGCTGCAAAAACCAAGGTACTCCCCTTTTAAACACGTCACGGTCGGTGGGTTGGATAGCCCAGATGAAATTGTGTATTAATATGCACGAAAGCTGACACGCTCAGACTTCTCTCTCGCTCGTAGTTATTTAAAATGTGACACCATACGCGAAGTTGCATAACGAAACATTGATATTGTATATGTAAATAGTATTATTAGTAGCATTGCTGTGAACCTGATATGCATACGAAACACGCCAATGATCAGTTGGCGGGATCTGCGACCGGACAAGCAGAGTCGGACCCAGCCGCAGTAGGCCGTAGCTCATGCCAATGGCTGATTGCCTCTATCTGAATTGGCAGTGGCGCCCAGGGCAGCCACGGACCGAACCAGATCGGACTAGATCAGACCGGAGCGAACCAGGTCGAACCGGACCGAACCAACTTGGACCGTAACGGAATGGATCGGGACGGGCCGGACCAGTCCAGACCAGACCAGACCATATCAGACCAGACCAGACCAGACCGGAACGATACAGGCTGTACCGTACCGGTCCGGTTTGGCTCAGTGTGACCGGGCCACATAACCGGGTCGCAACCTGTGACTAGCGACAGGCGGGCGGCGGGTCGGCCGGGAGACGTCATCAGTTACCGGGTTGTTTCCGCCGACAGTGGCCGAGCACGGCAGGAAGGCGGTGTCGCCGACCTGGACGGTGATGTTCTGGCTGTCACCCTGGTAGGCGGGCACGGCCGGCGCCGCCGGGCCGACGTCGTGCCGCTGGTCGTGGGGCACCTGCTGCCCGCGGCTCTGGCTGATGAGCACTGAAACAGAGCAGCCAGCTGACTCGGGCACCTTCAGCTGCAATGGCAGGACTGAAACAGAGCAGCCAGCTGACTCGGGCACCTTCAGCTACAATGATACGACTGAAACAGAGCAGGCAGCTGACCACAACGTCGGCTGACACGGGCACCTTCAGTTGCATGAACACGACTGAAACAGAGCAGTCAGCTGACCACAACGTCGGCTGACTCGTGCACCTTCAGCTGCCGAACATGACTGAAACAACAAACACGATAGCACAACGCCCGCTGGGGATGCCGATACGGCTCTGATGGTCTCCGCAAAGGTAATCCGACTTAAATAAAATTGGTCTTGAGGCCCAATGTCCAGCTTGTGTCCCCCAATGCTGCTGAGGTTTCTTTTGTGCAAGCATCAGCTCCCATATATTCGCCGATAAAAAGTAAATTGTCCTGGAAACATTCTGATCCTATAGTGTATGCTAATTGTTTAATCCGCGCCGTCTTTCCGGTCAAATCCTCAGACCCCGTCTCGGGGGGGGCGGTTGGAGACCACCTCCTCTAAAATATAAACTAAGCGTCGCACGAAAACGAAAGCGGTGTCATCGGAAAGCGCTCGACCAGTAGGGTCCGGATCCACCCTCCAAAACAATTTTCCCCGAAAAGTGACGTCACCATATGAAAATTATCGTCCTTCGTAGTGTATATCATGATTGAAACAGAGCTCAACGACCAAAAATATTCCTAATAGATAACTTTTATACATGCTGTTCCTCCCCCATCGTGTTTATAAAAGTACATCCATGATCATTGCTCACAATTTTTGGAGCCATCAGGTAACAACTAGCATCACACATTCACCAGTCATGCTAGTGCAATAATTGCAATATGTCCACAACCAACGATTGCGACTTCGTGTTGCATCAGATATGTTTGGCTACAATTTCTGAGTATTCTTCATTTAATTTGGTCTCGGAAATCCGTGAGAACGTAACAAGCCCTGGTGTGCCATACGTCAAGTAATGCTGAGCGCAGACTTTGTGTAATGAGAACAAGTGAAGCCGGCCCCTAAAGTAATAACGGTGCTTCCAGTTGAGTGCAGGTAATGAGGGTGAATAACGCACTCATGATGCAGGTGACATTAGAGATCATTGCCGTCGCTACATTGCCATCGCCACCAGCATTGCCACCATGCTGGGAAGTGCTCCCCACAGACGGTCTGAGGTCTTCAGTCAGGACCATCGATCGGAACCACTTGGAGAGACGGGACTCGGGTGGTGTCGCCGCTGCGGCGCTGCGACGACTTCGACACTGCCGACTATTTGGTGCCAAGACAGAGGTCAGTATATTTGATACTCGCATGCCATCCCAGCTCTTATTTCAATATATCTCACTTGTGCAGTGGATATTCAATAGGGGTGCAATGCCATGCCATATGAGACAGCCGACGTGCGCGGTATTCTGCACTGGAAAGGAGCACACTGCCCCTCGCTCCGGTTGTTAATATGTCACCAATTCCCTCCAGACTTAACATGAGATGTCTTGAAAATCCTGCCCCCAAATGTACAGGAATGTTCCAAGTAAGTGCGATGACTGTCTTTCCGTCCATCAATCACAAACACCTCGAGTGCTTTCAAAACAGATTGTGGCGACCGTGGGGCGTACCCCGATGCTTTCACCGCGCCGTTGATCACATTCGGTGATGGGCGGTCTGCTGCCACTGCATCGACGTGGCGTGGTGGTGAAGGGGTACGGCTATCAGAAGTCACCGTAGACGGCCTGGTTTGGCAAACACGACCTTTGGCACTATGGGTATTGCTCCAGGTCTACTGGATCACATAGTGGCGCATTAGTTCTCCTTCCTGTTCCTACTTGTCGGAGCACTTCCATCCTATCCTTACAGAGCCATCATTTGACAATTAAATCCATCGCATTTTCTTTCGTTGACTGTGTTTCGTTGGCTACATATAAAGTTGTGTTACTTTATCCTAATGGCAAGGATGGGCATCGTTTTTTTTAGTTTTTATTCTCTGAAACCTGTAATTACACAATGTATCCCAATATCCTCTTCGGAGAGCAAACGCAATCATACTTCAAACTGCATGTGGAAACATAAAATCGGAAGTAGCAAAAACTTTATTTAGTGATCATCAATGAGCAAATTATATGAAAACATTCACGGTTAAGTTCATCCTTGGGGGATTTAACCGGCTGGTTTGGCGTGGGGCGAGTAGTGCAAGGGAAGCACAAATCACCACGCACAAAAATATGGTAAAAAAAATTCATGAGGTCTCAACAATTTAGGTCCGAAGTATGATGAAACATAATTATCAGAAGATGCGTCTGAAGTCCAAAAAAGACGCAAAAATGTTTGAGTCTTTTTCAATTTTTCCGAAGCCAATACTGCTGGGGCTTGAGGTTCATTATACGAAAATCGTCCCTTAGGCACGCACACGCACACGCACACACGCACACACGCACACACGCACACACGCACATATACACACACACACACTTGGACCGCTGGTAAACGCCGCCGATACCCACAGTGACACGCAAGCAGAAGAACCGCGCTGTGTTTAACACGCAAACACGCAAGCACGGTAGCCGTGTTGTGTTAACGCAAACATCACCAGCATAAGGAACTGTATATGGGACACTGATCGAGTCACAGAAAGTGTTAGGAGCGCAGTGCAGTCGAACCCTAATCTCTAAGAGACGGATATTTTGAGTAAATACGTGATAGAGAATCTCTAAGAGACTCTCTAACACGCATTTACTGGTGTGTGCATGCAGCCACGAGCCTTGAAGCTTCCATATGCAGAGCCAAGGTGATTTGGATGCGATTCTTCCACCAGGCTGCATCACTGAAGGCAAAAATAAACAAGCGCTATCATTCCGTGACTAAACTTCAAACCTCTTGATATAAATCCAGCACTTTAGCATTTGCTGCCCAGAGCGAATGGCAAGCGCCGGCTGCGACGCGTGGCTCATTGGTAAACTGCTTGAGCTCGATAATGCCACTGCAAGGCCTTTTACTTGAACAGAGTAGAGGTGAAGACCCTGCTGCTTACCTACGGCCGAAGGTGAAAGATATCGGCAAAATTCGCTGCGGTTATCATGAGAGTTCACGGTTTGCGGTAGCATTGAGTAAGAATTATCTGAAGACCGTTTTGCCTGTAAACATGTCCAGTCAAATTGCCTTTCGCAGCCATCCATACATTAACGCACTGATCGTGTCTCAATACAACATGCATATCAAGCGTACCCAAGCAACGTGATGATGTTGATCGAGACGTGCCAAAGGAGGCTGAAGAAACTGCTATTCGAAACAACTCACAAAGGCTTTCACATTATCACATAACCGCAGCAAGCACGTCACCAGAAAGTGGCGCCTGGCACAATTTGGAAACTGAACGCGACGAAACAACCACGCTCGGCGGTACAGTTTGCATTCAAAGGTTAGTTCATTGAATGTGTTGGTAGTATATGGTACAACTTGGTGGCAGCATGTGGTGGTGGTGATGAGGTATGTGAACACTGAAGCTGCATGCGTGGTGTGTGCCGTGGAAGTTTTGCCTATTGCATACCTGAGAGTCAGTACGGTGCCAGTGTATCTTGCAGACGACCCTGGTGTGGTGCGTGCAAAATGGGCGGGGTTTGCTGACTTGCAGAGTCCTTGCTGTTAACGGGGAAATTGTAATGATTTAGCTTCTCCGATTTGAGGAATTTTTATTACAAGCATTACACCCTGATGCTCTGATGGGATTGATGCTCTGTGAGTCTTTGCTATAAGCAGAGCGTGTGGCATAGACCGTGACTCAATTCATTGACATGAAACGATAGATAGTTCCATTTCATCGATGGAATCGCATAAAATATGATGCGAATTACATTTATTGAAGTTAGCATGCCTTCAGATGTCAATTTCATTGCCATTTGCACTGATGCATTACAAATATTGCTGCTTTGCAAATTATCTTCAGCACCTATGCTCTGGTATTAATCTGCCATTAGTGCGCGCTCGCCGCCGCTCTCCACTGACGATCGGGCCGCACGACGAATCATTCCCTGAACATTCATGGGTCTCAACACAAAAGTTAGGCAGACTTTCGGGAATGAAACGTGAAGAAACGTGCCTGGCATGAGCTTTCCCACCACTGGAGATGAAGCCGACAGGTCCCATCGATAGTGTTTTTGAACATTTCGGTTATGGGTGGAGAATGCAAGGAATGCATCTACAACTGTGAGTTTATACCACATATTTTTGGCATGGCTGACTTGATTGATTGGCATTGATCAGGACCATACCTTTTTTCGCCGTGCCGCCGCTCGGCAGCTCTACGGGTCGTCTGGGCAACAACTGACGAAGATTCTCGCGTATCGAGCCATACCAGAACCTTGCTAATGCTTGAAAGCTTCATGTTGCAACGCCAACTTTCGTGTGAAAAGTGGCAGTGTTAAAAACCTATAAAATGGGTCTGGTATGGCATCAGCAGGCAGTTGATTTTACGGTGTATTACTTCAGATTATTGTAATCAATTAGCCAAGGCAATTCATCAATTAATTTAGAACATCTGATATACATTTTTAAGAATTATAAGGTGATAATGGAACACAAATCCTGGAATTGAGTGCAAAACTGACCGGATTAGAACATCATGGAAGCAATTCAATATGATGTGAACATGTAGGACACTCGGTTTTCGTTTATTTGAGAACATTGCAAATTGTGAGCACATTACGCAGAAGGAGCATACCGCATGTTTATTTCAAGAAGCTGAGTGGCTAATTGCTCCCATTTTACCCTCAGGGCATAGTGAGGAGTGCAATTACTTGAACTAAAGAGAATTACACATCACAAGAGTATCTTGTGAGCGTATCTTGTGTTAAAATTCGACTATTGGAAATTACTTGCACCTACTGAAGAAACTAGTATATGACATTAATTAAAGCAAGCTCACTTAGAATTGTGAGCTTGCTATTGTGTCCGCTCATGACTCAAATGATATTGTGTCCGCTCATGACGCCCAACGGTTCCTGCTATTCATTCCACATGACACACCAATGTTTCACAATGTGAACCCGGATGAACGAAATAATGTACAAGCACATCGCACAAGGAAACCTGTGGGTTACAAATACACCAATCAGCACCAAAAACCACGAATTGGCTGCACTAATAAATACAAACAAATCAGAGCGGGTATATATTTGATCACCAATCAACAGGATGTCACAAGTTGCGTTGCATAAGAATGCTTCGCTTGCTAGCCTGCCATGTCAGGGAATTCCTTTCAGTCCTGCATCATTCCAATAATTATTTGCTCACCATATATATAGCTAATGTGCACCTTTTCCAACGATATAATAATGACGTTCTTTGCAAAATAATACTATTCGGACATATGATAACATATGCAACCTGCACCACCGCCTGGAAGCATCCATATGCAGAGCCATATGGATGCTTCCATACCGTGCTTGCGTATTGTCCTACAATCAGAAATGTATAATTATATTTATAATATACTTGATATCCATGTTCCAGTCTGGAATGCGGAATGCAATGTTAAATTGGGTCTGTCATTAACAAGTATAATAAATTTAACAGCAATCTGACTGTGTTAGACTTCGATTGCTGTATTGCAAATGGGCAATTGTTCTCGCTCCCATGCCTATGAATGACCCTCATTACTGATCAACAGTGTGGGTGTGTGTGTGTGCTTTTGTATTTTCCAGCCTGCCACCATGTGGTGATGTCGGCTGGTTCCGGGTGGGCGTTTGTGACGTTAGAGATTTGTGCTGGTTTTTGGTAGGGATGAACGGGTATGAGGAGTATCGTGGTGATGACAAGAGGCAGCCAAAAATAATAAAGCTGGCTTGTTGAGGTGAGTCGAGGTAGAGCTGAGTCGTTTTGAAGTTTGAAACGTAGAGATGTGTAAAGTTGAGTCGGCTTCTAGACAGATGAGATGGTGATTCTGGTTGAGGCTGAAGCTGGTACGGATGAGAAGATTTGCCAGTCCGGGCGATGCCATCTTTTTGGTGGGAGTGTAGTTGGGGGTTGGGGTCGAGTCATCGCCAGTGTTTTACTCATTGCAAGAACGTTAGTTTCACGTAGGGTTAGTGCTTATTATCTCTTTTCTTTCGTTCTTTGTTTTTTGTTTTCTTCTATTTTTTCAGCTTTAGTTGATTTTCTGTTTTTCTTTTTATGATATCTTTTCATTTTATTTTCTCTTTTGTATTCTTTTCTTTTTCCCAATCCTTTTTTCTTATTTTTCATAGTTCATCGAGTAGGCGTGTGATAGCGAGAAAGTGGAAGAGGTGTTCGTGTAATGTTGGATGGTCGTCGTTGAGGAGAGTAGTGATATTTAGTGGGATGTTCTTGTTGCAATAGTTTGTGATAGGTTGTCTTTCGGTGTTATATTTGGTGCAGTAGATGGGTATGTGTTTAATTTTGAGTGTTTGTTGACATGCTGTGCATTGTAGTCGTGGACGTTGTTGTAATAGGTAGGAGTGCGTAAGTGCAGTGTGTTCGAGGCGTAACCGTGTCAGTGTGCGTTCTTTTTGTCTGGTGTTTTGGATGATGGTGTGCCAGAGTTCGTGTTTGGTGTATTTCTGCGTCTGTGTAGGTGTGCTTTGGTTTGTCTATGAGGAGGTGTGTTTTAGGTGATTGGTGTTTCCACCATGCAGTGGGTGGTGGGAGTGCTTTTGCTGTGGGGAGTGTGATGTGTAGTCTATTTGCGTGTTGGTGAATGCGGCAGCCTATTGTAGTTTTGAGTCGTGTTGCGTTCATGAGTTTGTGTAAGCGTTTGGTGTGGAGTATTAATTCCTGAGTGCATGGGTGTTGTGTGGTAAGTTGTGTTTTGTAGTGATATCTTAATCGTGTTTCTGTGCGCCTGTGCTGTAGTTCTGGTATGTGGTTATATATGTGAAGAGCAAGAGAAGGTGAGGTGATGTAGGCTCTTGTAGCTATTTGTAAGCATTGACGTTGAAGAGAATCTATAATTTTAAAGCTTGATCTAGCTGCATTTTCGAAGAGTGGAGATCCGTATTCCAAAATTGGCCGAATAAGTAATTTGTAAAGAGCTAGAAATGTGTTTCGGTCGGATCCACAGTTTGTGGCGGATAATGCTCGAATGATATTTATTCTTTTTGATGCGCGTTTTTGAATATCTAAGATATGTGACCGAAAGGCGAGTTTTGGGTCTAATGTGATGCCTATAAAATTTGCTGTGGTAAGGAAAGGTATGGGTGTGTGGACTATTTTTAGTGGTTGTAAGTCTGTGTATTTGTGGTAGCCAAAAGTGATGAATTTCTATTTGTATGGTGCGATGTGTAGGTTTAGAAAGGCGAGTTGGCTGTTTAGTTGTATTAATGAGGTTTGTAGTATTCCTATTGCGTTGTTTGGTGTTTCATGTGAGGTCCATATGACTATGCTGTCTGCGTATATTGCAATTTTGGCCGGAAGGTTGTCGATGATGACTGAACTTAGACCTAAAATAAAGAGAAGGGGCTGGGGACAGAACCTTGCATTAAGCCGGTTGTGGGGAATTTAGTGTTTTAAGTATGGGATCCAATTTTCACTTAAAATGAGCGGTTTATGAGGTATAAATGAAGATAATGTAATAGTCTGCCCTACATGTCTATGTTGTGTAGGTGTTGTAGCAGTGTTCTTATGTTGATGGTGTCATATGCTTGCTTAAGGTCCAGGACGACGGCGACAGCGGGGCGTTTCCTTGCCGCCGTTTCCTGGATGTGTGTGGTGAGACAGCTGAGATTGCCGAGACATGATCTGTTAGGGAGAAAGCCTGATTGTATAGGATTTTATATTTTAGATAAGATTTTGAGTTTGGATAAGGTATAGAAGGCGTTTTTAATAAGGTATTCGAAAAGTATGTGCATACAGCTGGTTAGTGCAATAGGACGGTAAGAGTCGCATATGGTTGGGTCTGAGTTTGGTTTAGAGATAGGTATTAGTAGAGCGTGTCACCAAGATTGGGGGCATATGTGTGTTGACCAGGCGTTGTAGGTGTCGAGTAGTGCGTGTAATGCTTGTGTTGGGAGATGTTTCAAGGATGAGCAGTGTATGTTATCTGGGCCTACGCCTGTGTTGTGGGCCTACGCTAGTTTGAGTTCTGTAAGTGTGAACCTAGTGTTGTAGAGGTGTGGGCAAGTGTGTATGCTTGGGGGTGGGGGTTGCGCGGGAGGGTTGAGGATCCATGTTGGTAATTATGTGCGAAAATGTTGGCTATTGTTTGTGGATCTGTGATAGTGTTCTTATTGTGTTTAAGTATCATTGCTTTGATTAGTGGTCTTTGTCTGTGCTGAAAGGTTCCAAGGAGTCTCCAAATTTCGCCGAGAGGGGTGAATTTATTAAATGCGGTACACCATTTATTCCAGGAAGTCTTTTTGGCTTGTCTGATGGTACGTTTGCATAATGTTCTTTATCTTTTGTATGCTGTGAGTGTTTCTGGTGTGTGATGTCTCTCGTATCTGTGGCGTGCGTGGTTCCTCGCGCGGATCGTCCGGTGGCACTTTTCGCTCTACCAGGGAGCCGCGCGAGGTTTGTGTTGGCATCTTGGTTTTGTTCGTGGTATGTGTTCGTGTGCTGTGGTGAAGAGTATGTCTGCGAACTATTGTGTGTTGTTTGTGCGGCTAAGGATTCTGAAAAGGGGACCCAGGATGTTTTTTTAGGTTTCACCGGCCTAGCTGGGGGTTGGGTGGGGCAGTGGTCGGGATTTGGGGGAAGTTAATGGTGATGGGTGCGTGGTCGCTAAAGTGTGGATCGGAGTCAGATGTCCAGGATAGGGTGAGGGCTATAATGTGATGAAGCGAGTGTGACGCCTGGGGTCGTGGGGAGGTGGGAGGTGATTGGTACGAGAAAGGTTGGTGAGCCGGGTTGAGTACTGTGAGATTATGTTGTGTGGATATTGTGATGAGTGTGTGTGCTCTGTTATCGGGTTGTGTTATGCGGGTGTCCCATACGGGGTAGTGCGAATTGAAGTCTTCGGCGAGTATAACAGGTGTGCGAATTTGGTCAAGTGCTTCATTTAATTCCGGGAGGGTTTCTGTGTTTCGGCGGAGGGATCGTAGATGTTGATGAGTGTGTGAGCTATGTTGTGTGCATGCATTTCAGTTAGTAGTATGTCTGCTCTGGTGTTGAATTGTATCAGGCGGTGAGGGGTCGTGTTCCTAATGTATGTGCACACACCACCTAATCTGTGTGTTTTGGGTGTGTGTGTCCTGTCTGTATAGTGTGTAGTGAGGGATGTTGAATTGATATGGGTCGTTAGGTTTGAAGTGTGTTTCTTGAATGCATAGTGCTATGTGATTCGTTTGTAGTGCATAATGTTTTAATTCAGGCCAGTGTCTAATGAGTCCGTGTGTGTTCCATTGTATGATTGTATTCATTGTTTTTTAGTGTTGGCGTGCGTGTGTGGTCTTTTAGGTGAGTTGTGTCATTTTGCGCTTTTCCCTGGCTTTTGTTGTTGGTGAGTGAGGGGTGGCTGTTGGTGGGCGGGGGGTGGTAGTTGGTGTGGGGGGATTGCCCGTTCTGTGTCTGCTGGTGAGTGTCCGACGTCAGTGAGTTCCTCTATGTCTGTGTCCCGGTCTGTGCATGTGCGGATTGTGTTTGTTGGTGACTCGTCTGTTGAGGGTGAGGTTTGTGGGTAGGGAGAGGCTGTTGGCTGCTGGGGTGGTGGCGGTGGAGGTTGGGAGGGTGGAGAAGGTGTCCGTTGGCGGGTTGGCGGTGGTGGTGCTTGGTGTATCGTTTGCTGTCCTGAAATGTATCCTGGTGTTGGTGTTCACGTTCTGCGTGTGCTGTTGGTGGGTGTTTATGTTTGGTTTGCTTGTGGGTAGGTGTATGTTGTGTGTTTGTGTCGCGTGGTTATGTGTGTTGGCAGAACCGGGAATTCTGTATAGTCTTGTTGGTATAGCTGTTGGTGGCACAGGTCACCAGTGATCACCAGTTTAATACAGTCATAGTGCATGTAGGGGTAAATAACATAGGTCATACTAGGAGTGAGGAGCTTCTGCGGGAGTACAGGGCACTTCTGGCCACAATGAAGGATACCAATAGAGTAATTGTAACAGCAATTTTGCCTAGGGCTAGAGCCTCCCCTGAGTGGAGCTCTAGGGCACTGGCAGCTAACGCCAGGGTAGGAAAGCTCTACCATGAGCTAGGTTTTACATTTGTAGACGAGTGGAGCAGGTTTTATGCATCGTGGGACTTCTATCAGAGGGATGGCCTGCACTTCTCTGAGAAGGGGGTCCATGTGTTAGGCAAAGTGTACGAGCATGTCCTTCAGGGAAACTAGGAAATTGGGTGGGGAGGGATGAAATTGCATTGCCAACTCAGGAATACTCCAATAGTGTCAGCCAAGGCAATAGAACCTCAGTCTGCAAATAGGGACAGCAGCAATTCAAGGGGACAGAGTGATAGTTCATCTAGTGATAAAATAACTCCTCAGTATGAAAAAGCCAAAGGTGGTTATGGAGCATTTGTTAAGTGTATGATGTTTAATGCTCTGAGTATCCGTTCCAAATTTCATGAGTTCAAGTGTTATGTTAATGAGGAGGAACCAGATTTTGTTCGCATTACGGAGGCATGGGTCAGTGAAGGGTATTTTGGAGATAACTTACAGGATTATGAGATCCAGGGATACAATATGTTTTCGTGCATTAGGGGTCCAGAAATGAAAGGGGGTGGTGTAATGCTCTATATGAATAGCTTATTCAGTTCTCAAAAAGGAGCAGGTGGGGATAAAAATGTGTCTGTGGAGTCCATTTGGCTTGATGTCACTGTGGGAAAAGGCAACAGCAATACTCTTAGGATAGGAGCTTTCTACCGATCAGGAACCCTGCCACATTCTCAGCAACTGGAGCTTGACAAGATGATTTGTGAGGAAATCAGTAGAAACGTTAAGAGGAAGTGCCTTATTCTTGGTGACTTTAATCTAAAGGGATATGAAAATGCTGGTGTTGGCTCCCCATCATGCAAAATGTTTAGGAAATGCCTTGAAGAGGACCTGTTCTTACACCAGTTTGTATCGGAACCTACCAGGTATGGTTCATTCTTGGACCTTGTATTCTCGGATTTAAGTGACTTGGTTCAAGACTTGACTGTAGGCGAAACTCTGGGAAAAAGTGACCATAACATAGTTAGATTCAAGGTACATGTAGGGGAAATTATCAAGGATAATTTGGTAAAGGTTCCAAATTTCAACAGAGCAGACTTTGATGGCATGAGAGTGGCTTTAAGTGCCATCAGATGGGAAGAAGAATTCTCCAATTTAAATGCCTGTGAAATGTTGGAAAAGTTCAAATCTTACTTGAAGGAAACTCAGATTAGACATGTCCCCCAAAAGCAAAGACGCAAAAGAAGGGTAGGAAAGCCAGCATGGCTTACAGCAGACTTGATAAAAGCAATTAAGGCTAAGAAAACTGCATTTAGAGTCTTTAAAGAAGCCTCAAATGTCGTTAATCTAAAGGCGTATCGAAAAGCTAGAGACACTGTGAAGCAAAAAACCAGAGCAGCAAAGCGAGCAAAAGAACTGAATTTAGCTAGAAACTGTAATGGGGACAGTAAAAAGTTATTTTTACTGTCCCCATTAAACAAGGCAGCAGGACCTGATGAAATGTATGCTAGGGTGTTGCGGGAAACTGAAAAGGAACTGGCATTTCCACTTAGTATAATATTTTGTAGATCAGTAAGTCTCGCATCCCTAGTATGCAAAGTACTCGAATCAATTATCAAGGATAGAATAGTTAGTTGGAAGGTAGCAGATTGATTCAAGATACTCAACATGGGTTTAGAAAAGGACGATCGTGTCTCACAAACCTCTTGGACTTTTTGAACTTCGCCACAGAACAATTTGATCAGGGAAATCAGGTTGATGTAGCATATCTTGACTTTAGTAAGGCCTTTGACAAGGTACCCCATAAACGGTTAATGATACAGCTTCAGTCCCATGGTATTGCAGGTAGCATCTTAAAATGGATAGAGTTGTGGCTTTCAGATAGACAGCAAAGAGTGATGCTAAATGGTACAAAGTCATCATGGGAAAATGTTCTTAATGGAGTCCTCCAGGGGTCAGTACTAGGGCCATTACTGTTCATTATATTTGTAAATAACATGGCAAGTGGCCTAAGCAGTACAGTTTTGAAATTTGCGGATGATTTGAAGGTCTTTAGGGCAATAACAGGTCAAGATGAGCATATCTCGCTGCAAAAAGACTTAGACGAACTTGTGAAGTGGTCCGCAGAATGGCAAATGAAATTTAATTTTGATAAGTGCAAAATCATGCATGTAGGTAAGCAGCATATGAAGGCTCCATACTTGATGGGTGGCCAAGTGCTATCAGTGACTCAACAGGAGAAGGATTTAGGTGAAGCCAGGTAGAAGGCACTGAGAATGCTTGGGGCAATAAATAGGAATGTATCATACAGAAGTGAGGAAGTGATCAGGAAGCTTTACTGTGCATACGTCAGGCCACATTTGGAATACTGCATCCAAGCTTGGTCTCCTAGCTATGAAAAAGATTGTTGGCTTTTAGAGAGAGTGCAAAAGAGGGCTACAAAAATGGTTAATGGCATAAGCAACCTGGCATATGAGGAAAGATTGAAGAAACTGAATATGTTTTAACTTAGATATAGAAGAATGAGAGGAGATCTCATCGAGGTCTTTAAATTTGTTCATGGTCTGGAGAGGGGATACCTTGGGGAAATGTCTGAATTTAACAGAAATGATGCAATTAGAGGTCAGAAATTCAAAATTAAAGTTAACCACAGCAGAACAAGGTTAAGGCAAACTTTCTTCACCAACAGGGTAGTAGAACACTGGAACCAGCTGCCAGAAAACATCGTCAGTAGCAGCACATTGAACATCTTGAGAAACAGCCTAGACAAGCATTATAAGAATAGAGGGCTTGCTTTTCAGTATTACAGGGAGGGCTGATTGACACATTTGGTGGGCAACTGGTTCAGTGTACAGAGTGCAACCAAGAAGGGTCCTTGTGGCTCATTGTTGCACTGATCTTTTATGTATTTATGTCTTTATGTCTTTATGTCTTGTGGTGGTGGTGGCGGTCTGTATTGTCCCGGCTCTACACGGCGGGTCGGCCACGCCGCCAGCGGGTCGGATAACGCCCTCGTGGCTAGGGACAGTTCCACGCCCTCCAGGTGGACCAGATGGAGAATCTCCTCCGCCATCCACAGGGAGCATGTCCCGTCCCCAGCCTCGTGCTGCCCCCCCCCCCCCCGCAGGCGCCATAGCAACCCTCGCCGCTTTGGCAGGTGTCAGTGTCGTGTTGCTGAGCGCATCGTCCGCATGTGCAGGTGTTGGAGTGGTATCCACCCCCCACGGAGTGGCCGTAACGCTGGCACTTTTTACAGCGCCGCGGGAGGGGTGCGCGTGGTGTGACTGGGTAGCGTAGGTATCCTACCTTGAGGTGCTTCGGTGCGGAATGTCAGTATGATGATGTGTGATGGTGGCTGTCCTGGTCTTGGAGCTGGCCTGTATGCGGCGAAGACGCCCTGTTTCTCCAGCCTGGAGACCAGGGTCCCACCGCGATACCGGCCAACTACCGTGCATGCATTGTACCTTGGAATGTGCTGAGTTTTGTGGCTGGGGTGATTGAGATGGGTGTGTCGTGGATTTGGTGTATTGTTGGGAGAATCCTACCGCCTATGTCAGTGTGTGCTTGTATCAGGAGCGCCCATAATCTAAGTTGCTTAGCAATCAGGAGCACCCCAGTGCATCTGGTGATCTCCTCCTCCACCAGCCAGGGGTCGAGGGAGCCCATGGGCTCCCTGTCCTCCCGGCGGTAGAGGAAGAACTCGCCAGTTGGGTGGGGTGTGGTGTTCATGTTCGTGATGCTCTAGTTTGTGGTATTGTACGAGTTTGGTTTGTAGGTGGTGGTGATCAAAGGGTTATGTGTCGGGTGTGTGGCACAGTGAACAGTGGACAGTAGTAACAAGTTATGGCGGTGGGTTCAGAAGGGCGCAAAGGAAGCCCGACAGATGTAAAAGAATGGGAGATAAAGGAGAAGATAACACAAATAAATCGGAGACTGTGCTTGTAGGGAGCAGGATTGGACAGAGCAGAAAAGTTCGTGCAGAAGGCGCTAGAGGGAAGCGGGGGCGGGTATATCGGAGGGAGCCCGGGGGAGGGTGGCTGCACCGCCGGACTGACAGTTGAGAGTTGAGTTGTAGAGCGAAGATAGAAGATTGAAGCATTGATCACTGCTGGAGTACTGAGCACGTAGAGGCTGATGTAGAAGCGAGGTGGCAGGGTTGAACTTGAAGATTCTGAAGAGTCAGCCTAGAAGTCTTGAAGTTGAAGATAGTTTAGAGGGGCGGGAAGGTAATGGTAGTGTGCGAAGGACGGATTCGGGATTATATGTGAGGTCTGAGTACGGTGTGTACGTGTATATGTATATGCATTGGGGGCAGGTGGCAGGCGGTGTCTTCTTCCTTGGGGCCCAGGACCGTAGACCGTGGCTTGGCGTCTTCTTCCTCCTCTTCGTCTTGCGGCTCAATCTCGCGTGATCTCGGCAAGGCAGGAAACAAGTCGGCGGCGTTGGCGTGCGAAACCCGAAAGGACTGATTGACAAGCCAGTGTGGTGTGCAGCCTGTATAGATGCAGTGATCAATGCACATGCCAAATTTACCCGCAGCCACAAATCTTCATGAATGACGAGACGTAAATGAAAGGATGCCAGACACATGTGGTCATGTGGATGCTAAATCATTCTTGTTAGACCCATTTTAGCATCCATTGTGGTGACAATTCACGCTTACAGGCTTGCTGATATCGCTTTTGGCCATCAATACAGGACGGCCTGGTAGTGTCTGCTATCTCGAAGGTGAAAGTCTGGACACGTTTTCACTCTCTGGAGCAAAGATGGAGGGTTAGTAGTTTCGGGAGAAATTATGACGAAGGTTCGTAATCCTGAAAATTAATGGAGTAAATCTAGCTCTCCGAGTGATACAATTCGAATTAGAAATGATGTGCTACAACGTGAAATGTTGTTGAACGCTACACGCGACACCATTCTTTGAACAAAGCTTAATAGCACTTCTTGATGACTATTTGGATATAAATGGTAGGAAACGAAATGAAAAGATTACTGAGTGGAGACATAAGGGACTGAGTGGATAAATTAGAACGGTGTTGTGTGAAAAAAAATCGGTTGAAAAACGTGACGATAGAACCAGCCGGATAGGATCGGGCCGAGCCTCTCAGATGAACTTCTGTACCGTATACATGACTGGCCCGGGCTATGGCTTCGCCCTCGCTCGTAATCAGGCAACCAGAAGCTAACTCGTTGCTGCGAGAAGCAAACAAATCAAGAATATCAATTGAGCTACTGACAAAGCTTTGGCTATGCTTCATATGTACGCAATCCTTCAATTAAATAGCAACCATGGAAGACGGGGATGACGTGAATACAAAGCAACTATAAAATATGCGCAGCATTACCTTTCACATGCTATTCTGCTTGTGGGATTTAACAAGTCCAAACTCCGGTAAGCCTTGCAAATGTGTTTTCGATGTTGATCACGAGAACCTGACAGCAAAGTCCGTTTTGACCTTTACCACCAAGACCCTGCTCCCTGTTTCGCGTTACAAATCCCACTCCTGTCCTGACTTCTGCCGCGAGGCACAGCCGACCCGGACTGGTACCGCGCTTCCCAGCCGAATCTACTCCCCACGCAGAGCGGACAGCCACGTTAGAAAAAAAAAACCTATTGGATTCGTCGATTTCGCGTCGCCCGGCGACACGTCGCGTTATGAGAGGCAGCGGCGCTTGGTGATGAGCGCGCGCGACCAAGCCTAAGGGCGGGGGGGGGGGGAAGCCAGCACACACAGCCAGCACACACAGCCATCACACACAGTCAGCACGCACAGCGAGCACACAGCAAGACCTCGAGAGCGGAGAAGTGACGAGCAGTTGCGAGTCTGAGTCATCTGAGACGTGTTTTGCCACCCTGCTGTGAGGGCTGCTCTGACGTGCGTGATGGTCGTGACTGGGTGTTGCAGCAGCTCAGGACAGCCACACGGTGGCCGAATGCTGGTCGTGCCTGGTGTTGCAGCAGCTCAGGACAGCCACACGGTGGCCGAATGCTGGTCGTGCCTGGTGTTGCAGCAGCTCAGGACAGCCACACGGCGGCCGTATGCTGGTTGTGGCTGGGTGTTGCAACAGCTCAGGACAGCCACATGGTGGCCGTACGATGTTCGCGGCCGATCTATCTCATTGGATGACTATGCGGTATTCGTTGTTACCGGATTTAGTTTCCTGTGCAGCATCCACGTATGTCTATGCGCCACGTATATTTTATACTTGCCAGATAAGGCATGCGCGGGAATATCTCCACCTCTTGGGTCCCTACGGTGCGAACCTCATAAGATAAGAGACAGCCATGTCCTAACTTGTCACAAGTGGGTCCGGACCCTGGGGAACTAATTGTTCCTGCTCTCTGGAGGTTTTGGCTCACGTGAAAACTCAAGACAGTGATGCCCCGAGTATATGAACGATTGAAGTATATGACGATTGAAGTATATGAACGAGTATATGGAGAGAGAGAGAGAGAGAGAGAGAGAGAGAGAGAGAGAGAGAGAGAGAGAGAGAGAGAGAGAGAGAGAGAGAGACACAGAGAGAGAGAGACAGAGAGAGAGAGACAGAGAGAGAGAGACAGAGAGACAGAGAGAGAGAGAGAGAGAGACAGAGAGACAGAGAGACAGAGAGACAGAGAGACAGAGAGACAGAGAGACAGAGAGACAGAGAGACAGAGAGACAGGACAGACAGAGGGGCGGGTCCAGGAATTTTGATGGCCGGAAGGGTAATTCCCTGGAGAGTCGCTATTTCTTCGTATACTTACTTGAAGAGTCGCCAATGCTCTATGGAAAATTTACCAGGGCTGGGAGTAGGGGATGTCCTGGGAACGTTCCACTCTAAGGCTTTTTGTGTCCAGTATAGAACGCTTCATGCATAGTTAGGCCCCTAGTGCATCTTTTCTACTTGGGGGAGGCTTCGGCTCAATATTTCAAGTGGGAGGGAGTGTTCTCGAGCGTCTGGATGGCTACCTTTTCCTATCAAAGGGGTGCCACATATTCATGAGCGGGGGGGGGCACACTCTCCCCGCGCCTCATCTCTTGGATGCACACTTGATTAGAAATGAATGGGCAAATTTACCATGAATCACTAGGAATCCGACACGAAATTCGGTCGCGGCAGGGTCTTCAGCGATACCTTTAAACCCGTACACTCCGACAGCCGCACCTTGTACACTCTGTCAACTGTTACTCTGTTCACTCTGTCAGCTGTTACTCTGTACACTGTCAGCTGTTACTCTGTACACTCTGTTAACTGTTACACTGCACACTCTGTCAGCTGTTACTCTGTTCACTCTGTCAGCTGTTACTCTGTACACTGTCAGCTGTTACTCTGTACACTCTGTTAACTGTTACACTGCACACTCTGTCGGCTGTTACTCTGTACACTCTGTCAACTGTTACACTGTACACTCTGTCGGCTGTTACTCTGATCACTATCAGCTGTTACTCTGTGCACTCTGTCGGCTGTTACTCTGTACACTCTGTCAGCTGTTACCCCGTACACTATGTGAACTGTTACTCGATATACTATGACAGACGTAATTGATACTCTAATTGATACAACCTTGCACACTCCGACACAGCGCATTTCTCTTTGTACTGCATGCAGGCTAATCATCACTGAGCTATTCATTTTTCCATTTCGTGTATTCAGTTTATATATCTGATCGCCAACGGCATTGCAAACAAAGCACGCACTCACGATACATCAAATAATAGTACTAGTATGGTAACTATACGATAAATGCAAACGTCACGACCTATGTCTATGACTAAGATGCATGTAACTTCACTACTTCCAAACGCATACTTTGTACATACTTCCAATCGGAATTCGGTGAATGTCTTCGACACTTATTAACTGTCTGCCGTCAACTCCTTCGCCATTAATTGCATTTATTGAGTTCAGTTCCAAGAGTCTATTTCCACGTCCAGACAGCAATTATACCCCACCCGCTGCGAACAGCATTAGGACCTAGCCATCGTCATTGGCCGCTTATCGCCGCCACTTGTGACGGCTGCCGGATCGTTGCTAGTCATCCTTCTGGTTGTCCCCATCACCGCGAACTCCAGTCATGCTTTAATTTCCCTAGTGTCAAGCACCGGGCGCACTATGGATGTTGTGTCGCCGGGAGCGACAAGGTAGGATATACGCTTGGTATTGTCATATCATCAAGTACGACAATATTGTAAGTCCTCTGGTATTGCATGCTGGATCCTGCAAGTAGTGATGCTCCTCGTCCTCCTATATTGGTCACCGGACACTACTATGTGTTATTTCACGCGCGTCTTGTTTCGAGCACAGAGCGCAGTGCCCATGCTTTTCGGTGGGGATATTCAAAATTAATATCGATACTTCGACATGTCTTGGCTGTCTGACTGACAATGTGTAAGCAACCACATTGCCAGCAAAGAAAGCTTGTAGAGCGGCCAGAGGTAGCTGGGATAAAGGTCCACTGAACCACATGTTGATATAATACTGAATGCGTAGTGAAGTCAGCTTTGGGTTTTTCGAGTGTTTTCGGCAGTCTAATCACGGCTGCTTCTATTGTGTCCATGTACATATTGGCATTCCACCGTAATTGAGGCGTCACTACACATACGTACACATTCTAGGCGTGCCTGGAGTGCGACAACCGAAACCTCTGTTCACAGTGTGGTGCAATAGGTGATGCCGGCCAACGACAGGCCAGGGTGCTGGCTAGACGAACCCATCCCCATAGTCCCCTCTCGTGTGGGCGGCTCGGCCCGGACCCGACTGGACGGTCGAGGTGGTAAGACACAACCGAGTGGCGACAGTAAATAGACGGACAGACGATGGACGGTTGTACATCACGGATGCCTGCAGAGACTTCGAGGGCACGGATTGCGGAAACAGCTGAGTTTGTTGCTCAAGTGTTCGCTGTATTGCTTCAATTATCAGCCCGGTCAATACAACAGTATTAACAGGTGTTATATTTAGATAATTTCGGATCTTAGAAGAAGTTGAAAGTCAGAAACAGCTACCGCACAAACGAAGCAAACTCTAGAAACTCACAACCACACTCTGC
The DNA here is from genome assembly GCA_034440575.1 of Imbricaverruca yamaguchii. Classification (NCBI taxonomy): domain Eukaryota; kingdom Metazoa; phylum Arthropoda; class Thecostraca; family Neoverrucidae; genus Imbricaverruca; species Imbricaverruca yamaguchii. The sequence goes on along the minus strand of JAOTOL010001416.1, from coordinate 711,483 downwards.
TCCTTGTCCACAAATGGGAGACCGTGAATATCACATGCGAGCAGTCCGTTTAATAACTCCAAGTTCTCTCGGCTCCATGATCCATGCATTTATAGAGTTTGTATGACTTCAATTGTAAAAATACCTCAAGTTAACAATGAAAGGCTTTGACCTCTCTCTTTTAGTGAAAAACCCATATTCCACATCACAAATACATTAGGCATCAGACACAACGGTAATGTGGACATCAGGGATCTCAAAGTAAAGCAAGGAAACAGGTAGATTCTTGATGCCATCCAAGCACTCTGAAATATGCGGCAGCTAACAGGACGTGCGCAAGGAATGTAGTCACAATTTATGAAACTTCCCCATAAAATATTATGCTAAGTGCATTTAAGTTAACCCGCCTTCAGATTTCAACTTCATTGTCACTTACACTAATATATTGCACATGTTGTCACTGTGCGAATAGTCTTCTTGAACTACATTCCGGTAAGTATACGCCATGGGCGGCGGGCCACCGGCGGCGTTGTCCGCGGATCGACGTCGCTGGGCCGCTATTGATGGCGGTCGGTCCCGGAACTATTACCGGAACGTTAATGTCCCCAATGCCAAAATTACAGGCAAATTTGTATATTTGAAGCGATAGGCGATGTGCCTGGCATGAATTCCACCACCACTGGGGTTGAGGCCGATAGATTCCCTCGAAATTGTTTAAGAACTTTAAGCTTCATGGACATGAAATGGAAAGAATACATCCACAAACTTCAATTTCCCCTACACAAATGTGGCGTGGCAGAGCCAATGTCGCTTGGCGTTGATAAAGACTCGAACTTTCTTTTTGTCGTGACGGCTTGTCTGCTTTACATGTCTTCTGGACAGCAATCTGTATCCTGGAACCATTTTGTTTTCATGGTGATGGGAAAAGACTTCCTATTGTCTACCCTCGATATTGATGTTTCTGATTTACATGACCCACTTAGAAATACAATCCTTAGTCATCACCGAGGCATGACTAGGTGGCTTTGGTATCACTGGATCAAGTGAAGTGCAGCGCAGCCTCAATGACTCGGCAAAGTGTCTTCAATACACATTTCAGTAAGCTATTGCTCCCATCATCGTCTAATTATGTCCATGTCTCCTTGATTAGTAAGGAACCCCACGGAGTTGCCGTCTCCTATCAATTTGTACGGAGTAGCCTCATAGCTAATTCATGCATTGGTCGCTAATCGATATCCTTAAATATTGTCTGTGCATGTTTATGGCCTGGGTGGTGGCGGCATGGCGTTGGAAGTACCGGGCCATTTTGGACTCGGGTTCCAAAGAAGACGGGTGGACTCACAAGCTCTTCTTGCGTGTTGTGGCCTGGTCAACCGAATGACCTTAATCGATCGCACGCGGCTCCGGTTAGCAGCTCGGTCCGATGGTAGCGTGCACGTAGGGGCTACTGTTTACACGTCCGGTAAAACGTAATAGCTCAGAACTTTGTGGGTCGCATGCTGCCAGTGTCTGCCACTGCTTCCGAGTCTTGGGGATCACATACTGCAACTGGATACCACTACTTCCGAGTCTTGTGGATCGCACACTGCCAATGCCTGCCACTGCTTGAGAGCCTTGTGGATCGCGTGCTGTCAGTTGCTGAATTACGGCGAACTAACATCGCTGTTTGCTGGCGGAGATGACCTTCAGCAATATATTTAATGCCCCGAAACATCTTGATATTCTTCTTTCATCCTGCCCCACGGGCGAACAAAGGAAAGTGTGTGGGTCATATAGATCACGGTATAAGTGTTGATCTACCATGCTAATTTAGCGAACTCTCAAATCTTGAACTTCTCCATTCATAAGCACGTGCTAAAACTTAGAACAAGCACAAAAGGGACAGACTGAAGGTTGTCAGGGATCAAGGAAGGAAATGCAGATGAAGAAAATGGAGGAGACGGCGAGTGAGAATCAGCATGCAAGACGGGATCTACCCATCAAAGACGTATATTCAGGCCATCCACAATATGACCGTGGCTATTACAGCCTATTGTCGAGTTTTAAAGCAGATGTCACGGGGAAAAGGGCTGCCACAGGCACGCATAAAAACAAACAACTCCTCATGCCAGTGGAACGAAAAAAGTCAGCAGGTATGGTAAGTATGATAATAAGTCAGCAAGTATGAAAATAATTTAACAAGTATGGTAAGAGGTCAGAGAGCATGATAAGAAGTCAGGAAGTAGACCAGATCAATCTAACCGGTCTCGAGCACAAATGCCGCTTAAGGCGGCGACCAAACGTGGGAACTGACAGTTGCCTCAGTTCGATCCAATGCCGATCCAATGGGAGGTTGTATGTCTCAATATTTTGAATATCTTACATGATCTTAGAAACTTGCAGTGCATCTTCGGTGTATTTGAACATAGCCTAGTCAATGTATCAGTTCAGGACGATTTCTTCGACGTGAAGCTTTACATAATCAGTGCCGTGAATCAAAAGAAATCCCTAAAATCTTTACAAGCAAATAAGATCGAGTCTGCATTGGTCTCGTTTGTAAGCCAGCCTTGGTTCGCTTGCTTCGCACGCCTGCTCAGTAAGTCTGAAATGCGTGCCAAAAAAACATTTCTTACCAATATAAGCCAAAACATTCACGTTATCCTAAATTAAAGCATGCTGCAGAAGGACGCAGCGCATTTATTTCCTCAACTACATCAACTTCGTAACCACAGTGATATAGACATGCCCTGAACCTGATTAGGAGACGGTGCTGGGAAGGGAATTGGTCTGAAAACAAGGAACAGCAGGTTTGAAACGTGTGAAAAAGACACAACATGTTGATTTTTGACATCCAAAAGATATTCAACTCATCACCATCGGTCGGGATCAATTCTACGAAACCGATTGGGCGCCATTAATTGTGATACGCAGCGTCCTCTTGCATTCAACGCCGGTTGCCACTTGCAGTGATGATTCGTAATAGCATCGTGTAGGTATTGAGCAAAGCGCTACTAGTGGCTACTTAGCTTCACGTCCTCTGATATATGGTAGGTATCGAATGCCGCTATTTGTGCTAGTCTGTGCCGGACCCTATAATATCTGGCAGGTACTTAGCGCCACCGTTGGTGCTACTTTGTACCGCACCCTCTGGCATTTGGTACCAAGAGCCGACATCAGCGCCATCGGCGGTAGCGCCGGTTTGCAGCACGACCCCTCTTTCTCCGAGGAGCTGGTGTCGCGGCACGCGCCCATCTGGCTGGAATTGGTTGCTGATGGTGTCTCGCTAATCTGCCATTCTCGGCGCTGGCCGGCGCCGCACCGCTGGTCACCGCTCATTGCAGCAACTCATCACCGGCCACAGAGCGGCTGCAGGGCGGGAGGCGCCGCTACCTCACGGTCACACCACGCAGCCCCCGCCTTGCCCCCCAAAGCTGGGGGTTCATCATCCATCTTCCGAGACGGGTCACAGCCACACACTGCAGCACCGCCGGCCGTTGCGCCGCAGAGCTGGCGGTGTCATCATCTTCCGAGACGGGTCACAGCCACACGCTGCAGCATCGCCGGCCATTGCGCCGCAGAGCTGGCGGTGTCATCATCTTCCGAGACGGGTCACAGCCACACGCTGCAGCATCGCCGGCCACTGCGCCGCAGAGCTGGCGGTGTCATCATCTTCCGAGACGGGTCACAGCCACACGCTGCAGCATCGCCGGTCGTTGCGCCGCGGCAGTGAGGGAGACGCCGCCACCCCTTGACACGGGTCGCAACCACACACTGCAGCACCGCATGCTATTGAGCAGCTGCAGGCCGTGAGGCGCCGTCACGAGGTCAGACGGGTCACAGCTAGAGCAAAGCAAGAATCGGATATGTGTACAGATATCCGCTTCGTTCGGATAACTGAGTCGATTGGATGGAGTTTGAACACTTTAAATGGATACGGGTCATTGGCCCTAAAAAGACCCGACACATTGGCACTCCAAAGCTTCGTTACGAAAATTAAATGTAAATGACATATTTCACTTCGTTCAGCTTTATAACCACATAGTGCCTGTCCATGAAATGTTCGAGTTGGCGAGTGCTGACAGTCAATTTCCAGCCATAGCCACCGTTTGCGACTAGAGGCAGCAGCCGCACACTGCAGCATCAACAGCCATTGAGGCGTCGCCACAGGGCGGGAGGCGGTGACAGCGGCGGCCCCACAACCCTCAGAGCCGGCCAATAGCTACAGATTGAATTCGATAGGGTGAAGTTCCGTGATAAAATCCAATCAGAATCCGTAAAGGTGAACCACCATTCCAATCTAACTTCATTTTCACAGAACGGTATTCCGAATCCAATACGCCAGGACGAACCAATTTGGTACAAGTAATAAATTAAATCACAAATACAACCCAAATCCTAGTTTAATTTTTAAATCTTGACATCCGATTCATATTCAATAAAATCCGAAAACTGTCTAAATAATCAAATTCATCTCCGGTCAAAGTGACACATTGTCATCACATCGATCATTGAGCCTCTGCGTAGCGGGCAGCTGTGGCAGTGGAGACACCCACAGGCGTCTGACGACAGCCCTCACCTCATCAGTGGCGTACTAAAATGCCGGTCGGCACGCTACAATATCAGCCCAACGCTACAAGGTGAGTAACATCTTTCGGAAGCATGCCACATAGAGCAACATCGACCATTCGCTTGAATATCAGTGACATGCTGAAGCATGAACCACACTTACTGCAGCATCAATCACACACTGCAACTTCAGCCACATTACAGTACCGGCCGTGCGCTAGCATTAGACCCATACTGCAGCATCATAAAACACGGTAACGTATGGCACAACTCAACAATGCACCACACAACATGGAACACCATAAAAATACGGTAATGTATGGTACACTGCAACAACGCATCACACAACATGGAGCGCACATCAGCTATGCACTGCAGCGTCTGCCACATACGCCAACATCGGCAGCATACGACAACATTGCCCACGCCCTGCAACATCAGCAACATGCTCCAACATTGGTCACACGCAAACATCTGTCACTGGCTACAACATTGGCTTCATATGCTAGCATCGGCAACATGTTGCAATATTGGCCACACACGCCAATATCGGAAACATGCTCCAACATTGGCCACATGCGCAAACATCGGCAACTTGCTACAACATTGGCCTCACACGCTAGCATCGACATGTTCCAATACTGGCCGCACACGCCAATATCGGGAGCTTGCTCCATCACCTGTCGCAAACGCAACATGCTCCAACATCTGCCAGTGGGGAATTTAATGTCAGAAGTATGGGGTCCAATTTTGACTTGATATGAGCGGTTTAGAAGATAGAAATGAACATAGTCTGCCCTGTATGTCTATGTTATGTAGGTGTTGTAGTAGTGCTGTTATGGTGATAGTGTCGTACGCTTGTTTAAGGTCCAGGAAGACGGCGACAGTGGAGCGGTTCCTTGCCGCCGCTTCCTGGATGTATGTGGTCAGATAGGTGAGATTGTCGAGACAGAATCTGTCAGGGAGAAAGCCTGATTGTATAGCAGATATCAGTTTTTGAGTTTGGATATGGTATAGAAGGCGTTTTTTAACAAGGCGTTCGAAAAGTTTGTACATACAGCTGGTTAGTGTGATAGGACGGTAAGAGTGGTATAGGGTCTGTTATAGGACGGTAAGAGTGATATTGGGTCTGTGTTTGGTTTAGGGATAGGTATTAATAGAGCGTGAAACCAAAATTGTGGTTATATGTGTGTTGTCCAGGGGATGTTGTAGGTGCCGAGTAGTGCGTGCAATGCTTGTGTTGGGAGGTGTTTGAAGAATGAGTAGTGTATGTTATCTGGGCCTACGCGTGTGTTTCCTGTTTGTGCAATAGCTAGTTGGAGTTCTGTAAGTGTGAACCTAGTGTTGTAGAGGTGTGGGCCTGTGTGTCTGATTGGGGGTTGGGAGTTGTGCGGGAGGGTTGAAGATCTAAGTTCGTAATTATGTGCGAAAATGTTGGCTATTGTGTGTGGCATCAGACGCAACGGATAATATCGGAAGCATGCTCCTTCACCTGTCACAAACGCAACATGCTCCAGAATCTGCCACACGCCAACATCGAAAACATGCTAGAACATTGGCCACACACGACAACATCGGCTTCATGCTACAACATCTGCCACACACGACAACAGTGGCAACATGCTACAACATTGGCCACACACACCAACATCGGCAACATATTCCAACATTTGCCACACACTCCAACATCGGGCCCACACAACATCACCGACTAAGCATTGCGGCATAATTCACACGACGACGTATCGGTCACGCACTGGCCGTAGCCCAGGCGAAATGCTAACAAGGCCAGCCCGGTTTCGGTTGACACGCAGCACGCAATGGCATGGGCTGACATGTCCAGTGCTCGTATAGCTCAGTGTGCCACTCGGCTTTCAATTACTCGGCTCTAGATTGTAAATCATTTGAGACGACCCGCGAAATGTGCTTCCCAATGCGGGAAAACGTGCGAATGGAAAACAATGAAACGAAATGAGAGAAACGCTCTCCTTGAAGGATGAAATCTCCAACTGTCGAAAATCGCAATCCTTTATGTTGTGGAACGGCACCGTGCGCACAGCTGACAGCAAATGTGACGACTCGCACGCAGATCCAGCTTGCACGTCAATCTCCGCCTCGTCTCCGTGGCCATGTGAGATTAGGACGGCTGGGTCAGACTGAGCGGTGTTGACACTGGCCCATGTCAGCAGCGGTGTTTTCATGGACAAATCACGTCCTCCAGCCGTACTGGATTAGACTCAGCCACGGTCACGCAAACCGTGTACTGCAGTGTTGAAATGACACCTGGATTAACCTGGATTAACTACGGCCAGCAGCGCGTCGGCTGATCGTCTTGCCGTAGCCATCCCTCAGGCACATGACGCATTTCCGTCGCCGTGGTACCTTTCAGACACGTGGCGCGTTCTCGTCACCGCAGACATCTTTAAGACACATGGTGCATTTTCATCGCCGCAGAGAACTTCAAGGCACACGGTGTATTTTCAATGCCGCATACACCTTTAAGGCACAAGATGCATTTTCGCCACCGCGCGGTGCCAAATATGCTGGATGAAACGCCGAGTGAGTGACCAGGCACCAGCCATGTTTACTATAGTCGTAATTAAAATGGATCTCGAGTCAGCCGATAAGCAATTGACATGAATTAAGGATGATGTTCTATGGTGAACATTGACTTTCCCCAATAATTATATCAAATACAAATAGTACTATAGAAAATAACTTTACGAAGCGGAATTACGAAAATGGCGTTAGGCTGCAGGCCCTGATCAAACATGGTCTACACTTTTTACATTATTTATCAAAGTCAACGGCTGAAACATGGCGTCATTTTCCGCATTCATGTTTCTGCTTGCTAACACTTTCGAGGAAAAGGTAAATGTTCACCATGAAGACTAATTATCATGCTCCTCGTCACTGTACTGATGAATGTCTATAAAAGCTGGTGGGACTGGATACTGACTGAATAAAGGGCATCTATCAGTGGCATGTCAGCAGGTTCCAGAATGCTAGCTGGAAGACGCATTTTAAAATGGCAGGTGGTGTGGGGTGCATGGTTGCTAGTAGAGCATCACACAAACTGAATATCCGACAGCAATCAGTTGCTGGGTTGGTTGGTTGGTTATTTGGGCTCAGGGGCGCATCGACTGCTTCGGTCATACAGCGCCCAAATCAGTTGCTGGGGTGTCGTTCGGATATCCGTTTGGTACGGATAACAAACCGCTTGGACAGCTTGGTGGAGATAAGCGGATAGGGATTGGATAACAGATTGTCTCTCCAACTTTCATCGTTGAAACGAAAGGTGAAGAAATATAGTCATATTTCCTTCTGTTTTTCAATTATATAATGTGGAGATTAGCTGATGCTGAGTTTTTTTCACTGACTGAAAAAATATGACATACTAATGATTAGCAACTGCATTGCCATGCTCCTCGCAAGCACCCTCTATGTCAAACACATGCAGAAGAAGCTTGAACTGAACTGATTCCATTGTTCCATTCATTACCAGTCATCAGCAAGCTTGTACCCTGCATCAAGCACATTCCACATGCAAGAATGTAGTTCAATTCTTACTTTGGTACGCATATACCTACACACTCATCCTGTATATATTGTACACCGTACAAACAATGTCACCGAAATGTGTGCATATGTTGTTTGGAGACGAAACAGATCGTAATAAATAAGGTGTCTAGCCGTGGACAATAGCAATCAGCTGCTGGGGTGTCGTTTAGCTACATGTATGACGCATGTGTCGATTGTTATCGATGTCAGTTTTTATCTGTGTGCGTGCGAAGTTCACCAATTGCAGTGCAGAATTGTTGTGACAATAGAAATAATAGCTTTCGTCAATCGCAACTCTATAAAACACAGCTGTATTTATATTCACATCAAATCCATCCTATGGGAGCTTCGCTGGCGTGGCAGAATGTGCGCCCTATATCATTTTCAACCGGTGAATGTGCCTGAAGTAAACTCGCTGATTGGTCGATGGATGTCGAAGGTGCTTTGGCAAGAACTATTTTGCTGTTATCACAAAAGTGCTGCACTGCAATTGGTTCAATTGGGGCACGCACAGATAAGAGACCTGACCTCGATTACAATCGTCATATGCGTCATATATGTAGCTAAACGACCCCAAGGTAGCTGACGTTTTTGTCCAATCTGACTAGATGTGCTTTGGTATCTACTCCCAACATGACTCATGAAAAGGAGCAAATTAGTAGGAAATATGTCCACGCACGTGCAAGTAATCTTGATGTTCTTCTTACATCATATATACACGTGATTGAATGGCACAAAATGAGCATGTAAGAAGAGAGGAACTCCTGCCGACATTTGCAAACTAAGCCAATCCTTAAATTGTTACTAAGTGTTGGCAGGTTAGTCCGACTGGAACATCGTCAGTCCCATGGCATATCAGAAATAACACAGATTGGAAATCTCGACCTTTTCTACCTCCAACAGATGTGGCAAAATAATGACAGTACACACGAGCATCATATAGTGTGATGACCGGGTGCAAAAAAGAAACAATGGCGTTGGTGGCCGATTTGAAGCAACAACCTTGTTTTATTGTCCCTCACCTCGTGACAATAACTGATCTTTGGCCAAGGCAAGCCGGCGTTCAGTCACTGCACACCAAGCGATGGAGCGGCACCACCCTTAGCCATAAGAACGAATTCAGTCCGTGAGGACCAGATCCACAAATTTCCAGTTGCTCACCTATTGCTTCATATCGCCATGGGGCTTCGGCCCAGAGGAGCGAATGTAAACTAGTCACGCTGTCAGGGCGCATCATTAGCGCTTTGAACTGGCCTTGGTGAGAGCTGTGCTCATTGGTAAACGTTCAGAGTATAATATTTATAAAATAATGCTGTCATTTTTAGTACACGCTCGATAAAAACATAGCCTAAATGACATTGTAAATGCATTTTCAGTATCCGCAGAGAAAAACCTTCAAGAACTATGCAATAAAGTATCCAAATCCTCCCTGATATATATATATATATATATATATATATATATAATAAAACAAGGTTGTTGCTTCAAATCGGCCCCCAACGCCATTGCTTATTTTTTGCACCCGGTCATCACACTATATGATGCTCGTGAGTACTGTCATTATTTTGCCACATCTGTTGGAGGTAGAAAAGGTCGAGATTTCCAATCGGTGTTATTCCTGATATGCCATGCGACTGACGATGTTCCAGTCGGACTAACATGCCAACACTTAGTAACAATTTAAGGATTGGCTTAGTTTGCAGATGTCTCCTCTCTTCTTACATGCTCATTTTGTGTCATTCAGTCACGTGTATATAAGATGTAAGAAGAACATCAAGATTACTTGCACGTGCGTGGACATATTTTCTACTAATTTGCTCCTTTTCATAAGTCATGTTGGGAGTAGACACCAAAGCTCATCTAGTCAGATTGGACAAAAACGTCAGCTACCTTGGTGTCGTTTAGCTACATACATGACGCATATAACGATTGTAATCGATGTCAGGTCTCTGCTATGTGCGCGCCCCAATTGAACCAATTGCAGTGCAGCATTTTTGTGATAACAGCAAAATAGTTCTTGCCAAAGCACCTTCGACATCCATCGATCAATCAGCGAGTTTGCTTCAGGCACATTGACCGGTTGAAAATGATATAGGGCGCACATTCTGCCACGCCAGCGAAGCTCCCATAGGATGGATTTGATGTGAATATAAATACAGCTGTGTTTTATAGAGTTGCGTTTGACGAAAGCTATTATTTCTATTGTCACAATAATTATGCACTGCAATTGGTGAACTTGGCATGCACACAGATAAAAACTGACATCGATAACAATCGACACATGCGTCATACATGTAGCTAAACGACACCCACGCAGCTGATTGCTATTGTCCCCGGCTAGACACCTTATTTATTACGATCTGTTTCGTCTCCAAACAACATATGCACAAATTTCGGTGACATTGTTTGTACGGTGTACAATTTATACAGGATGAGTGTGTAGGTATATGCGTGCAAAAGTAAGAATTGAACTACATTCTTGCATGTGGAATGTGCTTGATGCAGGGATACAAGCTTGCTGATGACTGGATATATATACATATATATACATATATATACATACATATATATATATATATATATATATATATATATATATATATATATATATATATATATTTATATATATATGTCTCCCTACTAGTTGGTGCCTGCCGTATCCCAGTGTATGGGTGCTCAGTTCAAGCATTCCCCGGATTAGTGTTCGGATTAGAGTCAGGTTTAGGAATTGGATGAGACGTATCTCCAAAACTTGCATCTCCCAGATTTATGCATCAAATCGGATCAGGGACGACCGTGAAACTGGGCCAAATTGTCGGTCACACGGCTCAGAATCGGCAAACGTCCCGAGTCGGCGACAGTGCAGATCGATTGCGGTGTGGTGGACCGGCTTGGACATCGGACGCGGCCGACACGCCCGCCAGGCCGTCGTCTGGCCGGCGGACCACATCAGCAGTCCATGTGTGGGCAGGCGTCGCCGCTCAGTCCCCACTGGCGGTATGTTCAGCTCGGCCTCTGCATTATCACCACGGGGCGCCGCACGTGAGCCGCAACTGAAGTCAGTAAATTGTCTCCAACGTGAGCGTTATGTGATGCGCCGCTCCCGGCGGCCTCAATCCAAATACTAAGTAACGAACAATCCACACGGTGGGCTCTGATGCGTTGTTACCTAGATTAAGCGGAGAAATGTTCGGAATTCAGGCATATGATAACCTGATAATCGGGATAGTTCCTACCAAATAGTTGCGCTAAGCTCGCTGTTTTTGCATCGAACAAATGCTGTTAAATACTATGACGAATGATGTGGTATATGGCATGGTATAATTGATGCAGCGACAACGGCGACAGCATAAGAAGTAGTTCACTCACACCCACATGCAGTTCTATTATATGATGTTTGAGAGACGGCTTGATGTAATTTCTCTGCTTCTACTCTGCCCTCGGCCTGCGACTATGTAGCAAACGGTACCTAACTGTAGCAGAACTTTTCACACGTTAGTTTGTTGATATTGGAAACGCCTCGTGATAAAACAGTAAAGCAGATGCTTGTTGAAACAAAGCAATTTCATGGAGCTATTTTGCTGAAAACGCTTAGTTTCAGGTTTCTGCAAAGCTTGAAGAAATAATTACTGCTTAAACACGTACGATTCGGCCGGCTGACCGCAGGGATACATTGAGGCAGGAAACTACACTTACCAACAGCGCAATATCGAACCAATAATTTTAAGTGACCTAGTAATAGAAAAGGAGCCGTTGCAGCAGATTCTCGTTAGCCGTCGCAGACCAGCGGTAGCCGCGGCCGGTTCGCTTCGGCGGTGTATCCCGTCGAGGGAGAACTCGTGCAACGTGCGCTCGCTTACAAAAGCTTCAGATACAGAGCTTTCGAAGACTGGTGCCAACTCGCACAAGGCGGTACGAGCGCAGAAGCACTGTTGCTCAATGCATCGGTGGCCGGTGCCAACGGAGAGGAGGGTCTGAGAAAGCTACTGAGCCTGAACGGAGATAAGAACATCCACACCGTTTGTATGTATTAGACTCCGTCGAATCCCTGTGTTCAAATGAAGCCAAAACTCTGGTCCCACCAGAATGTCCTCAATGCCCCAGGTGGGTCAGCTGATATAAATTTTGCGTATTTGCCAAATTGCAGTTCAAATTGAGGATTTTGGCTAATGTAAGCATTTTTATTGGGGCACGTTGACTTCCAACAACGTTACTCTGTCTGCTCTACCCATTGGAAATGGAAAATTTAAGAAAACTTGAAAACTAAAAAGTGTGAAATTTTAACAAAAAAAAACATTTTTAATTGGGGGTTCGAAAAACGTATAGCCCTGGTCGATTTAGCTTTCCTTTTCTCATTCCAAATAAATTTTGTTTTTTTCATATATCCCCAAAATGAAATCCCCAGAGTCAAAAACATAATTAAGTCGTGAAAAGTCGTGAAAACATAGCCCCCTGGTGACGTCACTTTTGGGGGAAAATGTTTTTGAGGGCGGACCCGGACCCTACTCGTCGAGCACTTTCTGATGACACCTCTTTCGTTTTCGTGCGATGCTTAGTTTGGATTTTAGAGGGGGTCTTCAACCGCCCCCACCCACAGAGACGGGGCGGGAGGATTTGACCGGAAAGACGGCGCGGTTTACTGGTGGTCATATGACCTTGAATGTCAGCTGGCATTCGTTCTCAATATCTGGTGTTGTTTTCAAGTTCATCGTTGTGCATCGATGAGTTCTCATAAATCATCAATCATGTATATAATCATTAGGTGTCATTTGTCATCAATCATAATAAATAATAAGTAGTAATGAATAATTATTTGATGCATTGATTAAGTCAGGGCCTCACAGCCGAAACAGCAAGTTTTGGAATACAAAATACAGGCTGAAAACGAATACCATGCGGGAAATGACAAGACAGCCAAATTATATTGTTTCGGTAGTAGGTTACCGGATCATATTCGGGCTGAATATATTACGGTTGGAATGCCTATAATCTGGTAGCGGATTACATGACTATTGGGTCCATGAGGCAGCATTTGACAGGCTATTGAACACTGAGTGTATCAAAGCTTGGGGGTCTTAGTTTTGCTGCTTTCTTATATTTACTATTACACACAATGGGTATTAACATAGGCGCTTTAAAAATTGCCCGGTTGCTATCATAATGGTGCACAATGCTTCCCAGTGCACACAGAAAGTTTCGATAAAAGGTTTTGTTTTCAAGCTCATATCCAGTTTAGTCCAATTCAGTTCAGTTCAGCTCTGGGAGTAAACGATGTGTTCCAAAGTGATGTAAACTGTCTATATGATCTTAACTAAACAGAAAAACTAATGATGCTGCTTTATATAAAAACAAAACATGTTGGAAAAAACGGCTCTTTTGACCGTTCATTTCGGCCGGACACTAGCCGTGCTTGGTCACAATTTCGCAGGCTGGGCCCGGACTTCCGTCTCAAAATGTTTGCTGTTTGCCACCTCTGGTGGAGAGGTCGACGCCGTGCTAGCCGTCCCCGGCGCTGCTGGGTCGGCCCCAGCCCGGACCTGCGCCCTTGTTCCGAGGGGGTCGAGCCCCCATCCCTGAGCGTCCGGTGGGACCAGCGTAGCGCCGGGCACATCGTCTGGAGCTGCATCAGCACTCTGACTCTAACCGGCGGCGCGGCGTCACGTCCACACCACCGCGACGTCCTGACACCCACCGGCAGCATCACAACGTCCTGACATCCACCGGCGTCACGTCCTGACACCCACCGGCGACGTCCTGACATCAACGGGCGACGTCCTGACACCCACCGGCGACGTCCTGACACCCACCGGCGATGTCCTGACACCCACCGGCGTCACGTCCTGACACCCACCGGCGACGTCCTGACACCCACCGGCGACGTCCTGACACCCACCGGCGACGTCCTGACACCCACCGGCGTCACGTCCTGACACCCACCGGCGACGTCCTGAAACCCACCGGCGTCACGTCCTGACACCCACCGGCGTCACGTCCTGACACCCACCGGCGACGTCCTGAAACCCACCGGCGTCACGTCCTGACATCAACCTGCGACGTCCTGACACCCACCGGCGACGTCCTGACACCCACCGGCGACGTCCTGACACCCACCGTCGACGTCCTGACACCCACCGGCGACGTCCTGACACCCGCCGGCGGCATCACGACGTCCTGACACCCACCGGCGACGTCATGTCCTAACACCCACTGGTGGTATCACGTCCTGACACCCACCGGTGGAGATTTCCGGCGAACAACAGGACCGGCAGCTAGCGACGGCGCGGGGAAGCATCTTCCGCTTGGTCGTGACAGATTTATGGTCCCGGTGAAATTGCCCGTGACAAGAAAAAGCATGAATGAGGTGCTTTGCTAACGCATGCGACGTGTCGGAACAAGAAGTATTTTATTGCTATACATAGGTCACGCCGTTTGAAGCTCGGTGTCGCAATGTCGCAGGACCGTCGTTCATAGTGTAAGCCCGTTCATAAATCAAATTATGGTATTGGATTCCTGGAAAGTTTTTTTTTTTGGTGTGTAATGTCAGTTGACGTGCAATCGAACGGGAGTGTGGGTAGCGCTCTAATGGTCGGGTGATGTACTCACACAGTTATAGCAGTGTAATTCAACGGGGGTGTAAAGCAGGCAGATCTTCATACTGGTTTGGAAAATCTGTGCCATTAATTAAGGAGAGAACCGTCTGAAATACTGATGTTGTCGAGAGGTATAATCAAGATTAATACTCAACTCGCATGATCATTAGTCAAGATGTTAATATTTTGTGTACTAGAGATGCTTAGTCATGACTGCAGCTATATCCATTGCATTATTTAATGCAAGAAGATTTGGAGATCGGAGGGATTAAGAGAGTGAATAAGAGATCGTGTGATTAAGAGAGCGATTAAGAGATCGGGGATTAAAAGCTGAGGGATGTTCCGACGCATTGGATTCAGTTACCCGAAAAAAACGTAGCTATGTTGGAGGAAACACATTCTCAACTGGAAATGGAACATGCCTGGAACAGTAAATGACGAGGATAATTATTGTTCTCCCATGACACCGCGTCGGGGCTAGCAAACGGCGTTCACATTCGGGGCGTCCACATTCGGTTACCAAAGGATGTCGTGTTCAAGACAGTATAATTATTTACTGACCTTGATAATGGATTACGGATTGTTTTCTGAAGTGTTGTTATATGGGCAAAAAATGGATAACTAATGTGAAATATTCTACTTTATCGGCGGGTTAGGGAGCTGCTGCTTGTTGATCAAGTCATATGACCGTCGGTGGCGGCGATTTTCACGTCAAGCTGAACATCGTGAACTCACACAATATGAATGCTTTACCTGGGAATAACATGCACTACATTTACGGATATTGTGCTAATTGTTACTGGATGATGCAAGGGAGGTGAAAAATTCGTATCTCAAGCGATAAATCTGCAGCAGAATAGACCCACTTCAGTAATTATAATTTCTTGCTTTTTCGCTGGTGATTGATTGATTATTTGGGCTTAAGGGCGCGCCGACTGCGAGGTCATTTAGCGCCCTTCTTTCGCTAGTGATGCAATGTCCCAAAATCAACTAGCGAAACCATAAAAACATGCGGGTATGCTAAGCAATCGCAGTTGCATAGCTCTAAAAAAATAGTATAATCGAGGATTCACATGGTGCGAGAATATTGAGAACGTACCAACGCGTTATTGGAAGAAATAGCATTCGTAGCCGAAGCGAGAAAATCAGGAAATGCGTTGAAGGACCAGGGCTAGGTATGGGTCACATGCAAACGGGATATAAGGCATTGAGACTAACATGGATCCACCAAATATTTATGAGGAGAAATGAGTCTACAACAGAAGGTTGGTAAGTGTGAGTTGAATGACCTGAGAACAGACGGGGGCGCAAGGTTTATCAACGTATTATGCATGCCGCGATATTACAAAAAAATGTGTTTTTTTCGGCAAACTGAGCCCAATCCATTTAGCACAGGATCCGACGACCGTTACTTGGGCACAATGACGAATTGGAACTCAACACTTCAATATTCCATCATTGCATGTACGCACTGGGGATCCAACTGACTGAAGACCTTATGCACGTTCAGGAAATGGTTGGTTATTTGGGCTTAGGGGCGCATCGACTGCTTCGGTCATACAGCGCCCACGTCCAGGAAATCAATGTGCTGCCAGAAGGTTCAGTGAAAACATCCAAAGCTGCGGATGAACTTTAGCAAGTAGGAAAGACTGAAAAGGTCAATATCAAATGCGGGGAAAAGTTTGCAAAGGCATAGCATGCATAGCAAGATTAATAAGTGTAGCCAAAATGGCACCTGTGTACATTCTCGCAGGTCGAGGTGAAAAATGAGGATACCCGCTAGCTCACGTCAGTGTCAGCTGGAGGAGCATTGAGACAACTTGTGGCCCAACATTTCATTGTTTTTCATCAAAAGCAGTCTCATAATAGGAAGTAAACATTAAAGAATTGTTGAAACATGTACTATGTATTAAATGTTTTTATTTATTGGCTCCTTGAATCTGTTTGAATCAGCAGAAAAACGGCGTTTTGACTATATACTAGCGTTAACTGGGGGCGTGATTTGTTCAGACGTACCGGACCATAAATGTAATTTGTGCTGCCTTTAAAACGGGTACGTTACGTGTCTGTCTATTAAAGCGAGTGTTTGGAAACAAAGTGCAGGCAAGTGGATATTTACGTTGAGAGAGTCTTCGTTGTAGTTTGTGTGATATTTTAGGTGCTGAAAGCGTGGTTGTCGACATCTCCCGGATGTGTAAATGGTTAAATTTTACTTTACTCCTCCACAAATTAAGTTTTAGTTTGGGTGGGAGTTGGGTGGTGCTTGCGAGTGGCGAAAAGATGATTTGTCCAAGGTGCCGGCTTCAGCCTAGAAGAACACCGATGGATCTCTACAGTGCGAACAAGGAGGAAATTGTCCGCACCGCCTAGCATGCCGGTCGCCGCGTGTTGTTAGTTGTTTGTAGCATTAACTAGCGCTAACTTCGCATGCGAATTGCAAGTAAAACGGAGAGACCGCCAAACAGCCGCCTAAACTGCAGTGCTTCTGGCTGCGGTGCTTGGAACTTGTGGTGCTCAAGGCTACAGATAATTGGTTTGAAGGGGTTTTACAGAGGGTCTTGATATATTTGTAACTGTGGAGGATTGAAGTATTTGATTAGTTAAATATTTGATTTGCTGGTGGAACCTGTTGCTGCTGTTGCGTAGGTTCACTTGATGAATGGAACCAGCATATTCACAAATCACATTCCCTCTTCATGGAGGAAAAGTAGTCACCTTCCTAACAATTACGCAAATAAAGATTTATGGAGCTATGGGAAAGCCAACTACTTTTCCTCCATCAAGAGGAAATATGGTTTGTAGATATGCTGGTTGCATTTATCAAGCGGAACTTCACAACGTGTTACAATTCTAAATTATAGTGCAATAATCTGAGATGTGCATATTACTGAGTTTCCTACATACTAAAATTTAAAGGAAAATACATTGGAGCTTAACGTATTTGTGTATTTGCTTAATGGACTTTAAAGTGCATATTAACATATTTAATTCAATAAATGCAATCTGATGCCGCCAATGTGATCAACAGTCTCAACCATTTCTCCGATCCAACAGTGATACCAAAATCAACATAAGTGCGTGTCTTCAATGACCTGGCAATTATGACTGACAGCAACGGGCAACCGTCCAACGGAGTGGATCGCTCACCTCAGCCTCTCACGTACATGGTTCTGGGATGACTCCCCGATCGGGGAGGGGCGTGCGGCTTGCGAGCGATGGCTATTTCCTCAGACAGGCCCCTAGCGGGCTGGTATTGGACATCGGCACAGTGACGTGATCTACCGCGATTGGTCGAAGTACCTCAGACCGGTCCTGCCACCGCACGCTGGCATTACCTGGTACCGAGGTGCCGCGGGTGTCAATGACCGCTTCGGCCGACGAAGCCGACAGAATTTCGGCTTCGTCACAGCCGGGCAGCGCCCGTCGCGGCGCCGACCAAGTGCCTGGGATCCGCTCAAAGCTCGGCTCCCAGGATACATGGGAGCCAAATGCATTGCAAAGAAGGAGGTCCGAAGCTAACTTCGCTGCAGGTAAACAACATGGATCTGACCTCACTACTGAGCATGGCTGGAGATTTCGTGGGGAGGAGGGCTCAGGAGTAGGGACCCGCTCCGGGTTCGTGGGACCTTCCTTAGATCTTCCTTCAAATATTATTTTGCAAGACAAAGCAATCTAAATGCCATGCAATCAGTGCGAGGGGCTAAGGACACTCCAAAACCGATGTCTTTTACATCCTTTTTTTTTGGGGGGGGGGGACACTTGCTGCATTCTTGCTGCTGAATTCTCTACTGCGCCTCCAGAATCTCGAGGGCTGTTCACATATGCTACTGGGTAATAATTGTGGATTGGGACTCAGTCTTGATAGTACTTCGAAAGCCTGCACCTACAAGCAATGATGAGCTGACTTTGACTTCATCAAGCTAAGTGATTTAGTGACATGAAGATGAAACAACCAACAAAATACCCGTTAATAGCGAAGTAAATTTTTTTTGTGCGCTGAGCGCCGCAGATTGCTCCACTGTTTCGTGGCACCCTCAGATGGTGGGATCAATTTCACCTCTCTCCCAATAGAAAGCGTGTTAAAGTTGCTCCGAGTTTTCTTCTATAGCATCCAAACACTGGTGATGCCAATTTTGCTACCCATGAGCCAGTTGGTGCAGTCGGTCACGGAATTATCTTCCAATATGCCTTTTCCATGGTGGCCGCTGGGAACGCGGGCTGCGCCGCGTCACAGCAATTATCTGCAGGGAATACTGCGTCGCTTCACGGTTATACCCCGCTTTCTTGCATGCCGCAGTCGGAAAATAACACTGACAGTTCAGTGAGCAGGCTACCACCTGCATCTTGTAGACACGAAACAACTGATCGCTATGGATTTCGGGCATCGGTAACAAATGAGCTGGAAAGGCTGGAAGCAGCTCGGTTGCAAAATGTGAAGCGAAACGGGTGCAGAAACTTATGATGTCAATAAAACATTCTCTTGTCCTAAAATAAGGATATAATTGACAACTTCAGCTTGGAATCTTAGAACTTGTGAGTCACGATATAGAATATTCGACTAGAAAATTTAAATGTGCCAGAGACTTGGAAACGGCCCCTCGTGGCCCAAATGCCATCACACCGACCAGTTCTAACATTTCGCCTTCAGATTGCGCAGTCGTTAGACATTTGTGGGATGTTAGCATAAAATATATAATATAAATATAAAGGAAGGCATATAAATATTTATCCAATCGAATGTCTCACAATTGAAAGATTGTGGGCTCGGATCTCATTTGCCGCTACCCTTCGCCCGCGATCAATCGGCGTGAGAGATTGGTGACGCTACATGACTCAACGGTCGACGTATCGTAAAACCAATGACTACCAGAGATAATGGACATGGCTCGCAATCGAACTTCAAGTTATCCACAATCGTCTAAGAGTAAGTTGCCCGTCTCAGACGGGCAACCTACCCCTAGACTATTCTTCCCCAAACAACTCATCGTCTCTCAACATCATGTTGAGCACAACATTGCTCAGAATAACAAGCTCGACGCTTTCCAGGAAAATGTAACGTATTTTTTGCAACAAACGAAATTTGAGGTTAACAGAGACAATCTGTAGAGCCTGATCGGTGTCGTAATAAACCAAATCATCGCATGATTATATTTTTTAACGCTGACTATTGCCATGATTGGTACCGGAGTGCGTCTGCGACTCATCAATCGGAATATCCCTTTTCTGATTCTGGATAATCTATGTTTATGCTCTATGTTTTGATGTGACTTCCAATCATATCTCTACCCTACGCGATTGCGTTTCTGCTCGTCTCCTCGCCAACTGAACCCTGTGCTCTGGCCAACACTCCGACGGCTGCATGCGATGCATCACGTCGCGTTGAGTGGCCGATTCTTCACCGTCACGGGTCTGCCGCGGCACTGGCGACTGCGCCCACGCCTCCAGCCGTTGCCGCTGGTATGCGCGGGTGGCGCTGGTCCGCCGCCTCGGTGCAACAAAAGCGCGCGCTGGTCCGCCGGCCGGCGGGCGGTAGGCGACGATTTCGGTCGGTGGTGGCATTGCCGCCGGCGTCACGGGGTCATGGACGGGTGGCGCCCGCGCGGCGGCGGAGGTGTCGGCTGGCGGGTGTCCTGTGGCGGTGGCGCTGATGACCGGGGGCCGCTGCTGAGCGTGTCTGGAGTGCTGGGGCGTGTGCGGCCGTCCTCGATAGTGCGTGGCGGCGGTGAGTGGGCGCATGACCGGCCGAATAATGTTGGATTTGCACGCCACTTGCCCATTGTAACGGGGGCACGATGTGCTGTGGCTGTGCGTATTGCTTTCAGTTCCACTGGCGTCGTCGTTTTGTGACTTTTGACATCGGTAGCGTTTTGTAGTATGTGTGTTGATACCAGGGTAGGTCCGTTCAACGCGCGGTGACTATTCTCGGACCAGGAGTCACCACACTAGTAAGAGTCCGTCGTGGTTCGCTGAGCGAAAGGCTGTAGGCCGAAAACCCACGTAATCCATTCATGGCGGTATCTACGAACAAGGCGACTACGAGAAGGACTCCATGACATTTTACATCGTGACATTTCGTGACTTGTGCTCAGTTGACAGTGACGGATTTGAATCTTGAGAAACAGACAAATACATAATGAATACACACATAATTTATCTAAGCAATTCAGATAAGGATTTTCCCTTCAAGGATCACTCCTAGTGCAGGGAAATATTCATTTCCGCGCTGCAGCCTGTCGCCGAGGCTACTTCTGCCACCGCAGCCGTTGTCGCTGCCACCCTAAGCGATGTTATCGCTATCGCTCGCACTGCCCCGACTGGCTCTGTTGCCATTTTGTGACTGGTGGGGCCAGTAGGTAATTCAATATCAGCATAATGAGGGACACGCTGTGCGTATCAGCCTCAGGATGTGTCCGCATTGCCTTATCACAACCGAGCAGAAGAGACAGTATAAGATTGTTTACAAACCGTACTACCGCCGCCCCCTCTTCTGCATCGGCGGTGGCTCTGTTGTCAGCTGACCAACAACGGAGATAGCGCTATCGCCAACACCGGAGATAGCCGCTCACATGACAAAGGATCGGGCTGTCCAACTCCCACAAAGTGCATTTAGACCACTGCGGCTCGGAGTCACTCGAGTATTTGTACAACTGCCGATGACATGACGGATATTGCGGTTGACGGTAATGAAGCCTTACTCTGAGAAGCGCCGACCAATACCACGCACGTTTTGGCGGAAGGGCGACGTCACCGAGCGGTCCGGATGGCGGTGTTGTTCCGCGTGATTACCGCCGGTCCGCCGGCTGCACGACGTCGGCACACACGCTCTGGTATGGTGTGTGGAAGCTGTGGAGCGGCGGGGCTCCTGCCGCTCTACTTACGCTTCACAGACGGAAATGCGTTGAAGATGGGTGTAAGGGTTTCAAGGTAACACCGCCACTAGAAAGCATGAAAAACGAGATATGTGTGTTGGAAGAGTGCAAAATGTGTTCAGGGGAGCAGGGAGTTATTGCTGATCTAAGACCAAGCTGCAGCCAGACACACGAACATTTTATATTTGATGATGAGGTTGGGTATAAGCACTGGGTGAACAGAGGCCGATGCACCTCAATTGATATTGAATACACGCTAGATGACTTCGAATCGCTTAGTAGAAACATCGCTAGTCTGGGCAAGAATCATTTCATTGTTTCTACTCGAACACATTTTAAAAATAAATATAGATATTTTATTCCAAAAGAGAAGTAGGTCAAAAGGTCGCAAGAAAGGTTCGCAAGAAATTATTAATTCATTATGCACGACTCGGCTCAGGGATTCCATTATAATGTCCCACAAGTGCATAATTCATTGATTTGTGGCACCTTGGCAGAGCAAGGACACCGCATGCTGCCAAAGTTTGTTTTATTCTTAATGCTGCAAAACAAGATTCTAGTACGGAATGCAACACTATAGCTCGTCTTGTGCGTGATCACAAAAGTCACATTCCAAATTTACCAAAAGTCCACTACGTCTCTAATAGATGTACCACGCAGTATCATAAAGACATAAAGACATAAAAGATTAGTGCAACTGTGAGCCACAAGGGCCCTTCTTGGCTGCACTCTGTACACTGAACCAGTTGCCCACCAAATCTGTCAATCAGCCCTCCCTGTAATACTGAAAAGCAAGCCCTCTATTCTTATAATGATTGTCTATGCTGTTTTTAAAGATGTTCAATGTGCTGCTACTGACGATGTTTTCTGGCAGCTGGTTCCAGTGTTCCACTACCCTGTTGGTGAAGAAAGTTTGCCTTAACCTTGTTCTGCTGTGGTTAACTTTAATTTTGAATTTATGACCTCTAATTGCATCATTTCTGTTAAATTCAAAGATTTCCCCAAGGTATCTCCTATCCAGACCATTGACAAATTTAAAGACCTCGATGAGATCTCCTCTCAGCCTTCTATATCTAAGTGAAAACATATTCAATTTCTTCAATCTTTCCTCATATGCCAGGTTGCTTATGCCATTAACCATTTTTGTAGCCCTCTTTTGTACTCTCTCTAAAAGCCAACAATCTTTTTCATAGCTAGGAGACCAAGCTTGGATGCAGTATTCCAAATGTGGCCTGAGGTATGCACAGTAAAGCTTCCTGATCAGAGTATAATTACGTGCATATTTGCAATCACTGCTTTTATTGGGATTCCGCGCGACTGGTATGTCTTTGCAACATCCCAGGGTAATGGTGCCGGCGATGGTATGCGAGGAACCGCCAGGCGTGCGATAGGAAGAGGCAATTGAGACGTCCCTGTAATAGATAGGTTCTGACAGCAGCTGACACATTCGATAACCTGACACATTCGATTACCTGACACAATAATTTTCCATTCGCAATACCCGCTTTTGTCAGCTCACAGGGCGCGGCCGAAGCAATTTATAAACTGACATTCTGGTTCATTAGAGCACTTACCCGTAAAGGGCATAGCTTAACATGTGTCACATCATCCAATCGTTTCACATGTTTTCAACTGTTGATATGTTCGGTACGTCAATCAGCTGTTTGTCAGAAAAAAAAACTTGCGAAGACAGAGGTGAATAACCAAGAAATATGACGACTGTACGTGCTTGACACACCTTGACCTGCTACTCCTGGGCTCGACGGGAATGCAAGGAACATGCCCATCACCGGGGTGGCTCAAGCCTTTACAACCGCTCTCATGTATATTTTGTTCGCGCTGATGTTCAATGATCAGTTTGTCAGTTGTATAAGCAATACTTTCTAATGTAAGAGTGATCTTATTGCATGTCTGACAATCTGGTGGATACAGAATAAACGTGAGCAAAAAAGACATGTTTTCAAGAATCGAATAATGCATATTTGATATAGCGGCTCAGCGTAACTCAGGATTTACGAATAATTGGACGGCAGACCTGCAAGGTCCAAGCCGATCAATGAACTGTTAAGTCAACTAAATTAGCCACTTGATTGCTGGGATAAATAGATACAAATAGATATACAAATAGAATAAATACAAATAGATAAATAGGTACAACCTTCCAAAAATATTCCCCAAAATTAAAGTACGTTGGTGTCTCACATCATATTTTATCCTGCACGCAAAAATAGCATACCTCTTCATGCGCATAGCACACTGAAAATACCGCTTCAATTCTTCGATTCGTCTATTGGTCGCGATATAGGACGAAAGGGACGAGAACTCCATATTCGCACACCACTCATTAGCGTTGGGTACAATATTACAGTGAGGTAAAACGGCAATACATCATACTGCGGTATGGGACTGTCGATATGGTGGCAGCTGACCCTGCCAATGCTGGATAAAGAGCCCAGTCAGATCAAGCGATCTACAATCCACACACGGGTGGGTGACGCTGTGTGCACAATGACTGTCGGTGACTTGCAGTCACTTTAACCCTCCTTTTCTTCATACCAGGTTGCAACGTCAGGCAGGTGTGTCGCAACCACTGGGAAACGGAGCGGCGAGGCAGCTAGCCAAAATTTGGCAGAATAGCGATATATCACTTAGGTATATTTTCGTTAAAAATGGGGAAGTCGTGTCAGTTTACCAGGATATGACATCAATTCTGCAGGAGCCGTGAGCGTCTTTGCAAATATTATGATCTCTCCAGGCATACACTCCCAAACTCTGCTTATTACACTCCCATGCAGCAAACATGTGTAGTAATACATGTTTATTACACTTCTATAAACCAAAGACTCCCATACAGCAAACTGTGTTTATTTACAGTTGTATTAGTGTTAATGTGCTGAAATGAATAACCACGCCGTGAGCTTTAAATGTGTTCAGAACTTCAGACTACGTCATAACATTCGGGGGCGCAGGATTGTATCTCTTTGGAAGGGCCACTCTAATATTGAACATGATCCTCCAATTCTTTCAAATTCCCCCATACTGGATGCAAATGAGGTCGTACGCCACCATACCGCAAACAAATGGCTAGCGCACTTGCTGCATTTAGAGCAGATGGGAACGCCACGCAACTTGGCAAAAATGCATGACCAGTCCCTAACATAGAGTTGCACGTGTTTTGTTTTTAACTTCGGATTTTCCATCGTAAATAGCTTACGCAAAACACACACCGCATGCTCACGTGCAAGGTCGAGTCGAGGCGGTGTGGCAGATGGCGGGAGAACTAGCTTTCTCTCGAAACGGTCCACTCCACTCAGACTTCCGCATTGTCCTCCGGTCGCGGCAATTCTCGCAACTTGTCGTTCAGTTTATTCTTAAAATGTTATTCAGGCAATCTCTCAATGTTCATAGTATGTCTTGTAAAAGCATAAACCCAATCCATGGCAATGTTTCTAGCAGCGGGTGTCCTCAGAGACTGCGGGGGCGCAGATGTTACCTTCGTCTGGGTGATGAACCAATACACATTCACCCTCGGCCATCCATTCACTCTTCACCATGCAGCGTGCAACATTTCCGATCACCTTGCGGTTGAACAAAATATACCATCTGAAAGTAATGAGCTTTTGGGCGGACCCGCCGGACTCCCTAGACGTCGAGGCGCTGCTCGACTCGGCGCTGACCTTTCACTCACCTCGATTTGTTGAACCTCATCGATTGGGCTAAGGTGTGATCTGTGTCGGCGCTGGGAGAGCGGGCACCCTTGGACCCTGGACGCGTGGCGTATCCGGTCGATATAGTAACCTTCGCTTTTGGCTGAGTGACCAAAGGTCATCTCCCTCTCCCCCCAAAAAGAAGGGAAGAATGCTGCACCATACGCATCAAGGCATCAATCCATAACTGACGTTAGTTCTAGTTAGGTCACCCAGTCTTGCGATTGCATGTATCATATATTTGTTTGTTTCTTTTTGCCGTAGACAGTTGCAAGGAGGCGCTGTATCTTTTCCAGTGATCTCTAATAATTGCTTGGAAGGTAGAAATATGAATCTTGTTCCCACGTGCGGGTGGGTGAAGCATCATGAAATCATGACCAAATTGCAACCGGTGACGGTGTCCGAAGTATAAAAGGCAATGAAAAACATATTCACGCATAGGATTACCAGCGGACATGATCTGCACCCCCACCCCCACCCCACCCTGCTCTACCGCAATGATCTGCAAACCGACAAAATCAAGGGCAAGCACAAAGTTACGCCTGCAAATAAGGTTGTCCCCTCAACCGGACGGTAGGATTTGCCACTGGTGATAAGTTAGTAAAACTTCCATTAGTCGCTGGTGCAGGCTATTTGGATTAATTTGCAACAAAGATGTAAAATGTTACCATTGCCGTTGATCGCCACCCTTTCTCAATCGTTTTTCTGTCGTTTGATTCCACCCTGTGCAAGTCTTCCTTCAACATTGCAATCCTAGCATGTCTTTCCTTTTCAACTCTTCCCATTCTGCACAGTGTACAAATCATGAGGCGCAGTCCTCATCAAGGGACTCCGGATGCTATCTTCGAGGGTGGATTGGAGTGAGTGAGTGGGAGATTGAAATCCTACCAGCATGTTTGTCCTGATTCCTACTCGCGGACGATATCATCATTCGGGATCATGGAACACTTGAAGTTGGCCATAAACGTTGCATGCATAATGCAATCGTGCATTTATAGGTAGTTGAGGTCATTGGTAGGAGCAAAGGAGCCCCTCAACAAAAACAAATTCATTAGATCAAGCATAACATTTTTGGACCTTTATCCAAGCCAAACGAGGACAACTCGAAGCGCTTTGCACTCCGAAAGCGGTTTCAATTTTTTTCGGGGGAGGAGGGGAGGGGGCTCAGTCGCGCTAGAAAATTCCGGCCGCGCCCCAGATATGTGGTAAGGATAACGTTATCGACAGCGAATATGTATGGGTGTCTGAGTAAACTATAGTCTTTATATGACAGGAAAATACATGAGTGTGAATTAAAACCTTTGAATGTCTTAATTAACTGGCAATGCTTTGGATAAGTATCCTAATACGACATCTCCGCTAATGGTGAATACCGCCGGTAACTACCAGCTTTTACTCCGCGACCTGACTACATTACATCCACATGTCAGGATGTCCAATGGTGCAGCAGGATCAGATCTGGGTCATCCAAGAGCAACTCTCCCACATATATAGCATGCTTGGCCTCTAAAGTGGCCTTTTTATGTTCGGGCCTCCGAGGTAGCATGACGTTTATTTTGGCCAAAAATATATTTTGACCCTCACTCTTGTCGGATTATTTAGGTTTAAGAGCGTAAGTTGTATGCATTTTGAGCAGGTAACTGGCTTGAAACTGCACACCGTAACCATAAGTGCCCTTGTCGCCAGCCGCTCACAGCCATGCTCATACATGTATGATGGCATGTATTCTAATCCTAGAACCCAAGTTAATGCTTCGCATGGTTCTCGTGTTGCACAATCTCTGCAGCATCATCCCATCGCACAACCACTTCAAGGCTGCATGGGTGGATTCAGTAGTTTGTGCCGTCAATGGCAACGTCAACTTCAGCCATGTATGCCAGTGTCGGTCCATCCCGGTCAAAGTCAGCTGGCATTGACCAAAAAAAACTGTGCCTGACAGGGAATCGAACCCATTTTGTTCAATTATTGTTTGTTTATTGAGTGATTCACGACGCACTGTATGCACATTCACGGCTAATGGCGCCGCCCACACTGTTTCTCCGGTGGACCGCGGGATGGGGAAATAAATGTCCCGAGCGGTGTGAGTGTTGAATCTGGGACCTTTGGTACCCAGAGCTCAACACTTTAACCACTCATCCAGCCCCGCTCCACTTTTCCCGATTTCAAAGCATCATTTTCTAAACATTGGATGTCTCACTTAATTTCGAGGAAAATCATACTTCCATGTTGGCCGCTTTATGAAACAAAATGTCTTTCAGGGATGTAGCAGATCCTCAATGTATACCTCTGAACCATCCCGAAGCAGGCGCCACATACCCCTGGGCTAGTTGGCGCGCTCTATCCCAAAATTCCATGCAGCAACCATGGTGTGACGCGGTCGAAATTGTAATGCAGATATAAATTACAACGTTTGTGGCAAAAGGGACACACAAATGCGGCTGCTCGCTCAACGATAATATATAAACAGTTGCATAGTTGCGCTAATAATGCCCAATACTTGCAAACATTAGAAAGTTGAGCGTCCGTTGCAATGAGCATATGATGTCTATTGCAAGTCGTGTACTGAAATGGAGACGGCTGGGTGTATCCCAGTGTGCCCCTCTCACAATCATTAAAAAAAGCTATATCCCCGTCACGCTGGGAAACAACGCTCCTGAACTTAGATGTAGACTTTGACCTCGATTTGTACCAACCGGAAGGAAGACCTCGATGGAAGTGAGCGTTCCTACCATGACCGTTACATTTCGAAGACCACATTAACCAGTGGAGGTTTAGAAAAAGCTATTTGCAAGCTTTTATCAGTCATCGTAAATCAGGCTTCGTGCAAACTGCAAGGTGCTTTCCAATCCAGCCACAGATTTGTTTCCACGTCCCAATACAGTTTTGGGATAAATAGCCAAGTGGCTATAATATTTATAGGCTAGCTCACAATTTTTTACTTAAATGACCATACAGACCTTCATAAGTTACTCGACAGGTCGATTACATGAACTAAACAAACGGTGTTATCAAAAAAGCTAAACTGGACGTAACCTGCGCCGCGTGAAGTGCAGTGCGCTACAGTGTGACGACGGCCGTGGTCGTGACAAAACCGCCGGCGGGCAGAGGGTACCGCGCACCTACACCTGTGCAAGACAGGGTGAAGTGGCAAAATACTGTTTTTTAAAGTCGGGCGGAAAAGTTAGCCCAATCTTCTGCACCGGTGCACGCTGAATTAAACTCTATCGGAGCTCAATGAAATGAATGAACTTCAATTTCCCTTTCAGTAGACTGGCATATCATCATGGATTTTTTGCTTGAGTCTAGTGGATTTTCGCACCAGAACAGCATGCGAGAAGATCCTGACATATTCCGGCTAAGTTGATAGTTGACTCCTCAGGTTACATCCATTTGAACTATGTTCTTCACATGTCTCCAGCAAATTTTGATTGCGTAGTATTGCGCAGATACGGAGCCCAGCAAAAAACATGTAAGCTTGTGAACATGCTGCATGGAATGCATGAGATAATCATTATTTCCCTTGTTCGTATTGGGGAATAACACCACCTTCAACTAACCAGCAATGACACTACTGGTGACAACCAGTAATAACGATTGGCGACACCAGTGATAACTACTCTTTGGATATGCATGCTAACGAAATGCTTTCGCTATGAGATTGTTGTACAAAATGGGTTAAATGACTTCAGTGACGAATATACTTTAATACTTTCAGGAATGCCACGTTTTAGTCACATTTGTTGTCAAGCGCGACATTTCATTTTGACTTGCGAACTATAGCTGTATTAATCAATGAGGAGTAGTTTACCCGAGACATCGCGCTCCCCTGTCTATATTTATTTTTGCTTGCGAACTATAGCTGTATTGATCACTGAGGAGTAGTCTACATGAGACATCGCTCTCCTCTGCCTAAAATTCCATTTCATTGCTATCCGAGGAACTAAAAATAACTCTCTGAAACACCACCGCACCTCAGATGCAACATTTTCCATTCCAACATATTCCTCTCAGTTCTCAAATGATCACCGCTGGTGACAGGGAACAAGCGGTCTAGTGGTACAGTACCCATCTCCCATCCTGGAGGTTGTGGGTTCGAGTCCCATCTGTAGCCACTCTCCGCCCGCGCACAATCGGTGTGCGGGACTGCCGACGTTACATGTCAACAGTCGACACATAGCGGAGCCAATAACTGCCACCGCTCGCGATAGGACGTACGCAGCTGCCGGCAACTGTGCGACCGCCCGCTATCAGCCTATTCCAGGCGGAGCGCAGTTGTAACGCTCGGAGGAATTGTGGGTGGCATCTTCTCTTGCAAAGATCTAAGCTATTTAACACGCGCCGTCTTTCCGGTCAGATCCTCACACCCCGTCTCGCGGGAGGGGCGGTTCACCCCCCTAAAATCCAAAGTAAGCATCGCACGAAAACGAAAGAGGTGTCAAAGGAAAGCGCTCAACGAGTAGGGTCCGGATCTACCCTCAAAAATAATTTCCCCCAAAAGTGACGTCACCAGGGTGTTAGATTTTCACGAGATTTCGCGACTTACATTATGTTTTTGGCTCTGAGGCGTTCATTTTGGAGGATATATGAAAAACAAAATTTATTTGGAATGAGAAAAGGACAGCGAAATCGACCAGGGGTTTAATGTTTTGGACCCACAATTTCTTTTGAAATTCCAAAATTTTGAGTTTTCAAGTTTTCTTTACTTTTCCTTTTCCAGTGGGTAGAGCAGACCGAGAAATGTTGTTGGAAGTCAACTTGCTCTAATAAAAAATGCTCACTTTAGCCAGAATCCTCTATTTGAACTGCAATTTGGAAAATACGCAACATTTATACGTGGTCAAAAACGGAGAAGATGAAAAATTCCACTCGTACGTTTTGTTGCATCCCCAAAGATAAACAAACGGTGAAAGTTTCATTAAAATATCTGTATCCGTTAAAGCGTGACGACTAGTTAAACTTTTTGGAGGTGACCTCACTTGACCTTGACTAACTGATTGACCCTAGATGACCTGACTTTAAAATTTTGAGTTAGCATGCCAAATTGATATGGGAGAAGGTGCGCCAAATTTGGGCGCGCTGCTGGGCGCCGTTCGTCCACTATCCGCGAAAAACATGAGGGGGGAGGGCGGTTGAAGACCCCTCCGAGACGGGACGGGTTAAGGTGAAGAAAACGTCGGATGCTGGGTGGCACGTGTTTCCGAAAACTTTTGGTGAATGCCAAGCATACCTCATAGCTTACGTCAGGTTGAAGAATGAAATAAGGGTGAGAATAATGTCAACGCGGCACTACTTGGCAAAATAAATTGTCTGGAAACGTTAGTCGGTGAATCGTAATACCATCATGCCCAGCACTTATGAAGCGCTAATAGATGCAAAGTCGCAAACAGTGACACAGCGCTAGTGGGTGTCGAGTAGCAAACAGCGGCATAGCACTAGTAGGTGCTTAGTAGCAAAAAGCGGCATAGCGCTAGTAGGTGCTTAGTAGCAAACAGTGGCATAGCGCTAGTAAGTGTCAAGTAGTAAACATCGGTAAAGGTACTCACCAGTCGCAGACCAGTCCGGTGGCACCCACCATCTCCACAGCACAGCAGTTCACAAGTGGAACCCACTAGCCTCACAGCAGTTCGCCAGTAATGCCCAGCAGTCGACAGAAGTTCACCAGGGTAATGCCCACCAGTCGACAGTAGCTCAGCAGGGTAATGTCCACCAGTTTACAATATCTCGCAATGCTCACCAGTCGACTACACCCCACCAGTAACGCTCACCAGTTCACCAGATATCCACCATTCGCGCCGACGACCAGCCACCCACGAGCCCCACAGCCACCCATCATATGACAGACACCCATCATCCACCCATCATTCCCCAGACACCAGTCAGGACCACCCACCATCTGACAGACACCCATCATCTAACCATCATTCCCCAGGCACCAGTCGGCGACGTGACGCAGGCTAGCTGTGCCGGGACAATGTCGGCCAGCCATTCCGCTCGGTCGCGAGATGGACGCCGACTGACCGGCCCCAGGGACATCGGGTTCAAGGCACGGTCTTACTTTAATTAAGCGCACACCCGGTCGGTCACGTCCCAAGGGCACGGCCTCACTATGTGTGACACGAACAGCAGACAGTTGACCGGGCCACGGAAGAGCCGCCGGCCACGTTGAGTGCTTGCTGCACTACCTGCTGACCGGCACATCGTAGGAGAGCCGGACGATCTGCGCATGTGCTCTCAGCAGCTCGCAGACGCTCCGGTGTTCTCCAGAGCTTCTGCAATGATTGCTTAGAACTCCCCTACTATTCAACCCTCCTCTTGCGACATAGGTCTTCCTATTGAAGCTTGAAACATTTTCGACTGTCAACACGATGTAATTCCAGTCTCCATGACCGTTTCAATATCTTGCTGGATGAAGCTTATTTCTCATTCTATCAGAACACGATATGACGTGGATAATTCCATAAGCGATGGATCCTTGCAAGTGTCGAATGTCGAATGCCTGCGCTCGGATGTCGAACATTGACGCCATCTTCGTTGGCCTGGTGTGACGTCATATGCAGCCGAAATCGGGCTCCATCGTCGATATGTTGCATGCATCTAACATTTAGTGTACATATTGCTTCATGTCCGGCTGCCCGCAGCAATGCCAACACTTGCACTTCCGTCGAAATTAGATGGAAAGGCGTGAACTTCCACGCACGAATCAAAAGCTAGTGAGCATTTGTGACATGCTCGCAGGGTGTCTGGCGCAACAGTATTACACCGACTCGGCGCTTGCGACATGGATTCCGTAG
This sequence comes from Imbricaverruca yamaguchii, assembly GCA_034440575.1. NCBI lineage: Eukaryota > Metazoa > Arthropoda > Thecostraca > Neoverrucidae > Imbricaverruca > Imbricaverruca yamaguchii. The sequence goes on along the minus strand of JAOTOL010001416.1, from coordinate 679,441 downwards.
CCTGCATCTTGCTCTCTTTCCTGAGGAGCGTATAATACCTCTCAAGTACTGATTTTATCATACGAGTTCATCCCCTCCCCTCACATTGAGGATACCACAATAATCAGACTCGTATTTGCTTTTTCCGCATTAAACCCGATTCGTGATACCGGTGGGAATTCCCACATGTCGGACGTGATATAAAAACTCCGCCGGTGTACATGTCTGGTAGAGCCCGTCCACACGGGGCACATGTATCGAGGCTTGTCGCTGCGCTAACGAGTCACAGATCGCTCGGAGCGGAAATGACGACCTGTAACAGCGGCCGCTGTTCCTCGCCGAGTCTTCTGCTGGGATCGTCGCCACTAGCAGACTGCGGCTCACACAGGTCGTTAAATCGGCTGGGCTCGATGAAAAGTGGAGGAAATCCCATCGTAGCGCTCGTTAGCGGCGCGACGCTGGTAGTGGGCGATATTCCTGAGCGTCTGCAGACACTGCGCCAGTGCCGCCGGCTGAACTGCAGTGCCAGAGGTGAACAAAAAGTGTCCAACCTGTCACCCACACACTAGCAGATGCCGCCAGACTGTCACATGTTGGTGGCGCACAGCAAGACCTGAACACCAGATTGCGAACGCGAATTATCCCCGATATATGCTGAAATGGAAGGAAGAAGAATGTTTTAGTATAAATATTATCTTCAAATTGGCATCCAGCCACTTATATCTTACCATTTAGAACCATGTGTAGCTGTAGGCTGAAGTGACGTACTGACTGCTCACTACACGGATACATGCTGAACAATACACGGATTTGTTGATCAACAGTGTTCTGAATGGTAGCGAAATAGAAAAGTGGTATAGTGAGCATGACATTTACCCTATTTATTCTATATGCTTTAAACGTACACACTTGCGAAGAATAAGATGAGCCATATATTGGTAACAGATGCATATATTTATATGCTTTTGGGAGGACACTTGCCCCCGTCCAATGTTGGTTCTACACCCCCCCCCCCACCAATAATGTAAACTTTTCACACATGACTATATGTATTATTCCTCCAATCCATCTGGGTCCGCACATACCTTCAGGCATTGTGCCCTCAGAATAATTTTTAGAAACCTACACTTATGACAGGTGAATAGGGAAAACTTATGCGAAATATTCACGTTGGCAATGTGCTCGTGAATTGTTCAACTTTTTGTCATCGAGCGAGAAGAAAATGTCGCTAAAATCGGGAACAAAAGATATTAATATGTTCCCATATAACATCCGTAGTCAGCATAGCGAACTACAGCAGCTGGCAGCGACCGCATATGGAACGTTCTCCTGTCTATTATACCCTACCACAGCCAGTCACCGCGTATGTACATACATTTACACGTCGGGCAGTGTGACGAGACGAGGCACCCGACTGGCGGCGGCTACCTCTGCGCAGCCGATTCACTTCGGCGGGGCGACAGATACAGTACACAGCTGAAATCTCGCAGCTAATACACAGCTGCGCCAATAGCCAGAGTATGTATGGGTAAAATTGAAGTCATCGTTATTCTCCAAGCGTGATCAAAGATCAGGTCACGAGGTCAAAATATAACTTACAAAGAGCATAGATCAGCTTGCCTTGGGAACAACGTGGCTTTACTTTCACACTGATGTTTAAAAGTGTCTCTGATGTTTCGTTAGATGCACCTCTTTTCAAAGATACTAGGTTAGGGTAGGCTTTTCTTTCATGTTGAACACAATGGAATACAAATTAAACGAAAAATATATATTTCTTCAAAAACAGGTCAGACTAGGTTAGGAGTGTTAGGTTTCGTTAGGCTAGTTTAGTTTGTATTTTTAACTGTTCCTATATAATTGTATTAGCTTCAGAAAAATACGAGTGCTCACCTCCATGGAAGTATTTGCTTCTTTCTGTTGTTCGCTACGTTCCGACTTACTTTAATAGGGAGGGTGTTCATGAAAAGGGCGGGGTCCACATTGTTGTCCCTTTTCAACTCGTACTTTCTCAAAAGAAATTCCACTGACACTGAATACCAGTGGGGTGTAAGTACAAAATTTGGGGACAGGATAATGGCTAGTAGGACACCTGACTGACTACGTGCCACACGGGATCATGCAACTCACTTTTTTTTATTCATGCTAAACCGGTGTACCCGGTATTGGTGGATGTGACCCTACGACGCACTCATCGGCTGAGGCTATGTGACGCCGCCTGCCTCTCACCCTGGCAGGCCGGGCACCGCGGGGAATCAAACCACGCACCTTCCCGGACGCTCAGCTTAACCACTGAGTTACCGACGCCCTCCGGTGTCACACGAGTCCAAGGTGAAAGAACTGGCATCGCTGAAGTGGCCGTCATCATAATTATTGCTAAGCTCTGTTTTGTCATTGATGGAGCGACTGTGGCTGCTGGAGCAGCTGTGGTCAGGCCACTGGGGTAGCTGTGGTCGTTTGGGCCATCTTCGCTGCTAGGACAGTTGTGGTCACAGGGGCGGCCGCCGCCGCTGAGGGCGGCGGTGGATGACCTTCATAGTCCTCGAGAACATGTATGGCTATAAGGGTATTTTATCTCTGAGGATGGCCCTCAGTACTCCTCACACCCATCGCCAATTATCAAGGACTTCTTTACCTCTCAGGGGGCCAGATCCTCAGGTGATCATCCCAAAGCTTAGGAACATCCCAGTCCAGTCCTCTCTGGCTCTGAGGGGGCCTATTCATACGTCAGGAGCCCACTCCAACTTGCATGGGCCATTCAGTCATTGACAAACTTGTCTAGCTTTCAGAAGAATCATGCAGTTTTGACAGGCATCGCAATTTCCAGCAAGCATTGCCAGCTCTCGGAACTCCCTTAGCTCTTAGGTGGCTCTGTTCATCCCTCAGCTTTCCTCCCAATCCTCGAGAGCTTCACAGTCTGGTCCGCTCTTGCCCTCAGAGGTCTCAGCCCCAGTTCTCAACAGCCTATCAGGCTATTAAGGGCAGTTCAGCTCTGAAACTGACTCAGAATTCCTCACAACCATTGCCCACAATCCTTTATGACCCTCTTTAGATCCCAGGGGTCTCTGTTCTTCTCATAGGGACTCCTTTTTCAGCATCTTGGACATCCAAATTCAGTCTTCTCTAGCGCTTAGTGACCATTTCCAATCGCCAGGAGCCCTATCCAGCTGCTCGGGTCTTTCCCAGTTCTTACCAGTCTTTCTAACTTCAAAGACTCTGGCTCTGACGATGGCCCCCAGAATTCTTCACAAACAGCATTAGCCTTCGGGACTCTCCATATATCTACGGAAGTTCTGTTAGCCCTCAAGGGCCTCTCAAGTTTCCAGGAGTCCGTTCTAGTTATCGTCAGCTATTGTTATTTCAAGAGCATTCTAGCTTTGAGGCTGGCTCCCAGTATTCCTCACATCAATCGCCAGCCAACAGGGACTTCGTCAATTTCTCAGAGTACCTTGTTCATCGAACAGGAGCAGCTTTCAACCTCATAAGAATCCCCGTCCAGTTTTCTCTGACTCGCAGGAGATCCTCTTCATTCCTCATGACGGCATTCTCCTACTCTTAGGGACCCATCACAGCCCTCAATAATCCTGTCCAGCTCTTATCTCGGGGCATTGCAGAGATGAGATGGGCCCTCGCTAGTCCTCTTCGGCTCTTAAGAGGTCCTGTTCATTGTACAGGGGCTCTTTCAAACCCAAAGGGCATCCCAGCCCTCTCTGGCCCTCAGACACCCTGTTTATTCCTGAGCTGTTAGGGATCCATTCTAACTGAGACTTCTCTTTTCAGTTGGCATTGTCATTCCAGCTTTTGGGCAGTCTTTTTCTTTATCTCTCTCTCCCTCCCTCTCTCACTCTCTCTCCACCTCTTTTTTCTCTCTCCCTCCCTCCCTTCCTTCCTTCCCTCTCTCGCTCTCTCTATCTCTCACTCTTTCTCTCTCTCTTTCTCTCGTCTTCACATCCATTGCCATCTCTCAGGTAAATTTTCGGGTCTCAAGAGCCCTTTCCACACAAGCACTTATATGCATTTACTATTTATCAGTTATATCTCTCCCCTTCCTCGCGGCCGTATGGTAGACCCCATCGGACTCGCAAGTGAGGCGGGCACCCCTTCACCTCTAAGAAACGTCGCTGATTTTGTACAGCCCGAGTCCCTCCATGGGCCAGAGGCCCTTTACGTAGCACCGGGAAACCTCCGCTTCGATCGGGGTCGTCTGTGTAGCTCTGAGGCCTCGTTATCGGCCTGAGGACCGTTGTCAGGTCTGAGCCACTCTCCATCATCTGGAGCCAAAGCCGACCTAATGACTCTGCACGTTCGGCCCGGGGCCCCCATCCGTCGGCTCAGGAACAGCTTTCCACGACTCAGGATACTCTCCGTCCGACCGGAGTCCCCCTTCAAAAGCTTGTATCTCCCTTTGTCGCGGGACAGTGTCGGCTCCCATTGTTTCATTGACCCTAAATTGACCCATTGATCCGTACGGGCTCTGAGCCTTCTCCACGGCCCGGGATCCTCCCGTGGCTAGTGATTCTCTCCGTCGGCACAGGGGCCCTCCTTAGCAATCCAGGTCCTTCTCTGTCAGGTTGTAAGCCCTCTTTCAACAGCGTGGGCCTCCTCGATCAGGCCAGGGTCCCGTATACGGCTTACCTATACCCCATCAGCCGACCTAAGGGACCTTTCCCATGACGCGAGATTGTCTGTTCTTTTCCGGCAAGCCTGTCCACCAGGCCAGGGGCCCTTCCCTTTATTTACGTTCTGGTGCTAGCCCAATGGCCCTTCGTATATATATATATATATATATATATATATATATATATATATATATATATATATATATATATATACGAGGTCTCAACCCAAAATCTCAAGGAACATTAACTTGCCGTCTTTCCGGTCACATCCTCACACCCCCGTCTCTGGGGGTTAGTAACCCCCTCTAAAATCCAAACTAAGCATCGCACGAAAACGAAAGAGGTGTCATCGGAAAGCGCTCGACGAGTAGGGTCCGGGTCAACCCCCAAAACAATTTCCCCCGAAAGTGACGTCACCAGGGGACTAGATTTTCACGACTTTTCACGACTTACATTATGCTTTTGGCTCTGCGGAGTTCATTTTGGGGATATATGAAGACAAAAAATATTTGCAATGAGGAAAGAACAGCAAAATCGACCAGGGCCATATTTCTTTTGGCCCCCAAAAAATTATTTAAAAAAAAACTTTATTTCAAAACTTTGAGTTTTCAAATTCAGTTTTCTGCAATTTTCCTTTTCCGATGGGTAGAGCATACCGATAAATGATGTTGGAAACCGACGTTCCCTAATAAAAATGCTTACTTTAGCCAGAATCTTTTATTTGAACTGCAATTGGCAAATATGTAAAATATATGTAGTCAAAAACGAAGAAAAAAAATTTCACGCGTACGTTTTGTTGCATCCCTAAAGATAAGCAAACGCTGAAGGTTTCATTAAAATATCTGTATCTGCTAAAGCGTGACGACTGGTTAAGCTTTTTTGGAGGTGACCTCCCTTGACCTTGACTAACTCGTTGACCCTAGGTGATCTGACTTCAAAACGTTTGAAACAGCATGCCAAATTGATTTTGTGGAAAAGGTATGCCAAATGTGGGCGCGCTGCCTTGCGCCGTTCGTCCACTCTTCGCGAAAAACCTGAGCTGAGAGGGGGGGGGTTGAAGACTCCCCCCCCCAAGACGGGACGGGTTAATAGCGCAATTTTCTGTCAAGCTTCCCAGTCCAATGATCGAATGCTCTATGCTTCCAAATAACCTGGGCCACTGGCATTTTATTGTCGTATCCGTTGTGACTATAACATTCACTCTGAGATGGATAATGACAACCCTCCGGCGCCCTTAAGCTCAAATAAAGAAAGGATAATGACAACCGGAAAAACTAGTTCAAGCTATTGGTTACAATCAGGGAGGCGCGCTTACGAACGGAAATGGTAACATTTGAGGAAAACAAAGTTGGACTCACTTTATAATTTGTGTGAATGGGAGGAGGTACGGGCCAGAGACTCGCTCAGCGATGTGGTACACACGGTAGCCTCGAAGTGGTATACGGCGTTCGGTGCATACGGCGTTCAGCTTGACCTCGCCGCATCATCCCAGCAGCGACCCCGACCTCGGTAAGAGAGGTGTGCACGGATCGAAGCCCACCCGCCCGGCACCCGGCCGGGCCGGACGGAACGTAAGGCAAGCCGCCACGGCCATGCGTAACAACAGGTTCGCACTGCGTCGTTGCTGACAGGCGCACCGCTATTGTTAGTACACACCCGACGCTATTCGGACGAAACCAGGACTATTGCATAAGGTAGGCCCACCAGCCGCTGGCATAACATTGGTTTGACCTTCAGACTAGCAAGTGGAGACGAGATGTGATTCGATAGTGGTGGACCCCGTGGGACGCAGCGGCCTAGTCTTCGACCGGGCATCGGGTGGGCGGGTAGTGCGGCTTGAGACGCCTGGTGTCCGGCGAATGGACACGTGATTCGGTGTGGTCACAAGCTCCGCCCATTCAGCGGCGGCAACGGAAGCGGGAGAGAAACAACAAGAAAAACGACCCCCACGGAGCCGGTCACGGCAGCGCCACCGGACCGGGCCCGCCCTGTGGTGAGTTAGTTATGGCGGGAAGCTATGAAATTTGCGCACGCATCCAAGTGTTCATAATTCATTCCACGAATGACTCCGTAGGGACGTTACGACAGCATTCGACGCTGCGTGCACTACGCAGATGTAGGCTTGTGTAGGCTTGCTTCATGGCCGTTTATGGCGGTGTGAAGTCATTCCTAAATCATCTTGTTTTCGCGACAGCAACTTAAAATCTTACACACATTTGCACAACGGGAAGTTCGAGGACAAATGTGTGGTTCCAAATTCAAATGGTAAGTGTCACAACATGAAGATGTAGTTCTTGATGCATTATATTCACTTATTACTTGCGTGGTGTTAAGTGGTCATTCACAATGTATGTATTGCTCGACACTATCGTGTTTGGCCATGACTTTGGCCACCATTTGTGCGGGCATAACTCCATCGTGGCGTCACTTGAGTCTGACCTAGAATGGCCTCGCCATGTTCCTTTTCACACGGCGTCTATAATTGATTCAGGAGAGGGCACTGATACTTCGTGGTCATATCTTCGTGACTTTTAACGAACAAAGAACGTTAATGCGAAAATTCGTCGGGGGGAGGGATAGACCCCCACCCCCCAACCACCTGCAGAAATGACTGGCTAATGGACACCGCGACTACCTAATGGGGAAAAACACCAAGACTAACATTTGGCACGGTACCTGCGTGAGGTGCGTTGAAAACAATGCACGCTGCATCTTACTCGTCTTCCGCCGACCGAAAACAACTTTCTGCATAGTTTGTACCGGTTAGGTTGTGTTGCTTTTTCAACGATGCCACTAATTCTCGTCCTGGTAAATGTATTACATGGTCTGGCACGGGATCCAAGAGCAACCTTCAATAGCATCAAATTGATGGCATTCTGTGGGCGGACATACTTCAAAGGATAATCCAATCCGTCGCGGGCATGTCGGCGGCATTCAGTTCAGGTGCGTGAGATAACGTCGTTCGGTCGGCCGGGCCCGCTGAAGCGTCCGGCGGCCGCCGGGGGGCCGCCTCTCGGAAGCCTGTATCGATCTTAATGCCAGGCGTTTGGCCGCGAATTACCGGCGCTGGCACGAGACGCCGTTCCTCGGGGAGCCGCACCGCGCGGCTTCACATCCACCCGGCTGCCACTGTCCGACTCGGCCCGGGGAACTGGCACGACTCTCTGGCGCTGGTCACAGAGCGGCGGACACACTGGCACTCGGCAGTCGCTTCAGCTCCGCCGGCCGTCAGCCACAACTCCGCCTGATGTCAGCCACAGCTCCGCCGACCGTCAGCCACAGCTCCGCCAGACGTCAGCCACAACTCCGCCTGATGTCAGCCACAGCTCCGCCTGATGTCAGCCACAGCTCCGCCTGATGTCAGCCACAGCTCCGCCTGATGTCAGCCACAGCTCCGCCTGATGTCAGCCACAGCTCCGCCGACCGTCAGCCACAGCTCCGCCAGACGTCAGCCACAACTCCGCCTGATGTCAGCCACAACTCCGCCTGATGTCAGCCACAGCTCCGCCTGATGTCAGCCACAGCTCCGCTAGCCGTCAGCCACAGCTCCGCCAGACATCGGCCACAGCTCCGCCTGATGTCAGCCACAGCTCCGCCTGATGTCAGCCACAGCTCCGCCTGATGTCAGCCACAGCTCCGCCTGATGTCAGTCACAGCTCCGCCAGGCGTCAGCCACAGCTCCGCCTGATGTCAGCCACAGCTCCGCTAGACATCGGCCACAGCTCCGCCAGCCGTCAGCCACAGCTCCGCCAGACATCGGCCACAGCTCCGCCTGATGTCAGCCACAGCTCCGCCTGATGTCAGCCACAGTTCCGCCTGATGTCAGCCACAGCTCCGCCCGATGTCACCCACAGCTCCACCCGATGTCACCCACAGTTCCGCCTGATGTCAGCCACAGCTCCTCCTGATGTCAGCCACAGCTCTGCCAGACGTCAGTCACAGCTCCGCCAGACGTCAGCCACAGCTCCACCAGCCGTCAGCCACAACTCCGCCAGACGTCAGCCACGGATCTGCCTCCCATCAGTGTCATTTCCGCCAGCCGCCGAGGACAGCTCCGCCATTTGTCATGACAGCTCGACCAGTAGCTAGATTAGCTACACACCAAGAGCAGTTACGGCAGCCCGAGGTTATTTAGGGACAAGCGAGCTTACCCAAACCTTTAAACACAGTCCAGGGGCAGGAAGAAGAAACAAACACAGAGAAAGTACATGTTGTAGCAGTACCGTAACCAGGTATACCGGGAGGAAGTATAGTAGCTTACATCCCTCAGCAACAGCATCGCAACTGGGCGTACTGGGATTGCGTAGGGTAGCTTACACCCATCACCAGCAAAATGCATTGGAACACCTCCCCTTATTAGCAAAATGTGTGCGGCTCGCATGCCTAAACACGGGCCACCTATACTCAGCAACAAAATGTGCGGCCCGCATGCTAGAACTCGGACCACCTATTCGAAATGCATTGGTTGTCCTTGCTCGTGAACCGTTTTCCGTAGCCACGCCATTGATTGCACCAGCTAATACTAAATCCCCTGAAACAGAAGTGCATTGATGACTTTGAACTGCCCTTTACTCGCACAGATAATTGAAATTAGCCGGTAAGAACGGGTAACACGATTACATGATACAACGGGTAACATACAATTAAGTCAGCTTGCAAAGAATTGATGTACGTGATAATTTACCAATTATGCACCAAAGCCGACAAGTATAACTAACCAGATTTGGCACCTATATATCAATCAGTGCAAATCGAGACTCCTACTTGATTAAACTGCTTTCTTCCTCATCTGCCAGCACATGCCCCTCCCCCTGCCACCCCTAAGACATCCCGGACGGGATACATGGCCAGTGAACGTGCACTTACCAGCTGCTGCGAGCATCGCAGCGCCGAGTCTCCGGCCGCCAAGACGACAAGATCCCATTCCGTCTGCGAACAGAGACATGACGTTCAGGCGGAGGCTCGGCGCGCCGGACGACGTGGTCGACGTGTCCAGATCGGTCACGCTGAGCGTGTGGGATGTCGGCGCCCATGTCGCTCTCACCACACACCTGTCGGTCCGGGCTCAGCGGCCACCTGTAGGGAAGTGGAAACACTCGCTCGTGGCTCTCCTCCCCCCGCTCCAGTCTTCCTGCGATCACAATACGGCGCTCTTCAGCGCGCCAACGCATGACACCACCGATGGGGCAGCCTCTGTCCCTCTCATGGTACATACAATGTGAGGATGAAGTGTCACTTCACTGAATTGCATGCAACATCATAGCATGAGAAACGTACAGCCATTTTGTTTGCCAAAGTTGCGAAATACGGGCTAGGCTATTAGCCCCATGTGTTGCTCTCGCATGCGTAATGATGTGGTGATGGACGGTTGGTTATTGGCTTTACGACACATCGACCGTTGAGTCATGTAGCGTCGCCAATCTCTCACGCCGATTGGTCGCGGGCGAAGAGTAGCGGCAGGTGAGACTCGAACCCACAACCTTTCGATTGTGAGACGAGCAACTTACCACTAGGCCACTCGTCCCCGATGTGGTGATGGACAGCTCAACTGACATGCTTACATAGGACATTGACCTTCCTAAGATGATTATCTTCATTGATCCAACTTCAAATCAGATGTCTTTCTCACCCCGTGAGTCACCATGGATTTAACTGGTGTGCTAAAGTTGAACTTCGCATCCAGTTGCACACCTATAAGTGCATACAAGAAAATTATGTTTGAAGCACTTCCTTGAAAGCTTCTAAAGAGCTCCAAACACTTACACCATCTGAACCTTGGCCTATGGGTCGAAATGTGTGCACCGCACACGGTTGGCATTAATACATGCCGTGAAATATCATGCTGAATATGTGAAGACCACATCTCTAGTTTCATTAACGTAGGCGGGCCCACACGTCAAAGATGTGAATGCTGGCAAACAAATTTGTTTTTAAGGAAACTTTGGTGAACAACTCTAAGCTCTAATTGTACAAGTCGGGTGTCAATGACGAGATTTTGTAGTGTGCAAGATGTTGGCTTTGCTCATGTCACTCCATTTGGAAACGCCCGGAGTCACAACTTTCCCTCTCTTCTTACACTGTGAAGGGAAGAAGAACGTCGTGTACGGGCGATGGTTAGCAGTCGCCTATTGGGAGCGTTACGCACCACTCCTATCCGAGGAGGACTATCGGCCTTCGTCATCTGTCCCCCCCTGCCCGCCTAACTTAGACAGAATCAAGTATCAAATACCAGCGCGTTCCGTGCCACAAGACTACCTGAAAGGCACCAGAGTTTATGCGTTTGAGCCGCCGGTGCTTATTCAGTACAAGTCAAACGCCAAAGCTTCCCAAGCCAGTAAAGTGTGGGCACCTTTGACCGGACCGTGCATCGAATGTATTTGAGATTGGTGCTTCCAACAACCAAGTACCCGGGGATCGAGTACGCTCATACAAACCTCCCAGCATGTATTTCATTCCACAGCATGCTTGGTTGTCGGGCTGAACAACTTATAACATTCATGACTCACATGGAGCTCGGCATGTAAAGGCTGGCAAAGCGCTTCCAAGTAGCCATATTTTAGTTCACAGGAGTGAATGCGGTTGCTGAAAACGACTTCAAGTTGCTATGAAGTCCTATATTATACATTTTAACCAATAATATTTAAGCTGAGGAATACCGAGATTAATGACCTCATGTGCCTTTAAGAAAGTCAGAAGTGGACAGCGGAAGGTACAGCGGCGGCGGCGGCAGCAGACTGCATGGTGGAGTCAGTATTGCCCTGCACTGGAATGGCAATTATGCGCTAATTTCACGTTAGTGTGTTCTGATTTGCTAGACAACTTGTGTATCTTTGATTATGAGATTAAAACCTGTCAGCTCCCACTTGCCAGTGATCACGAAATATTACGAAGTATGTCGTTATGAGGCCATTTCCTCACCACATATTTTTTTTCGCAGACATTGTGAATGCATTCCTTGGGCTTTTGCGATAAAAATGCAGTTGTCGTTGACGGTGCAGGAGATCAGACCATTGAAGAGAACCACTTTCCGTGACCTCTCAAAACTGTCCTCGGCTATGACTCAAACAGTTGGTCGGGCCAGTCTGCAACTTGCATAGACAGATTCGCAACGGCTGGTTACCGGGCCATTTCGGCCATTTCATGTGTGGATCTGTCGTGGAATGTCCCGGCTGTTAGTGATTTGCTTAAACACTGATGCTACATAGCGGCCGGCTGTGCCGCATTACACCACTGCCAGGCGGAACGGACGCTGTTCAAGCATCCGTGTACCTGACGCTTTAGTCGACAGGGGAAGACTCCATTGTTAGGCTAAGCTGAGCTAGGCTGGATCAAGATGGGCTAGGCTGGGCTAAGCTAGTCTAGGTCGGACTGAGCTGGGCTAGGCTGAGCTGCAATGAACGGAATTGATCTGGACTTGACTGAGCTGAGCTTGACTGAGCTGAGCTTGATTGAGCTGGACTGGACTGGACTGGACTGGACTGGACTGGACTGGACTGGACTGGACTGGACTGGACTGGACTGGACTGGACTGGACTGGACTGGACTGGACTGGACTGGACTGGACTGGACTGGACTGGACTGGACTGGACTGGACTGGACTGGACTGGACTGGACTGGACTGGACTGGACTGGACTGGACTGGACTGGACTGGACTGGACTGGACTGGACTGTGCTGGATTGGACAGGACTGAGCTGGATTGAACTGGCCTAAATGATACAAACCTAGCTTGTGCTAGACTAGAACAGCCACATATTGGGTTGTTCATCCCGGACTGTCGGATGATTACTGGATCGACCCGATGTAACAGTTGTCTTCTGGGCCGTAAGACGGTACACGATAATTAGTGCTTCCCGCAACTTCAGACCACAGCCCATACTTATGGGATTCTGAAACAATATTGACAGTTTCCTAGGTCTTGACAGCAGCAATTGCTTCACTCACCTTCAGAGAGTAATCACTGATGCCCAGGCCGACTAATGATAGCCACTGTTTCTCGGGCTACTGTTTCCTGGGTAGACTACTGATATAGTGACTGCTTCCAGGGTCACTGTTCCAGGGTCCTTGGTCGATTGACAGCACACGTTGCTTCTTAGACTTTCAGACATCAAGATGACACATCGACCGGATCAGCAAGAGTGAAGTCGCTGCCTTCATTGTGTCAGGCAGACTTTGACCATCCAATCTGTCAAACACCAGACAACTATCTATCACACATTCAACCGACCAACTACAGTTCATTGTGACAGTGCACTGTCCCAACTCCCCAACAAGTCGGGCAGGGACCAACGTCCCCGCGACCACCAGGTCTCTCTCTGTGGACCTGTCAGGGAAAACAGCCTATTTCCTTACCCGACTGTCAGACTAACCGTCACTGCATCAGAGACTGTCAGACGACCAATTACTTCATAATTCATCACTGACTGTCCGCAAGCCAATCACTGTCGCAGGCACTTTCAATCAAGACTGTCTCCCTGGTCGTCATGCGGGCACTCACTGTCTCCGATATCGCCAGAGGACTACGCAGTGACTTACGAGTCGCTATGTGACCAATCACGGTCTCCAGAACAGTCAGTGGATCACATACTGTCTTGCGAGTCGTCACGAGGCCAATGACTGCCTGCGAAGCCGTCAGTGGATCAAACGCAGTCTCCAGAGCCGTCAGAAAGTCAAATACACTTGCGAACCGTCAGTAGACCAAATACTATCTTGCGAATCGTTAGTGAACTCAATGCTATCTTAGGAATCGTCGGTGGACCAAATTCTGTCTTGCAAACAGTCAGTGGATCAAACACCGTCTCCAGACCCGCCAGAAAGCCAAGCACTCTTACGAACCGTCAGTGGACCGAATGCTATCTTGCGAACCGTCGGTAGACCCGATGCTATCTTGCAAACCATCAGTGGACCCAACGCTCTCTCACGAATCGTCAAACGACCAATCACTGTGCCCGAGACCGTGACAACGACCAGCAAATGTCTCCGTGACCGTCGGACGGCCCATCCGACGAAGGCCAGCGAGCTCGCGGCGCTGGCCAGTGACGTGCCGCCGATCACTAATTCAGACGCTGATGTTCGCTAAGTGCGACCTAACCGCCGCCGGTAGCAACACCAGCCGCGTCGTCAGGCGGAAACGAGCTGAGCACGCGCCAGACAGACATCCTTATGGTGAGCGCATCGCTGCGGGTGCACTAACTGTGATTTACGATGCCGGAGGGGTGGCTGCACGCGAAGGCGGGGGATATCCTCTGGGAGTTTGTGAACAATATTTGTGTGTGAGGAACTCCCGGTGCGTGCTTCAGGAAGCATGTTTCTAGGGTAATATGTCCGGATATACGTACACATGTCATCAGCCAGTTACGTCAGTAATAATTGACATGAAGCATTTATGTAAGGCTCTCCTGGTTTGAAATCACTTTGTTCATTAAGAGCGCCTTCAGGAAAGACGAAAGGCACGATGTATATTTTTTTGGCAATGCATCCAAGTGCAGGAATTTATGCATCTCACTGCCGTCGAATTTAGGCATCTATTTCTGACTGCGTCGAATGCAAACGTCCAGTTCTGACTGGCGTCTAATTTAGGCATCCAGTTCTGACCGCTGTGGGAAGACCTCAGTGGAACTTTCATATCTGTTAGCTGTTTGGGCTTTAGGGCGACTCAACTGCTGACGTCATGCAAAGGTGTTCAATGCATATTATTATGAACGGCAGCAGCGTTGGAGGGATTTTTGAAAGGCCTTTTCGCCTTTGATGCCAATGCATAACTTTGCTGGTTTAGTCTGTGCGCATATTGATGGTGAGGACAACCCCATCCCCATCTATACATTTGTCCTTGACAGCTCAGAAGCAAGTTGTTTTGACAATGAATTGCTCTTCCCGAAAGGTTTAAATCAACAAGGGACCTGTTCATCACTATACTTGGGATACTACGGATATTTCGTCAGGTCCAGGTGACCAAAATTGCTTTCTCTCTTCGACTCGCTAATTTCTCTACTGAATATGCGTGCTATTTTTACGTCGCTCGGTTATGAAGACATAATTTTTCATATCGGAGTACATATCTTACTCAATATCAGCGTTATCATTAACAGAGTATATACCCAAAACATGCTTATTAATTTTGGTGTATTGGAATCGTCGACGATCTGGAACATTGATACGTTGTCACTTGAGATGAAAAGTCATCTCAGTTTCATGAGAATGGTGTCCTATATGATAATGAAATTTGATGCGATGTTCTCGCGGTTACATTTTGAACCATTTGATATCATATGATATGCGATATGTACGAGCAGTGGGTGTCAGGAGAAGTTCCAGACCATCGCCCCTTTTTATCTCTGTATATGCATGCCAATATTTTCAACGCATTTGAATCATAGAAAGGTTAACCCACACCTCAAGGAATCGAATCCTGACAGGGATTCCCACAGCATGCCAGCTGGAGAGTACCGGCCGATCTCCCCACCCTGCAATCATAGCCGTGGCCTGTCACCCACTGGCCACGCCGCATTGCTTCAGCATTACTGGAGAGGCTAGAATTTGGTCGGCTCGGGTGGTGGCCTCGCAGTCGCCAATGGGTCCCCAGTCCCAATTAAAATTTATCAGAAGAAACCCTAGTTGCCGCTTTCCACGAGACAGTCCACCAGTTGGTTTTGCAAATATCAGGACAGCGCTGTGTCCTCAAATAATTTGAGGCCCATCGGAACCCTTCCAAAATGGTATCAAAATAGTCGTATGAAACGTGGTACGTTAATTAAGAGTTGTCTTCTGGACAGGCTAAAGGGACGATCGCCATGCACTCGCAAAGCTCAATTTTACTTCAATTTCATCAATCAGATTTTCCTCAGGAAAATATCACTGGCCCTCCACTCCACTTAAGCACGTTTGACGTCGTCCACCTGGATAAATGAAGACGTGGTGTGCCGTTAATGAATGCCTTAATGAGCGATCGGAACGATTGGAGGCGTACCTACATCTGAGCCGACGAAATACACGACCAACCAAAGGCGGGATGGATTTTTTCGGGCTATGTACCTCTCGAAGCTAACTTGCCGTCACGAAGTGGTCTCTCACGTAACATGTCCTTGTTGAAGCTATAATTGCTGCTTGTCGGTGAGGGAGGATGGTCATTGCTCAGCCACTGTTTAGAACATTGGCTCAGAAGGGATATCTAATTCCCTGGAAACCATAGGTTCTCTGCGTATTTCTCATATGTTGGCCACATGCTCACGACATGGGACCACATGGGAAAATAGTTAGAGGTAGAGAGCACCTGAAGTAGATTCACTTCGCCTGTCTGAATGTACAGAATTAATGGCGTGTAGTCGGTCTGACGTAAGTAAAGTACGTGTGGCGCACGTTGATCTTCCTACTTAATTTGTTTTCATGTCAGTTCGGTGAGCCATCTAAGGGAACATCACGGGGATGGGAGGATGTGCGCTTTCAGAGCTTCATAAAAGGTCGGCAATGCCACACCGAGAGCTGCTGCTATATATATATATATATATATATATATATATATATATATATATATATATATATATATATATATATATATATATATATATATATATATATATATATATATATATATAAAAAAAAAAGCACACACATTTACGCCCCACCTCATATCAGAAGTATATTTAGATGTTGGGTGTTGACCCTCTATTTCAAAGCCAGCCTTAGTTCAGGGATCACCTGATTAGCCACATACAGTTGCCAGCTCATGCGTTAAATGCGGGAATAATCTAATTAGTCACATCCAGTTGCCTGTTCATGCTTTGAAGATAGCACAGCGGTGCTCGCACCTTACAGGCCCATGTTCACCTTTCATATCTAGAACCTATCTCTAGTTCTTTCCAACCACAAAAACAAACAATAACTCATCCAAGCTATGTTCCTTTAGCTTCCTGTGTTTGTATTCCTTCTTCGTAGCACCAAATTCGATTATCATCGCACCACAATCTCAGAGCGATATCACAAACTATTATAAAACGGCACGCAGGAAACCCCGAAGGATTCGTGGGGCATGCCTCCTCGCACAGGTGTAGGGTCAAAGGAAATGCACTGGAGCTAGCAATAACGGCTGGCAGGCTAGCTACTTAGTCGCAGCTTAGTTCATTCCACCAGAGCATCGTTTTCATGTTTGATCGATCATTCAGGGTGCTACTGCTTCGAAATTATAATGTCTGACCGGAGCCAACACGAAGATCTGACGTAAACTATTTAGATTCCGTACCGTTTATGAGTGGGAAAGGAACCAAAAGTACATCTAACATTCTCACCTCCGTATTGCACGACATGATAGCCGACTGGGTGTACCCAATGAATACAGATACCACAGAACAAGATGGTTGTAGCAAGGTAAACAGCTAAGAAGGGTGCGATAAGACGATCGAGAGAAGAATGCACTCTTGTAAGTTGAAAACTCACTTTTGGAACAATTATCATGTCATTTAAAATCGCACTGCAAGGCATATGGCATCAAGGCGTTTATTATTTGGCCATTTAAAAAAACCAAGCTCGAATGGAAATAGTCATAACTGCCGCAATCGTGACTCCGTCAAATTCTCCCAAGTACATAGTGCCCAGATTCACAACGCTTGGCAGTGTCAAGCCTCTGCCTCCATCTGATGTTCACCAACAGGAGGGTTATCTCCCCGTCCCATACAATCCCCCACTCGAACATCAAACCAAATACATTTCCATCCGTGTGCGGGGCTTCGTGAACAACTTAGGGTTGAATCATTGTAAAGTGTTCGTCACTCATCAGAGCTTAGCTGCAGAGTTCATCGAGATAGGTGAGTTCTATAGAAACGGCCTGTCCGCTGAGGCTCCTCTGTCTTTGTGGAGGATTGTCGAGATAACTTCGTCATTGAGACAGCTGCTGCAGCTCCCATCACACTGCCAAGTGACCCTCCAACAGTCACCTGCCCAAGTAGCACCTGCCCGCATACCTTCAGCTCAGGCACCTCTTGATGCCCACTCCAGATGGTCCCAAATTGCTTTTCAATGCTTCTGCAAAAAGGTTGTCTCACGAGATCCCGGAAGAGCGAAGTAATCTCACCTGAGGTTGTAGGTCGAACCGACAACAGGACGACATGCCAATGTGAATGTTAACTGGTAACAGTCCGAATCGCCACTCACAGGCCCTTAATCCGACTGAAATTGGCTACCCAATAGAGCAAATGACGACATTTACAAGTGTACGTATTGATCGTCTGCAACCCTTGGGCGAGCAGTAAACCGACTCTAATGTACCACCACCAGCCACCGAAGTGCAACTGGCGCACCGAGTGGCGCCAACAGCGCTACCTCTGGTATTTAAGCCGGCCATGAAATAGCAACTGACGGTGGACAGGCGACAAGCCGTCCAATGGTCCCCGGCTTACCGCACCGTCACTCGCCACCACTGCAGCCCCAACGGCTCGCCCGGGGCAGCACGACTTCCGACACGGCCGCCCGCAGCTCGCCTCAGGGCATGCATAACCTCTGACTCGGCCGTCGTCTGCCCCTTCCGGGGAGCGCCGACCTTCCAGATGCCGCTCCTCCGCCTGAACTGCCACGACCAAGATCTTGGCGTCCTGTTGCGCGATATAAGCGGAGTGACCCTGAACGTGGTCTCGGGTGTAATTTGTTTGGCAGATGGCTGATCGCCACCAGATCCCAAACATGCAACCGCCAGACGCCAGGCAGGAATGTTAACGTCAATGCCACCGCTATCCTAACATTGACAAGTGCGGAACAGATCCATTTACATCATTCACGCGGTGTTATTGCGTGGTGATTTAATTTATATACGGTAGGTCGTGGTGAATCCGGCTATGCTAATAGGGCCAGTGCTAATATCAAGGAAGATGAATGATTCCGTAGTGTCACTCACATCAACTGGTATGTTGATGTGAGCTTAAACTACGCTTTAAGACGTTGTCACGCGCCGTGGTGCGGTGTCTGGCGGACGTTGTCACGCGCCGTGGTCCGGTGTCTGGCGGACGTTGTCACGCGCCGTGGCGCGGCGTCTGGCGGACGTTGTCACGCGCAGTGGCACGGTGTCTGGCGGACGTTGTCACGCGCAGTGGTGCGGTGTCTGGCGGACGTTGGCTGTCCGACGATGCGCGTAATTGACCACATCGCCGTGCTCCGGCCACCATGCGTCGCCAAACTCCGCAGTGTATGTTGATGAAGGTCGTCAGCATTGCATGTGCTGACTTCAAAGTCATGTAGCAAACTGTTGAATATGTTTGACATTTATCACACTAGTTGGCCAGATGATCAGTAATCCTGTTGTGGGAACTGCCATCGATTCGTGGTATCGGCAGCAGCAATTTGCCCCTGAATGTTTTTATTGAAACTTAGCATCAGGCCAATAGGCACTGCGTGGAAAGAACGCACCGACCACACTAATGTCCCCGTAACTAGCTTGCAGTGATGGGAGCATATGACACCAGTTTTCTTCCTGCTATGATACGAATGAATGACCTGTATATATGTGGTGCAGAAGTCCTACAGTTCGCTTGTGAACAATAATATCGAGAACAAATTTATAGAGATCACACAGGCAAACACATTTATAGGGGACAGATAATCGAATATAAATTTAGAGATATTTTACTTCTAAGGATGTATGGCAAAACCGCCAGCAACGCGAAACTCCGAGGGCGGTTTCGCATCCCACTGGGGGCGAGCGAGGGCGCAAAGGAGCAACGTCACGTGAGCTGACACTTGACTGGGTCACAGTCATATGATGACAATCGGGATCACACACCAGAAGCTGTCATACCATAAGCTGTTGTTTTTCCAAACTCCTATGTGCCTTGAATTAGCTTCAATAAAACTAACATCAGCCATGCAATATTGCTTTGAAATTTCAAGGATTATGTACTATGGAATTGGCATCACTGCAGGCATAGTCATAAAAAACACCAGGAAATAACATGGACGTGGACGTGGATGGCTTTGGACATGACCATTTTCAGCTATCTTGTCAGATTTATTGTGATGCAACGGTGATCCAGATTTCTGCATAAGCCAAGGGTCTTTCATGAGGATGGCGACAGCGAACTGTCAATACTCATGAAGAACCCACTATTAGCCGTTTTCACGAATCTTGGGGATACTTTTAGCACAGTACATTTAGCTAGTTTATGGCATTCGAACTAGCTTTGCCAGAAAGGTGGTCGAGTTCATGGAAAACGTTGTGACAGTGTACCAGTACAGTGCAGCTTCACCACTATTGGCTCTTTTGCTTACTTTTAGCGTATGCTTTCCTAACCATCCAGGCACTTCTGGATCGCCAATTACTGGGAACAATGCAGGTCCGCACAGAGGAGGGGAATCCATGCGGCGATTGATCGTCACTTTCGCACAGCAGTGATGCAGCGCCACCACCGGACATACGTGAACGGCCAGCTGATGCGATGACTGACGGCAGAGCGGCCTGGGACGCTGTATCGAACTAGTTTTCTGGCACTAATTAGCTAACTCATCATCTTAGATGAGCATGGTTCTGGGGAAGATTGCTCGGAACTGAACCGACAAAGGGAAAATACGTCATTAGATGGTCTACTTTCATTAGTCACAAAAGCATCTCTGGACATCAAGGTTATACATTTTTTTAATGTTTCCACTTTCAAAATCCAACTATCGACCGGGGAAGTAGTGTGGGAGGCGCCATTACCCGTGTGATCGTGCATAAAGTGCGTCATGAACCACCGAACAAACAGCAGCCACAGCAGTATTGTAATTTAAAGCAATAGTATCATATGTGAAACAGTGATGGCGTGGGGGATGTGGAATACCCACCTGCTAGAACCATATTATTCATAAATAGACAGGTCATAGAATCGTAATTAGGCAGGAAGGTAGTAGCCCAGGTTCGTGCCAATGTACCAAACTTCACGGAAAATCCAGCTCTTAACGGGAATTACCTATCCAAATCTTAGCAGTTCGCGGGTAGGAGGTACTCGTGGATACATACTGAAATTAGAAACTATGAATGCGCCGCAGGCACAAGGTCCTGATGCTTGGCAGAAAACATGCAGCGACATAAGCATATTCACATTTGGCTAACTCATTTATACAGACAATAATCGGCATTTCAGCTTACCTGAGCAACGGCTATAGAAAGAAAATCATAGAAATGCCGAATTCTTCAGCCTAACGCATTTCCCCAAACGAATCTATGTATTCTGTGCAAATCTATGAATCGACCAATGTGAATTGCACTGATGCTCACCCCTCCTTGAAGAATGTTTGCATTGTCCTACCAAAAGTCATCAGTTCTAGAAACTTCGGGAATCTGGTAATAAACGTGTTGCCAACCTGGAGACATTGAGGGGTTCGGTACTAATTGCTGTCCGGTACCATCCGAATCCCATCTACCACTAGAGCATAAAGATCACGACTGATAAGCTACATGCTAGGTCATTGACATATTACCCATGATCTCCATTCTCATGAGGCGTAAAACTAGAAACGTAGTTATTTGCTTAGGTTCCAAATCCGTCCTTCAGTCAATTAGCAACACCAATCAGTGTCCAGATCTAGTCCTTGACAGTATCCAACAAATCTTGGCCTGTCACGTAGGCAACTATATATTTATCTGGATGCCGTGCCACGCCTACATCCCAGGACAAGAAAAAGCAGATCGGCTAGCAAAGCAAGCCAGCTCATTGAATACCTACCCAAGCATGGGATATTTGGCATACGATTGCAAAGCACTCCTATAACTCCACATACGTGAGTACCACCAGAACACATGGACACAACGCAGCCATAAGCAACACAACTCCAACCGCACCTTCAACATTAAACCAACGGTAGTTCCATGGAACACACCAGATCAATCCCACTGTTAGGGGCGCCGGTAGCTCGGTGGTTAAGCTAAACGTCTGGGAAGCCAGAGGTACGGGGTTCGATTCCCCGCGATGCCCGCCCTTCCTGCCATGGTGAGAGGCAGGCGACGCCATATGGCCTCGCTGCTGAGTGCATCGTAAAGCCACAATCCAATCCAATCCCACTATTAAAAGGAATTCACCCTCTAGATGTATAGCTGGTTGCACAAAACTAACACAGCCTCGACTAGAAGATCACCAATATCCAACACCTCACTGCGACGCCTGCAACACCACATTAATCATGACCATACCCTGCCAGACTGTAGAAGCTTTAACGCTCAAAGACAACCACTTAAAGTCTTCTGCCAAAAAGAGGGCTCTACCCAGTCGCTTCCATCACTTCTGAGTGGTAAATATCCACAAGTCCTTCAATTGTTGTTCGAATGCATGTACGCTACAAAACTAGCTCGATCACTGTAGACACCGCACCACTAAGACTCACTCACTACACAATTCATGCTCGCGATGCATTAGTAGGAATATCGTAAGTATCGACCCTCGCATAGAACCGGACTTACATGAGACGATTCGCGTTCCCATTCGAAAAAAAGTTACCTAGTGGTGCCGTAGGGCGTAGATAGGGCATTCGCTCTGAAAACGTAACGTAACACAAAACGACTACCCAGAGGAACCGTCGGACGTAAATGAACCGATTTGCTTTGCAATTCATGACGTAAAACGGACCCCCTGAGGTACAGCGGACGTAAGTGAGCCGACTTCCAAAACACCGTACTAACCTCACTGACAACCCTGCATGAAAGCATGCTCCGACTAGCCCACAACTAGCAACCAACACGCGGCGGCCGACGTGATAGGCGGTGTGGACAAATAGGTCCTTGTCCTCACGGTAAAGGCCTTTCTGTGCTCTTCGACAAGGGCGGATAATGCCGGCACCCTGGTAAAATCAGCTTTCCCGTCACTCTCAAAATCATCCTCTCCGAACCAGCTACAAACTATCTTCCGGAGTAGCAAAGCAAAGCTAACATCATTTGGAAACCCTGGATATGTCCCTGCCCAGCCCCGTCTTCAGGACGATGCCGTCACATACACGTATAACGTGGAACTAATTCCCTTAACGTAAATACCAAGTTATCTTAGGCGTTCCTTCTTGCAAAACACACTACCTTCAAAGGCGGCGCAAATGACCTCTATGGTCCGGCAGTCTGCTAAAAATAACACGCCCCACCCCCCGCCAGTATCTAGGAAGCGAGCAAGCAGGTCGGCTGGCAAAGCAAGCCGATCGACCACTTAACCCAGCATGGACTATTCGGTAGACGACTACATCACACTCCTACAACGACACATACGTAAGCATCACCATAACGCATGAACGGAGCACAGCTCTACACCTCACCGCTCAAGCCACTCTGACAACATCAACCCAGCGCTAGATACACGGAACACATCAAACCAATCACGCCGCAGTCAAAAGGAAATCATTTCACTCAACTTAGAACTGGTGGCACTAAATTAACAAATCCTCAATTAGAGGCTAACCATTATACACCACCTTACTGAGACAATTGCAATACTACATTAACCCGTCCCGTCTCGGGGGTCTTCAACCGCCCCCCTCAGATTTTTGGCGGATAGCGGACGAACGGCGCATGGCAGCGCGCCCAAATTTGGCATACCTTTTCCCACATCAATTGGACATGCTGATTCAAAATTTTGAAGTCAGGTCATCTAGGGTCAACGAGTTAGTCAAGGTCAAGTGAGGTCACCTTCAAAAAGGTTCAACCAGTCGTCACGCTTTAACAGATACAGATTTTAATGAAACTTTCAGCGTTTGCTTATCTTTATGGATGCAACAAAGCGTATGAGTGGAATTTTTCTTTTTTCTCGCTATCTACATATAAATTTTGCATATTTCCCAATTGCAGTTCAAATAGACGATTTTCGCCAAAGTAAGCATTTTTTTTATTAGGGCTAGTTGACTTCCAACAACGTTTCTCGGTTTGCTCTACCAATTGGAAAAGGAAAATTAAAGAAAACTTGAAAACTCAAAATTTTTGAATTTCAAAAAAATAAAATTTTTATTTTTTGAGGGACAAAAAAATATAGCCCTGGTCGATTTCGCTGTCCTTTTCTCATTCCAAATAAATTGTTTTTTTCTTCTTCATATATCCCCAAAATGAACTCCCCAGAGGAAAAAGCATAATGTAAGTCGTGAAAAGTCGTAAAAATCTATCCCCCCTGGTGACGCCACTATTGGGGGAAATTTTATTTTGGGGGGTGTACCCGGACCGTACTCGTCGGGCCCTTTCCGAAGACACCTCTTTCGTTTTCGTGCGATGCTTAGTTTGGATTTTAGAGGGGTTCTTCAACCCGCCCCTTTCCACCGATACGGGGTGGGAGGATTTGACAGGAAATACGGCGCGGGTTAAGCATAGGGTATGCTAGACTCTAGAAGCTTTGCCGCTCAAAGACAATCACTTAGGGTCTTCTGCAGAAAAAGAGGGCATCAATATACCGGATATACCGGAGCAATACCGGATCTGTGAGAGTACTAAGGCATTGACTAAAGCGGAAATGACAGCGGGCGGCAGGTAACTCCTCAGGTGCGATAGACCACTTGAAGTACCGAAGCAGCGCCTAGTGATAGTGGAGACATGGGAGCCTCAGCTGAGAGAGCGGTCAAAGATTAATCCGATTTTTTTTTTATTCCGAGATGGGAATTAGATTGTGATCGCGAAATTTTACGGTAATTTGGGAAGTGTGGCGCAAATTTTGCTGACTCCCCAGCAGCATTCGTTGCGTCTTTCTGGCATTCACTTTCAGGCCGTTTTCACAAAACCAAGAGTCAAGAGAGGCTAAAACATATTCCATCCTCGTGACGATATTTCTAAATTCAGATTTTTTACCACTAACCAAAATTTGGGTGTCGTCCGCATATTGGACTACCACTGCACCTTCAACGAACAGACTGAGGTCGTTGGCGAAGATGCAGTAGAAGAGCGGGCCGAGAGCAGATCCCTGAAAGACACCAATGCCGTTGGGAAGCGGAGTAGACTTTTTGAGATTGCCCAGATTCTCAGTGAGGCTGACACTCTGGGCATGATCGCAAAGGTATGCAGAGAACCAAGAAGTGTCGATACCGTGGGTGCTTAATTTAGTCAAGAGCCTTGAGTGATCAATCACATCAAAGCATTTGCTCAAGTCCAGCAAGCAAAGAAGAGACAACTCCCCTCGGTCATTGGCGGATAGGATATGAGCGGATCGGACATGGAAGTCAGCGCGGTTTCCGTCGAGTGACGTGGACGGAAACCGTGCTGGGTTGAGGACAGGAGGTGGTTTTTGAACATGTAATTGTAGAGCTGTTGGTGAATGGCACGCTCAACAATTTTTGCAATGACAGGAACTATGGAAATAGGACGATAATTAAAAGGTCTGGTAGGATCGCCAGACTTAAAAATAGGATGAACGATGGAGTGCTTCCACGATCGAGGAACATCAGAGAAGGAAATGCTGGAGTCGACCAAATGCAGGAGCACCATGCCGATCGCGTCAAAAGACAGGCGCACCATGTGTATGCTGACCCCGTCCTCGCCGCAAGCCGACGAGCCACTCATCCCAAGGATGACGGTCCTCAGCTCTGACAGCGTCAGAGGTGCCACCGAAAACGCACAGGCGCCAACACGTGGTAGACGGCATGCTTGGTCCGACATCTCTCCCATATCTCTCACCTCACTCGCAACACGCGGACCAATGCCAACTAAATGGCTGTTCAGTTCGTCAGGTGTGGCGTCGGGCGCCTTACGGACAGGCTTCCTACCACTGACGGTGGATCTGATGTGCTGCCACATCGATCGACGTCCGTCCTCCTGGATGCGCCGTGTCATTGCGGGTGTCACGGCGTATGGCGGACCGTACCGCTCTGTTTAGGACGACATATTCTGGTGACCGGTGACCGTGTTCAGTCAACGCCACGCGACGGCGAGACATTATATTTTTGGTGGTCTCGGTGACTGGAGGGGCGCTGGGATTACGAATGGACACGGCTCTGACCGGAGCATGAGCGTCAAAAATCGGTAGAAACACACTGAGAAAACAGTCCCACTTCTAAGTGATAGTCTGCAATGAAAACACACCATGCCAGTCAGCATTAATAAGGTGAGCATGAAGCGCAGCTTGGTCGACCCGGTGGAGACAGCGAGACCGAACAGCTAATCGGCGCGGGCGAGAGCGAGGTACACTGATCAAAGCACGGATAAAATAGTGTGGACTATAATAACAGAATTGGGTTACGCAACGTTTCACAAGATCGGGCCAGTTGGTAATTAATACATCAAGTATGGGTCCTGCTGAGTAAGTAGGAGATGAAACACACTGAGTCAAGGAGTGGTCAGACATAAAATCACAAAGTATCTTTTTGGCGGAGTCGTGATCAGATTTTAAAAGGCAGCAATTAAGATCACCGTAGATCAGCACCTTGGTCTGAGGATAATACACCATGATACGCTGGAATTGATTAGTCAAGTCATCATAGTCAGCCCTCAGGTCCCCTATAATACGCCTAGGAGGCGGATAGGCGATACACATAATAAATTGCCGCCTACTGTCTGGCCTCACCAGTGTCCATAGCGTCTCAAGTCGGCTGTTGGGGACCGCGGCGGTGGCGAGCCTGATAGGAGTCACACTGATCCCTGGCGGCCAGTCCCACACCACCAAAGCCCCGACCGTCCGGACGATCGGCTCGGCACAGTTGGTATCCAGGCAGCACGAGTAGGCGACTCGGGGTCGCTGGGCGGAGCCAGGTATCACAGAGGCCCATGAGGTCATACATGTGATGGAGTAAGTGGTCGGATAGTTCTGGTAGCTTGGGCTTCAATGATTGACAGTTGATTGCCCCGATGAGAAGAGCAGATCCGGATGCGGCCTGACTGGTGGCACAGCGCCGGGCGCCGCCCCTACACCCTCAGCGCTTCGCCCCAGGTCCGCGCCTGCCACGCCTTGTCCGGCGTACTCGGCCGTCAGAGCTCGCTGATTGGCTGCCGCTCGGGACGGCTGACCCAGAGCCAACGGGCACGTGATCAGCGGGCGATTGGCGTTGACCAGGTCCAAGGTCACCCATGGCTTCGGGGGACGAGCGAAAGGGATCTGCAATCATTTTCCTTGCTGAAGTATCCCAACAACATTTTCACCATAAATGGGCGTGTTACTGACAAACGTTTCCAATACAATCCAAAGCTTTTCTGAATAACATATGGCGTTTCTGGAAAAGACAGGATCTTCAGCTTTTCACGAGCAACCTCTCCCGACCTCATGGGAAACAAAACACTCCAGAAAGCGCCAACTTCTGCCACGGAGCGTCTTGCAGAGACGAACGGCATGCTAAGTGCTCCCCATTTATGGACCCCGGACGACGGGAGTAATTTACTGCGCTGCAGGTGATAGGTTTGATAAAGCGACAAGAAGTTAACGCTGCGTGCAGAGTGATGGCTAGTCACCCACTCACTAGCTGCTAAATATTCAGACTGCGTGCTTATGGCGCCAAGTCATGGCGCGAGGTCATTTCGCAATGCTGGTTATGGCATCAAGTTGTCTCGCGGTACCTATTAAGTACGGCATTACAGCTGTTCAGATGCACTAGGCATGATAATGCAGTCGCTCCTTTGTACGAGAAGCGATGCCAAAGTCGCTCAACTATACTAGACATGGCATTTCCCCGTTGCGCAACACTAAACCCGGCATCCTGGCCTGGTGCTCTGTCCGAATTTGGGTCGTGGCATGGCATGCGACAGGAATCGTGGCATGGCACGGGCCCCTCACGGGAGCTCCTGGAGACGAGTGACAAGTGGCAAGATCAGCGGTAGCTGTTCAATATGGCGTGAGTAGTAGCGATGAAACACTGAGCACATAGCATGAGCACTTCAGTGGAAGGGTAGGATATATGCGACTTAGAATCAAAGTTAAAAGAGCAGTCCATGTTCGGAGTGATACACATCAAACTCAAAGCGGTGACACGAAGAAAGAGGGTTTAACGTCATAATTGCTGGGTCGGGTAGGGGCTAGAACATGTGGCATTTCACCATATAATATGGTGACAGTAAATGCGTCATTTGTGGCATAGGTGTGACAGTTTTATGACTTCACAACTTTGCCCTTAGAAACTTGCAGTAGTTTTGAAGGTACGCAGTTGTGTAGCGAGTAGGCAGCCGTACAAGCTGACGCACCTGTTCTGATATTTTGGCTGCCTTACTGATATTGGTACAAATTGTGTCGGAGATTCCATTCGACCGCTTTATCCAGTCCTGTTCTCCCGTCCCCTTACCTGGTTTCATTACCTGGTCCAGTCCCCCGTTCCTGTCCCCTGTCCCTTCTATAGTCACTTTCCATGGTCAGATAACTAGGGTAGTGACTAGGATAGAAGCTAAACCGGCCATGGCACCGAAGAAAAGCACAACACTCAGTAGGGCACTTTAGTGCTGGATATAAGAGGGTAAGGTATTAAGGAAGGCAAAGCACCCACTCAGTGAGACATATAGGAGGACCGGAGAGCAGGGGAACAGGGGAACGGCGAAAGAACTCAGCCACGAAAGGATCCGGGGTAAGGCAAGGGAATTACCACCATTGCACCTTTGCTTTCAAAGTGGGTGGACAAACCGGCACTTACCCCCTTTTGGGGTGAGCTAAATATCCTCACTGAATATAGAAAACATGCGTTTTACTCTCCCAGCCGAAAGAAATTACTTGCTGCCTGTACGGCAGCGGAACACCGCTACTGCCACTCGCCAGTCAACATTTGTGTTATTCTAAAAACCCAGCGAGGATTTCGCAGTGTCAAATTTAAAAAGTACCTATTCACCGCCCCTATTTGGCTCCTCTTCGAAAGTGGGTAGATCCGACGGTAGACTCAGCTCCCAACTTCGCAAAACATTAGCACAGACCCAATGACGTCAACTGGAACATAGGACCCTACATTTGAGCCCTTCACTCTTTCTCGAACTTATTTTCCCGTGCTGCCGAGACCATGCATCAAATATCTAATGCATGACGCTTGGGATATTTTCATGCGAGGCGGAGACAATGCGTCAAATATATAATGAATGCACGGCGGAGTGTGCTCATTTGAAAGTGGCGCCATATCATGTGCATAGGCTCTAGTCTTTGTTTTTGGCGCGCTAAGCAGTGGCATCGCCAAGGATCCAACTCATCCAGGTGAGATCCAACTCATCAGGACCAAGTCATAACACATACTAAGTTTTCTTGAGAAAAAAATACCTAAAAAGACGTCACATTTGTCAAATCTGGTTGCACTGGCACAAACGCTGTTCGTCGAATCGAGCTGAAAATATTAAATGTGGCATTGAAGCTACAGATTACTAAGACAAAATTCCACAAAATATCAGACTTAGTGTGCTGATTTAGGTACATGTTTGGTCGATGTACACTGGAACGGCGGCCCCGAGAAAAGTGGACCCACCTTGTCGGGACGGGTTTGACCCCATCCCCGATATCAGCGCTCTACCGACTGAGCTAACCCAGCGGCGAGGCGCGGTTACGCATGCTGTTATTGCATGGTTGGCTAGTGCTAGTACATATCACAAGTTTCGTGCACTATGTGTAACCAGAAGGCGAATTGTTCGCACCTGACTGGGGACAATTGCTAGTGTCGTTTCTTTAGGAGCAAACGCAACGCATCACATCCGTGTGAACAGTGGTGCGTTGCGTATTTAACGATTTCAGTGCAGAACATGACCTATGTGTTTTGCAACACTCTAACAATGTAATAATTATAGGCGACTATACAACTAAATGCAAGCATACGAATTAGGGCACAAATGTCGACGGCCACATAGAGGTATACCATTCAATATAGCTGAACTTCACCACTGCGAATGAACAAAATTGTCCGACTTGGAATACTAGACAGTGTAGTTGAGTATGGCGCCTTTGTCGTTACACTAACCTGACCCAATACGTCAGGGGTGGATCCAGCGCGATGCGATCAGCAGCATGGGCGCGACCGATTCAATGAAGCGTCAAGCAGGCTCCAGCTTGCAGTGCACGCTTCTGCCGCAGCGCCCACGTACAGCACGGGAGGTTTTCGAATCTGTGCTGAGAGAAGACTCGGGGCCGCCAGCCGACAAGGTAACGCCAAGGACGACATCCTCGCCAGCAAGACTGCGCAAATATTCCGCGGGCTGGAAGATCCTGGTGGGTGATCTCCTGCCGTGAACTATAGCTTCAGCTTGCCCTGGTCCCAGCGGGCAGTATTTCCTCTTGAGCTGTCTTGCAGCGTGCATCATTTGATTGCGCCGAGTCAGGTTGTTTGATATGTAGATGCCCTTGATTATATGCTCCGGGATCAGACTGCCCGGCGCTGCCGGCGTGCCACTGCGCGTGCTGCGAAAGGTCTGTCTTCTGTCTTTTCTTTTTGCTGCTGACGAATTTGACTATGACTGTTCTTGTTCGTTGTCCTTCGCCGCTTCAGTGCGATGATACATCAATAGCTTCCGATTGAATTTCAACCGGTCATTTTTTATGTCAAGTCTGTCATGTCTAATTTTACTGGCGCCCTAGTTGGACTTTTCCAGGGTCCTATTAATATCGATCCAGGTTCTTTGAGAATATTCCTTCAGTCCGCTTGCTTGTTCAGACTTGGTTTTTACTTCATCTCGGAGTGCTCCTATTTGGCATCTCTTGCAGCTACTTCCTCGGCTACCGCCTTACTCACCAGGGGCGGATGAATTTGGACGATACATTGGCAATGGCGTACTCGCCGTCCAGACAGTCCATCAGGGAAGTCTTGACAGCACCCACTTATCCCATCACTTACTGGCATGACTGCCGGGACACTGTAAAGATGTCGCTGACCTCACCTCGTCAGCTTTCTAGCTCAAATTGAGCGGCAGCAGTCCCCATAAAACACTAACGGTTGGTGCGCGCAGCTGACAATCTGACCCGACCTGACCTGGCGCAGATCACCCAACCAATCGAAGACTTGGAACCACATCAAGCCAACAGCTGGACCGGCTGATACTTGGAGCCAGTCCAAGAAGCAAAAAGAATATGTTCCCCTGGAAACCTCCAGCCTATTTACAATATTTCCCAAGCTAAAGCCTATTTACAAACATCAGAGAAGTACTCACACTCTTCAGAGGAGGTGTGAAGACAGGCCATGCTACCTGCGATGTGGAGCCTCCTACTCGTGTGGAGCCTCCTTCTCCAGAAGATATTGCTATGACACCTTCTATGACATGTTCATGGGAATGTATGTGGCATTATCCATTCGCGTATTTCCTAGCAATATTTTAAATGCCTCGGTGCAGATGACTCACGTTTCCCCCCGTGAATCATTGACGTCATAATCCTGACGAAGCTAGGTAAGGTATTGGTCGAGGTTTTTAGTTGTTGCAAAACAAAATGTGAAAACAAATTTCGGCCAATCAAGGCCAACGTGCTGTAACGCAAGCTTTTCCACGCACCCACTTCGTCTGAAGTTTCGCCTTTTCATAAGTCACGACGGAATGTTTGATATGTTCTCATCTCTCACTCACAGGTGGATGCAGGTGTGCATTGCATCACTTGTATCTGAACAGAAGCAGCTAGTGAAGCATACAAGAGGACAGATTGACGATCCGAATTAGAGCATGGCTCGATGACGGGGCCGACAGTCACCAATATTGGAAAGGCCGTGAAAGCTGCAGTCACGTCATTCACTATTCAAATCACTCCTCACTGCATGACTTCATGGTCAGGACCCGACGTAAAACGCAGCGACTAACTAGGGAGTGACTCACGATATAGATGTGTCGAGGCTGCATCAGGACGGCGTTGGAGTCTAAGTCGAGCATGTCGAATCATTGCGAGATGACGTTTGACGCCTTGGCGGCTCACCTGATGGCATGCGGGACACTGAAGATGCTCCTGAGCTGATGTGTCCCTTCACGGCCTGAGTAGACCTCGTCTAAAAAATAAGGCAGGTAAACTATTATGCTGCAAATTTATTATGTACTTTTTATAATAAAAAGGGAGTAATTGATGATACATCTGCATAGGATGCAATCAAGGCCACAGTAATTCAAGCAAGTCTAACCCTATTGCTGAAGTAGGGATTCTGAAGCCCCCTGACACTTTTTTTCGCTTCTTATGGCGTTATGGTAGCGTTCTGAAACTTCGTGACTTTCCTGGAAGTTTTTTTGCACGCATTGTCAGGATTTTTTTTATTGATCGGAGATTCTGCAGGCTTCATCAGGCTCAGCATTATAGTTTGATGAGCTTTCTAAGCCTGTCAGATATTTACACAGATATTTACAGTTATAACCTTAATGACTAGCTTCTAGTCAACACCATTGATGCAGAACGCATATATGTTGCACACCCCGTGTTACTAAATACACACATGAATTGCAGAAGCGGTACCAGGGTAATGAATTAAGGGTTTGTGATGGTTTTCAAGTTATTAATAAAGCAAGCTGTTGGCACACCATGAAATCATTTTGGATTTCTTAGAAACTCCTATAGTGAAAGAGCATAATTATTTTCGTCATAGGCGGATCACGGTCAGTTTTGGATGGTACGAATATATATTAGACAAGTTCAAATACAGGGAATCGCTCATAGTAATTATTGGGTACGCAAGTCTGACCCTGAGGCTTCAGAACCAGAGTTTCTGGCTTGTTTTGTGCACTAACACAATATGTGGGTAGAAGCGGATTCAGAGTAAACAAAGAGGCGCTTACACCATTCAAGTGTACCTGACGTCGCTAATAATACGAATGTTTCATTTGTAAAGCAACAGTAGCCATAATATTGTTCATATGCTCCTTACTTGTGAAGAAATATTGAGTTGGTAACGAAACGACTTTTCGCTGGCCACGTCTTCCCCGCAATTTCGATTATCCTGGAGACGCCTATTACTTTTTTACTTGACGTTCATTGGGCCAGAATTTAAAGCATAATCAAGTTGGTGTCGATTGGGCAGTGATTGGACCATAATGCAAGACTAAATATAAGAGCTATAGTAAAACAAAAATCGACATATTTCCCATTGTTTGCCTCCAACATCCACCAATTTCGATATTTCTGAGTGGTGCTTTAACCCGCGCCGTCTTTCTGGTCAAATCATCCCACCCCGTCTCGGGGGGGCGGTTGAACACCCCCTCTAAAATCCAAACTAAGCGTCGCACGAAAACGAAACAGGTGTCATCAGAAAGCGCTCGACTAGTAGGGTCCGGCTTCACCCTCCAGAACAATTTCCCACCAAAAATGACGTCACCAGGGGGCTAGATTTGCAAAACTTTTCACGACTTACATTATGTTTTTGACTCTGGGGAGTTTTGGGGATATTTGAGAAAAAAAAACAAGTTTATTTCGAATGAGAAAAGGACAGCGAAATCGACCAGCGCTATAATTTTTTGCCCCCCCCACAATTTTTTTTTTGAGTTTTCAAGTTCTTCAATTTTCCTTTTACAATGGGTAGAGCAGACCGAGAAACGTTGTTGGAAGTCGACTTGCCCTAATAAAAAATGCTTACTTTAGCAAGAATCCTGCAGTTGAACTACAATTTGGCAAATACGCAAAATTTATACGTAGTCAAAAACGGAAAAAAAAATCCACTCATACGTTTTGTTGCATCCGTAAAGATAAGCAAACACTGAAAGTTCATTCAAATATCTGTATCCGTTGAAGCGTGACGACTGGTTGAACGTTTCTGGAGGTGACCTCACTTGACCTTGACTAACTCGTTGACCCTAGAAGACCT
This sequence comes from Imbricaverruca yamaguchii, assembly GCA_034440575.1. Lineage (NCBI taxonomy): Eukaryota > Metazoa > Arthropoda > Thecostraca > Neoverrucidae > Imbricaverruca > Imbricaverruca yamaguchii. The sequence continues at coordinate 646,245 of JAOTOL010001416.1, read as the reverse complement.
GACCTAAACATTTTGAGTCAGCATGTCAAATTAATCTGGGAAAAGGTGTGCCAAATTTGGGTGCGCTGCCGCGCGCCATTCGTCCACTATCCGCGAAAAACCTGAGGGGGGTTGAAGACCCCCACCACCGAGACGGGATGGGTTAATAAAAGATTAGAGCAATACAAGATTTAAAATGATATTAAGCAAGACACTGGTCCATTGGTTAGCGGGATCTCAAGGGACCGAATAAGACCTTCCCTAACAATGAAATATTGTTGCATGCTTTACATAGTAGGGTTAAAGCAACATGTACCTGAGTGGTAGATCAATGTGGAGGTTTGTTGTCTGTGCACCTGATGCTATGATCGTGATGGATGTACCAAGAGATCTCCTGCGGATGTGTGGCATCCCATCAATTTTCTGGTTCCCAAAAAATGCATGTGCCTAGCATCTGCAGACCCGTCACATAACTGGTTGTCTGTTTGCTCGGTGTCATTTGTCGGACACTTTGCATGAACATATTGATTAATTATCATAGCTGTCTGTGTTTTCCTGTGTGGGATATCATACGCGGATGTCTGATGTACTCCTCGACACATTCTTCTGCTGCCAGTTTTCACGAGCTCACTTCAGACTTGTATTTTCTGAAGCATACCATCAGGCTTGTACGCCGACTGCATTCCACACTGGAATCAGAAGTCCATCTTCGCATGTTCGCGCAGACAACCATCGCAGAGCCACTGGTTTGCAGGAGGGGATATTGCAGGCTTATAAACCAATCACATGCCTGAAATGTCATTGTGACTGATAACCCATGATGGCGCGGAACACGAGCGTAGGACGCGAAAGCTCCTCCTTTTTCTCGCTCCACGTGAACATATTTGTTACATTTATGGACTTCGAAGGGATTGCGGATGCGCCACATTTGTTCACATTTGTCTGTGATATCACCACTGGTGACTCCAGATGTCTTCTGCCTGTAACGGGCATCATATAATGGTCACGGGGACTGTCCTAGCAGTGAGCGATGTTCTAAAAACACATTTCAAGGGATATTGGACACGTGAACCATTGCGGGCGGCAATAGAATGTGCATTTGCGGCATCGGACACGTATAATTCGCCTATGAATGGATGTGTCGTTATTCCACCTGGTGTTGATACTGGAAAACACAATGATTATACGCGGATGTCTGATGTACTCCTCGACACATTCTTCTGCTGTGGTCCGTGCAGTGGTCTGCTGACGAAAGGTTGAACCATAGCCGAAGCAGGAGAGACCAAAAAGGTCATATAGCAACCAAGTATCTCACAGATGTTTCACGCCAGTTAATACATGGCATATATATATATATATATATACAATATATTTGTATATGTATATATATATTTATAATAGGTATATATGTATATGCAAGAATTGATGGATATCTTACGGGCCAGCCGAAGATCTCACATTGTTCTAGAACAACAAAGAGCATCCGATCATATTTCAAATATACTAGCAACATAGCCTAAACTGCTGGACGCTACTATCTTCCCGTACGACAGCTGTTGGTGTCGTAAAGTGGTAGCAGTCCGCCAGTTGATTGGCTAACACTAACGATACTGGCGAGCAATAGTACATCGAAAGCGATTTGGATAATCTGACAATAGCATTGCTACCATCCGGGGTACATGGTGTAAGCAAGTCGTGAGGTAACGAAATCGAGTTGGCAAGAGTATGAAATAAGCATACCGTTCGAAAGAACACCACATCCTCGAACACCACATCCAGTTCCTCGTGTTCAGGTCAAATTTGATTATGCAACTGTGGCAGCTATTTAACCATCATCAAAGCTGGAAATGATGCAACTGAAATATAATGATTGCACAATGGAGAGCGTTATCCAAAGCTTAGTTTTCAAAACAAGAAAATCACAAGGAACATTCCCAGTGGCAGTTCACGATTTTTATATTGTACCATTATGCAACCAAGCCAATAACTATAATTTGCAAGGACATCTCAACTAACTTTCAGTGCTGGAAGGTTGAATGTCTTCTGCTTGTCCCTGTCACAAATGCTTGAACCATTTCCTTACTTGCCATCCACATAACGGCAGCTGTAGTCGAGATTCATGACCTAGCTTCATATTCTGTCGTCTCAAAGATCAACCTGGGAAATGGAGTACAGCCCACCGAGGTACAATAATGTTTGTAATAGGGAGTGTCACTGGAGGATCATTTTGTGTCACGGATGAAGATGGACTATTCCTCATCAACTAGCAAATGAAACGCAATGCCTCCAAAGCTGGTATTAACCCGCCCAGTATCATGGGGTCTTTTACGTCTCCTTCCCTTAAAGTATGCCCGTAATAAGGAAGAGAAGGCGGCGCACCGCGCCGCAAAATTTCCAGTGTAGTTTCCTTCACCTCTTTGCGTCTGATGTGAACGTTTCAATCTCGGGTCGTTTTAGATTAATGACCTAATCCATGTCAAAGAGGACCACCCCCACAAATGTTTCAGGATCTGTAGTACCACTCTCGACTAAATAGATCGACTGCAAAATGTGCATCCCGGAATTATGTTTGAATTATGGTTAGTGGCTTGAGATCACGGCAATTTTGGAAGAATTTCCCTATTTTTGTAATACATATGTTCATCTAACAGTAATTTTCGCTTGGAATGCATACAGAAATGCAAGGAGAAGTTTCTTATCCAATTTGATTGACGTATACCAAGTGGTGTACGGCCAGGTCAAGGTAACGGGCGCTAAGTCGGCAAAGCCTATCTAGACACTAAGAATTTTGTGGCAAATTTTGCGTTGTCATGCTATAAATAATATCATACTTGCATTATACAATCTAAATTACCCAAAGAAACCAAAAATATAACTCATAGTCAAGGTCGATGTCACCCTAGGTCAAGAGCAAGGTCATCCTATAACAATTATTTGCTTGACTAGCTTATACGTGTGAAAATGAATGATGATGCTGCACTACATGATTGCAATTTGACAGTATTTACAACATCAAATGACATGCATTTTGTCTCTGTCTTTACCAGAAATATTTATCTAAATTGTCCTTGAAGTTTTTTTTTCTCTGAAAATCCGCCATTTTAGGTTTCAAACATCCTGCAAAATAATTGTGAGGCGATTTTCGGACTCTCAGCATTGAGGGCTGTCCGACAATGCCCAGTTTGCTTAACGTGCACCGCTCAGTTTTGAAGTGAGAGGAGGTTTCCCGCGAAACAACCCCACGCCCCGGAGGAAGGATGGAATTTCCAAGTGAAAGTTCCCAACGTCATCCGTTTTCCGGTCTGACTTTCAAAAAGCACATCAGTGCAGTGGAATTCAGCGCGAGAATCAGCGTGCACCACTAACCGTCGGAGCATATTTTCGAACATCCGAAATACACTTCTCAATTTTCAACCCTAATTATGAGCGAGGGCAAAGCGTAGGTGAGTCTACTCCAGTATCTGACCTCAGTATCTGACTGAGCGATGGCGAATGTTATAGGGAAATGAATACCTATGTGATATGCTCCCAAATCCATTTCGGCCGGCCCATTGACTTCATGTATTGTGCCCTCTCAATAATTTCCAAAAATCTATACCTTTGCATGTGACCAGGTCATCATTGGATCGACATCACATATTGAGAATATTCCCAGAATGACAATCCAGCGTTCGGGAGAAGGCACAGCAAGTGGGGTGAAAGACTATTTGGTGGTGGATGAAAGACTAAAGAAGGAAAATATAGGTGCTTGTCCATGGACATATATTTCATCGGATCTAGCAAAGAAATAAAAAAAGAGATGGAGAGAGAGAGGAGGGGTACAAACCCAGGCAAAAACTGGCCTTGGTCAAGCAATCTAAAAACTTGCATGCAAAAATATAACAATGCAACTTTGCATCTGGCACTCAGATAGCTGGCAGATACAAAAATGTGAAATGTGAACAAATCTTCCGAGCCACTTTGTCATCAATATTGTGCACTAGCATCACCATCCAGTCATGGTAATGTGGAAAATATTTATCATCCAAAAGATGGAATCTCACCAAGTCCATCTTCCTTTTTGGATCTTGATGCACGCAGAGCATGGGACTGAAGGCACTAGGAACAGCTCAGTTTATAAACACAAGACATGTCAAGAGCATGCCAATTGCTTAATTGAGTCAGCTATCATCTGCATTACCCAGGTAATCACAGAGGCATAAATCCTGCCTGACTCTTGCTCAAATACAACTGCAAAACTATCGATGTTGTTGCAATTTTAAACTCTGCATCCAGCGTTGGATACAGTTATCACCCTGGCAATTGCATATATGTGTCAACCAAGTTTAAATGCACGGAGGTACATTACAAAATGTTTTCTCAAAGCAGCTCTACTTAAGGTTTCGGCTCCAAGGTTCAGATACCCTGCTTATTGAGTGTCAACAAAAGTCCAACAGCAAATGAACGAAACACACAATAATTGTGCTAGATAATCAAAGAAGTGCGACTCCAAAAATATCCAATGTGATGTCAGTTGGAGACATAAACGGACCGGAAATAGACTGGAACTGAATAAAATATTCAGCACCGTTGTCGTAATACTCCAATTTATTTATTGAGGCATCGAAGAGTGTTTTCCTCGCCATGTGATTATGTTGTGATGAGGTTTTCCTTGCTATGCTACTCAAAGACGGGTCATACAAAGGAAGGAAGATGATATTTAATCGAAAAAATACCATAAGACGTCCAGAATGATTCGAGAGGCATCTTGGATCATCAACGCTTGCAGCTGTCTAAATGCTAACTATGAAACCACAGCGCAGATATTGAAAGACATGATAGATATGTGCATCCCATCTTACAATCCAACAAGCAACAAAAATTTTAACATTACACGAGAAGCACAATCCTTGAAAAAAGACGAAACGGTTGTCCTTAAATCTACTGAGAGCCTGGGTGAAAAGATCTCGTACTATTTGAAAGAGCACGAAATGAGATTAGAGGTCTTACGAGACGTCTTTGAGGGAATTCAAGTGAATTGTGATATGTTTTTAAAATCAAGAGTCTAACAGCGGCAGGAACCAAAAAAGCACTTTGGCAGTACGCCCATTTAGCATTTACCTACTCGTTCACTGACGTTTTTTTTCCTTGCAGTTGCGACCTACTGTTTGGCTTGCGACGGTATCAACTCCAGTTAGTTTCATCCGTTCCGTTTTCGTCGATGTACGGCTGAAGGACCGTCTTTGACGGAAGGAGGAGACCGGAAGTGCGCATCACAGGCCGAGGTGTGAAGGTGAGCTAGACTATCAACCACACTGAACCGGTTTTTCGTGCCGACGGAAGCGGCTACAGCGGGAGACTGGGTGTTGCCGTATATTACAACATAATTTAGCCCTGAACTAACTTCTTTACGCGACTTAGTACTACTGCTTGTTCCCATCCATCTATTTATCATATTTGTTGAGATACGAATACATACTGCCGCACTTACCTAATAGGGTTTGCTTATTGTTGTTTTATAACAGACAATTCCGTGCCTGGCCCGCCGGGCGCGACACCTACCGGCACCAAGTACAGATAGTAGTAGTTCGATGTCACTAAGGGTGGGGGGAACAGCCCGCCGAGATGCTTGTTGCGCCCCACGGGCTGGCTGAGCGGTCACCACCTGGCAGCTCGTAACAATGCTAATAACCATTGCCCTCACGGGAATATACTATTTCCCTGTAAAGATATTAACCCGCGCCGTCTTTGCGATCAGATCCTCACACCCCGTCTCGGGGGGGGGGGGGAAGGGGTCGGTTAATAACCCCCTCTAAAATCAAAACTAAGCATCGCACGAAAACGAAAGAGGTGTCGTCGGAAAGCGCTCGACGAGTAGGGTCTGGGTCTGACCTCGAAAACAATTTCCCCCAAAAGTGACGTCACCAGGGGGCTAGATTTTCACGACCTTTCACGACTTACATTAAGTTTTTGGCTCTGGGGAGTTCATTTTGGGATATATCCCCAAACATTTTTATTTGGAATGAGACAAGGACAGCGAAATCGAACAGGACTTTAATTTTTGCCCCCACACCCACCCCCTCCCCCAAAAAATCAGTTTTCAAGTTTTCTTTGATTTTCCTTTCGCAATGGGTAGAGCAGTCCGGCTCTTCTCTACACCTAGGGCAGTCTGGCTCTTCTCTACACCTAGGGCAAACAATTTTTCTACGTCAAATGGAATACATTTCATCGCATCCCCGGTTGGCAAGATTTACACATAATCTTATGGAAGGCTCCTATCGCTTGTGAAGCTACCGGCAGGCACTGGCATCTTTTCTCCCCTGCGCTGCGATATGCAACCCAATTTTTGTCAACTTATTGAAACCATACTATCCTCAAATACTTTTTTGCATTCAAATCACGTTTGGCAAACCTGGTTGAATTCACTTACTTCCTCCAAATCCTTATGATCGCAACTGATTCTGGACAAGTGGTTTTGAATCATGCAATAAAAATTTCGTCGCTTTCACCTACTAAGGTGGCACACCTCGTACCAATTCCCATATGCACCATTCGGTGAACTGCAGCTTATAGTTCCATCGTAAGTAAAATACTCGCTCGGGTCCTGTTACCTTGTCTTCTCCATGACAAATTACTCTACAAACTGTACAGTTTTTTTCTCACAGTGGCCTAACCGCGGCTGTCCCCCATTCATTATGCTGCCTTGTGTTTTTTTTGTGGACCAAGATGTCCCTCAGATTTAAGATCTCAGATCCCACAGATTTATAAATGCCCATTTATAAGAAGGGAAAATTTTCACATCGAATACTTCTTCAAGGAAGTACGATATAATGCTGTGAGTGGGATGTGATTTGCCGGACCCCAGCATCATGCTTTGAGTGGGACGTGTCGTATCAGACCTCAGTACCGTGCTATGATTGAGACGTGTCATGCCAGACCCCTATTGCATGCAATGAGTAGGACGCATCGTCTCAGACCTCTGTATCAGGCAATGAGTAAGACGTGTCATTCCAGACCCTTATATCATGCTATGCCACGACTCCACTATGAACAGACTGCATGCCAGGATGCCTGATTTAGTACAGCGAAACGGTGAGATGTCTTGTCTAGAAAGGCTTGCGTGATTGGCTTTGATATCACATTTGGCGCAGTGGAGCGACTGCAATGGTCGTGACTAGTATATCAGAACAGCTGTAATGCAATGCTTAGAAGCTGCAATGGGACGAATTCACCCAGCGTCCAATGTAGCTAAACGACAGGACGCCATGTCTTGGCGCCACAAGCTTGCAGTCTGAATATTTAGCAGTCAGTGGGGGCCAGCCATCACTCTGCACGGAGCGTTAACTTCCTGTCGCTTCATCGAACCTATCACCCGCAGCGCAGTACATTACTCCCGCCATCCACGGCCCATAAATGGGGAGCACTCAGTGCGCCGTTCGTCTCTTGAAGATGCCGATTGGCGGAAGTTGGCGTTTTCTGGAATATTTTCATTCACAAGAGGCTGGGATAAGTGTCTCTTGGAAAGCTGAAGGCCCCATCTTCTCCATAAGTGTCATGTGCTAACTCACACTCGCCCATGCAGGGCCGGGCAGGGGGAATGAGGAAACCCTGGATGGTGATGCAACACTGGATTTTCCTGAGCCTTTTCCGTTGCCACGGATAAACGGGGCTCGTTATCTGACCGCCAACTGATGTGACTGGTGGGACAGATCTTGCCGATATCATGGTAGAAGAACTGTGAAAATGTAATCCCAGGGCATTCAGATACGACGTCATAAGAGGGAACATGTCGGGCTGATCCAAAAGTGAAGACAATCTCAGAGCACAAGGAGGTAAGCATCGTGCTTGAAGGCTTAAAACAACCTATTTATAGCTGCATTTGAATAAAATATGTGTTTGCCCAGATGAGTTGGAAATGGCAATTAAGTACGGATAGACAGCATAAAAAACTTAGCGAGTCCCAACATATTCGGGTTCATGTTGCGCCTGAGCTGATGCTTTATTACGTATGCAGGAGTTCGTAGACATTGCGAAAGGCCTGCCATATATGCGAATTAGCACGCCTCCCATCTAGGCGTTCTGCTTCCAATCAGATCTGTTTGGATAATGTCTGAGAGGATATGGCAGCTTCCTGAGAACAGCGCTGTTCTGATTTTCTCGAAAGACGGGCACGAGAGCTTAACACTCGCACGTCCGGCGGTCCGCGCCAACTTCGACAGTCCGGAGGGGGGCAGATGTCTGCCCCCTTAGGATCTCTAGAACTATGCTAGCTAGCGACAAACGTAAAACGGCGTTGGATAGCTGGTGACAGGTTCTATTGAAAGTGTTTCGGTCATTTTTTATCTCAGGTCAATATTCAGGCCACTAGGTCACCATTGGTCAAATTCGATCAGATCGGGTGGGACTCTCAGACATTGACACATATATCAGGACCTGTAATAGATAGAAACAAACCGCGAACGCTATTCGGCAGTCCTTGAAATGTGCTATCGACAATAGGCGGTGTGATTTAAGGTGAGGTCAACAGAAACTATGACCTCAGGTCAAGTTCATGAAGTAGCCTAGGGAGGGCATGTAATGTATCCATCGACACGTCTTGGCGATACAAGCACAATGACGGAATTTCAGTCTTCTAGCTCAACGCAGTGCGATATAATGCGCAGAAATGTGTTTGTGATCTCAGGTGACCTCAGATGACCTTGGTGAGGTCACTGAGCAAAAATGTTAGCGGTAGCATTGAGCATAGATTCCAAGTACACGCCACAACCGTTGTGAGGTCATTCAGAGAGCAAATATGTAACCAGGAAACATTTGTATATTTTACCATAGCCCTATAATGGGGGAAGCCATGGTCGCGACCTAACCTCAGGTCAATGCTACGAAAAAAAAACCTGAGGTATAAGTGATGGTCCCTGATGGGATCATGACATGTTATCATGACATGTTATGTTATATGACACGAAATTATTCCGCATCACCCGTTTTAGCCAGTTAGCAATCAACTCAGCAATAGGTGTTGCGCTTCGCTAGGTTATCGGCTTGGACTAAGAACAGCGCTAAGCTGGGACACATATTAGCAATTGACAGAGTATAAGATTGATTCCGGTTGTATGCATTTCTAACGCAACGTAGTATGACAGTATAATCCTTGTTCATTTAAATTGTCTCACGACAGTCCATTTGCTTCTCATCATCACCGTCACCGTCACTGTCACCGTCACAGTCACCGTCACAGTCACCGTCACAGTCACCGTCACAGTCACCTTCACAGTCACCTTCACAGTCACCTTCACAGTCACCGTCACAGTCACCTTCACAGTCACCTTCACAGTCACCGTCACAGTCACCGTCGTCACAGTCGCCTTCACAGTCACCTTCACAGTCACCTTCACAGTCACCGTCACAGTCGTCGTCACAGTCACTCGTCACAGTCGCCGTCACAGTCGCCTTCACAGTCGCCGTCACAGTCACCGTCAACAGTCACCGTCATCAACACGTCGTCGTCGTCACCGTCACAGTCGTCGTCACAGTCGTCGTTACAGTCGTCGTCACAGTCGTCGTCAACACAGTCGTCGTCGTCATCACAGTCGTCGTCGTCAACACAGTCGTCGTCGTCGTCACAGTCGTCGTCGTCAACACAGTCGTCGTCGTCGTCACAGTCGTCGTCGTCAACACAGTCGTCGTCGTCGTCACAGTCGTCGTCGTCAACACAGTCGTCGTCGTCGTCACAGTCGTCGTCGTCGTCACAGTCATCGTTGTCGTCACAGTCGATGTCGTCGTCACAGTCGCCGTCGTCGTCGTCATCATCTAATCTATGAGTCTCATCAACTTCCCGATGACTTAATCCCGGGCTTCACAATCCACATCTTAAGCATCAAAGTCTTCATCCATACTTGTATATATGCCTTCATAAATTGCAGCTCCATTCATTGCTTCATTAAGGCTATGGTGATGCTGTAGATGATGATATGTAGCTTCGTCCAGATGTGATATGGAACAGAACCTACCTGCTCTTCCACTCCGGTTTGCGGTTGGGACCTAACTCGCCCGCGCTATTGTCTAGGGTCAATACAATTCCGGGTCTCTATCCAACAGACCGACGATCAAATCAGGAGCCGCAGACACGCAAAATCGGAGAACGGGAGACCACCAGCACAGATTGAAGGCAATAGTACGAAAGGTTGGCTCAATGAGCTCAACTCAGAATAAAGAATGTAGAAAACCAGCATACAGCTGATCCATTTTCGGGAAGTAGCTCATGAAGCATACCTTGGATACTAGCACAGCAGCGCCTAGTTCCTGAATTGAACCTTTCCTTGATTTTATCCTAGATTTTGATCCTGTCGTCGATTACTTCTGAACCACTTACTATAGACTACCAGATGCCTAATATACCACATGCCATGACTAATCTAATCTCAAACGGAAATCTGAGAAATAAGTCGTGTGGGCGTTGCAAAATTGTACTCACGTAGTAAGTTCTATTTCAATATCTTTTCATTTAGATGAGATCGATCCTGAAGCATTTTCTGAAGGTAGCTCTCCGCTCAGCTGATTCCGTACCTCGCGGGGCTGGGAGACATGAACCAAATTCAGCTGGTTTCGCACCGGTTGACCAGCATCGAATCTAATAGCCATTGATCGACGTTCCACATTCCTCCATTGAAAATGACCCGCACCCTACTGCGAGTATGACTGCTGCAGCTCAGTAGTCCTGCCACACCAGGAAACATTAGTGGAGCCGTTCTCATGAATGTGTGTAAGGCATCGACAATCATATCTACCTGGGAGCTCGTGATTTGTCGCAGCCCCAGCAGCCTGCAGCAGGCGGTGGTGCGCACAAAGGTTCAGTGGTGTCGATACCTTTTGATGATCGCGACAGGTAAGTGAAATTTCATCATCTTAATCAGCGCCGTCTGGTAGTCTTCAATGGTCCCCTAAATTTTCCGTCGATTGTGAAGGAACGGCGCAAATTTTCCTTTTACCATTTCCGACATCAAGTTGTCATGTTGTCGCAATTTTGGAATCCGGTCATCTAGGGTCAACGAGTTAGTCCAGGTCAAGTGAGACCACCTCCAAAAAGTTCAACCATTCGTCACGCTTTAACGGATGCAGATATTTTGATGAAACTTTCGGTGTTTGCTTATAAAGATAAGGTATACAATACAACGCACGAGAGGAATGCTTCATTTTTATGTTTTTGATCACTGATTACTTTCGCATATTTGACCATTGCAGTTCAAATGGAAGATTCTGGTTAAATTAAGCATTTTTGATGGGAACAGGTTTTTTTTTAGCCCAAATTTGTATGGTCCCGGTCGATTTCGCTGTGCTTTTCTAATTACAAATAATTTTGTCTCAAAATATCTCCCAAAATTAACTCCCCAGAGCCAAAAACCTGATGTAAGTCATGAAAACCTAGGCCCTCTTGTGACGTCAATTTTGGGGGGATTTTGTGGGGATGGCGTCGGACCCTTCTCGTCGAGTGCTTTCCGATGGCACCTCTTTCGTTTTTGTACGACGCATATTTTTTAGAACAGAGGGGGAAGTCCTATCAACCCTCCCCTCCCCCCTCCCCCTCCAGCCCCGATACGGGGTGTGAGGATCTGACCGGAGAGACGGCGCGGGCGGGTTTAAAAGGATCACCGAGCTCATACGCAAATGTCTGTGTCGCACAACATTCTCACATGCGTGAACGTGTCCTGCAGTGGGCACGGCGGATCACGTGCTCTGTTATCAGAGGCCAGAGGTGATCATGGTGTCGGGCCGCCCATACACCAGAGACGGTCAGGGATGGTCGTGGTGTCGGGCCGCCCATACACCAGGGACGGTCAGGGATGGTCGCGGTGTCGGGCCGCCTTTGCACCAGAGGTGGTCAGAGGTGGTCTGGATGTTTAGCTACTCTCACACCAGAGACTGTCACAGATAGTCCGGGTGTGAGGTCACCCTCACACCCGGACTATCTGTCTGGTGTGTCTGGTGACTATCGGACTATCTGTCTGGTGGTATGGATGCTTGGCTACTCTCATACCAGAGGTGATCAGAGGTGGTCCGGGTGTTGGTCCACCCGCACACCAGAGGTGGTCAGACGTGGTCCGGGTGTTATACCAGAAGCGGTCAGAGGTGGCACAGGTGTCCCCACAGTGCGGTCAGAGGTCAGGTGCCGGGTGTTACACCAGAGACGGTCAGAGGTGGCCCAGGTGTCCCCACCACATGGTAGAAGTGGTCAGACGTGGTCCGGGTGTTATACCAGAAGCGGTCAGAGGTGGCACAGGTGTCCCCACAGTGCGGTCACATCTGGTGCGGGTGTTACACCAGAGACGGTCAGAGGTAGTCCGGGTGTTATACCAGAAGCGGTCAGAGGTGGCCCAGGTATCCCCACAGTGCGGTGCGGGTGTTACACCAGAGACGGTCAGAGGTGGTCCGGGTGTTATACCAGAAGCGGTCAGAGGTGGCCCAGGTATCCCCACAGTGCGGTGCGGGTGTTACACCAGAGACGGTCAGAGGTGGTCCGGGTGTTATACCAGAAGCGGTCAGAGGTGGCCCAGGTATCCCCACAGTGCGGTGCGGGTGTTACACCAGAGACGGTCAGCGGTGGTCCGGGTGTCGGTCCGCCCGCACACCAGAGACGTCAGAAGTGACCCAGGTGTCCCCACAGTGCATTCATATTTGGTGCGGTTGTTACACCACAGACGGTCAGCGGTGGTCTGGGTGTCCCACAGTGCGGTCACATCTGGTGCGGGTGTTACACCAGAGACGGTCAGAGGTAGTCCGGGTGTTGGTCCACCCGCACACTAGAGGTGGTCAGACGTAGTCCGGGTGCTACACCAGAGACGGTCAGAAGCGGCCCAAGTGCGGTCATATCTGGTGCGGTTGTTACACCAGAGACGGTCAGAGGTGGTCCGGGTGTCGGTCCGCCTGCACACCAGAGGTGGTCAGATCTGATGCGGGTGTCGGGTGGCCCTGGCACTGCACCGCCCAACACATCTACAGGCCTGTCTCCATCACATGACCCAGTGATCCCACACGCCGCGCGTGCCCCACGGAGACCACCGTCGGCTCCAAGGAATGTTCAATCGGCGCACAGCACATCACTCACGAGATCCCTAGACAAGGTGGCTGCATTGTTGTCTTGTTCTCCTTGCCTTGGCAATCGGCGGAGAGCCCTTTAGCGGAGGTGTTCGCCGAGCTGAAAGCCAGCCGGCTTTGCTCAGCTGTGGTATTCAGCAGATACTGTGATTAGAAGCCATGTGGTGGTCTTCAGCAGATACCGTGAATAGAAGACATGGTGGTCTTCAGCAAATACCGTGATTAGAAGGCACGTTGGTCTTCAGCAAATCCCGTGATTCAAAGATATCGTGGTCTTCAGCAGATACCGTGATGAAAAGCCGTAGTGGTCTTCAGCAGATACAGTGATTCGAAGGCACCGTAGGGGTAGATGCCAGATGTAGAGGCAATCCTCTTATGCCTGTATTGATAATCGTAATTGTAGAAGCGTACCTCGTATATCTTATCGTATATGTGTACGTGTGATGGCAGCTGCAATGCGTTGAATAACAGAACTAGGATGTTTCATGTGGACGTGTCTCCCGCTTAATGCGATCTATCGTGGCTGTGGCGTCTAGGAGGGCTGTGGCGTCAAACAGTGTGGCGATGATGTGAAGTGATAAGTTATCAAGCTCTTAGCCGCAAATGTAACCCTGGCTGGTGTTCGATGCACGATGTAGCTTGAAGGGGCAGCGCCCGTTGTTGAAAGTGTGTGTCTATAAGTGTTTGTGTGTCAGCGCTACTCTGTGTCTGAACAATGATGTGCGTGGTGTGTCTGTTGATCGTGAGGCGCGGTGGTGATTGGAGAATGTGGCAGATTGTCTGCGCGAAATTGAAAGACGACTCTGGCGTGTCGAGGTGGGCTGGCTCACTAGGCAGGCGCCCTTTGTGGTGTTGCCGGCGAGCGCCATGGTGAGCATGGGTCCGCCCCTCCCCTTCGCACGTGGCCCTCCTGGCTGAAAAAATAATGTTCGGATTCGTTGCACCCGTGGACCGAGCTTTACCTCTCTGGTCTCTGACCCAGACACGATCGCCCAGGACAGTGGGCCCGTCACAGTAAAATTTCCTCTGGAGTATAAAGGTTAGCTGGGAGACAGATCAATTTATCAATTGTGTCATTTCAAGCACTAAGTAAGCCAAACTAAACATAGAAAAAACTGTTATCGTAGGTTCAAAACAATAGAAAGCTTCAACTGATGTTTTGTTTCCATATGTGAATGCAGTCGCAGGATGGCTTCATCTCCCGTCGCGTCGCTTATTCATCATGATCCAATCTCGAAAGTTCCGACAGAGCTTACCGCCTTGTCGGGTGTAGTCAACGCTGGGGCCGAGACCGCGCCGAGCACTGTCAGATCTGGAGTTCTTAGCGCTCTGAAACACATGGTCCTCATTTGTGTGCTCATCTGTTGTGTTCCATACCGTACAGTCTTCGTGTCCGGTAGTATTGTAGCATGCATTGCAAAAAGTGAATAAACGGTTGGTAAATTACATTATAAAAAGTGAAAGCAATACTGGGAAGCAAAAAATACTTTTGAGATGAAAATGTGAAATAAGTATTTTGCCTTTCCTGAAAAACATGGTGCTGGGACTCTTGTTGATATGTGTTGTATTGTGGCATGCATTGCATTGAAAGTGTGGCTCGGAAGTAAGCAGTGGTTTGGAAATCAAATAATAAATATCGGTGGCTAATTATTAACACTTCAGTGAAAACGACGGGCCTACGATTCTTGGACAAAGAATATGGTATGCATCTCGAACAGCAAGGAGGCTTATCAGAGAATGGAACGATTTACCATTGAGAAATAAGTGAAGTATTTCCATTTGACATATAGAGAGCATTGGAGCTTTTCAAAAATCCAAATAGTTGCATCACTTTCTGAAGCGTTGTTTCCTTGGTTTACATACCATTAAAAGCTGCATTGCAGTTTTATGAGCACGACTAGAGTGCGTGCATCAAGATCATTTAAATAGATGTCTGATCCAGTATGGATGCGGCGGACCAGTGTTGCTACAGAATTTGCTTCCCGCCAAACATCAATACGCGGAGAGAAACAGTGATGAAACTCCATCCACGTGTCTCAGTTGAGGCACATTTGATAGATTGTCTTCCTTTTATGTATCATTTATTCAGTAAGTTGATTCTTCCTTTCCATTTTGCTTGCATTGTACAGACGCCAGGTTCGGCCGGAAGACAGCTTCATCCGCGAACGCTACTCTTTTAACCCAACCGCCAAAGTGGCAATATACTTCGTATGCCATGATATGCATGTCATGGTATAGCATGGTGTGCGGTATGTATGTAATGTATGATATGAACACATAAAGTCATAAA
Source organism: Imbricaverruca yamaguchii (assembly GCA_034440575.1). Classification (NCBI taxonomy): domain Eukaryota; kingdom Metazoa; phylum Arthropoda; class Thecostraca; family Neoverrucidae; genus Imbricaverruca; species Imbricaverruca yamaguchii. The sequence continues at coordinate 630,908 of JAOTOL010001416.1, read as the reverse complement.
GTATGACAGAATTAATGAGAGCCACATGGGCCCACCCGAGTTAGCCTGTAAAGGGCAGATGAGATAAGACCGGACAAAAAAAACCGCCATATCGCAGCCAATGCAACATCCAAAATTATAGAGAATCCATCTTCCAACATATTATCAGCACATAATCCTACTGCCATAACTCACGACATCCATCACTAATATTGCAATAACATCATCCATTTATCTCCTATTTTCTAGTGAGCACATATATAATGCCATAAACCTTTGTCCATACCACGTTAGCTAGTCCACAGATGAGTCTGGTGGTTTTGCACTGCACTCTTTCTACCATATATGTATCTCTTCCCAAGTAAAGGCTTCATGACAAGGGCTTCCAGGGATCCATAGAAGTGTGGATATCATGGTTGTGACGTCACACATTTTCGACCGGCCATGCCCTGAGATGTTCCCACTTTGTTTTGAAGTACCGTTGGGGCCAGCCATCCTGAGATCATTTTGGACGCGATGCCCCCCGTCTCAGGCTTTCTGTTCAGATATATTTGCATTGAGTGAAGTTTGATGGCGGAGATCGTCGTTGATTTCGGTTAGCTGAGAGCATGGAAGCTTTACACGGTAAATACTTTCCTTGTACCCAATTCAATTCATGAAATGCGCCAAGGGTTTCTCGACGTCGTCTTCCTCGAAGCATTTCCACAACTTACGATGTGTAAAAATCCGTGAAAATATGTATGCTTGTTACGAGCGACGCCGAAGCTGGGGAAAGTCTGCATACCACAACAGTGTTTGTCCTTCATGTCTCTTAAACCTAAGTAACTCTTTGGTACGACATTTGAAGTACTTCACTTCACGCTTCATTCTGATTCATTCTGCTCCTTTACGTTTGATTTTTAACAGGTTTCAGCAAAATATTTTCCCTTAATGAACCGCGTGTTTTGTTCATATGCAGGTTTCACGACTGACCTCGGATGGTGCGAGCCCAGCCAGCCGTTGGTAGCGCAGTTCCGTCATGCCACGCAGCCTGCGCGCCCAGGGGCTGGACGACTGCGCGTCGCGTGTGAACCCGATGGAGGGTGCCGCGCTCAACGGTTATATGCGACGTAAGCTGAGCGGGAAGGTAAACACGACTCAGATATGACCGCGAAGCACCGTGGCAACTTTGCTAATTCGACACTTCGGCGTAATAAATTCAATGTTGGGACACGTACACCATAGTCAGCAGATGAGCCCGATTTCAGAAAGAGTGCAGCCAAACTAGACTGAAGCATATTGCTTTGCAATGTGCATGTGGCGATGTTGGACGTTATTGGACGAGGATATAGGACGACGATATTGGACGATTTCCACAAACGGACGCTTCTGCGGCATATTGCGCGCGCATACACAATTTAGTCGCATTCTGCTGAATAGTTCGAAATATGCTTAATTATACAATTTCCGCTCTTGTACGAACATTGGAGACACAATGAGGTATGTTTTAGGGTCAGCCGAAGCAGCGCAGGTGGGATCTGTCCACAAGGTTGAACTGGAGGTATGCAGACAAATGGCATATGTATTGACGTCCTGAGGCATTCCTAAGCTGGCTGTCTTAACCTTTGAATAACTAGCCACAGGAAAGCCACAATCAGTCGAGCCTGTAATAGTGCGTACAGCGAAATATGATAGGCTGCTGCATACGAAACAGAGGTCGACATTAGGACAAATTTTAACAAGAAAAAGGGTTCCTGACGCAGTAAGTTGCCTGACCACGTGCCTGCAGCCCATAGTCCGCGTCTTTGCCTTCGCCTGTCCAACGCTTATTTTACTGGGTTCAGCTATTTTATCTACTTTGGGACTTTGGATTTATTCAGTTTAACTAGGGTCGCGTGCAAACATAAATTATTCCAATACGCCTCCGGGTCGGAATGCAGCGAACCGCGAAACGTTTTCCAGATTCCATTAACCACCCCTTGAGTGGAGAAGTAAATATCCCGGGCGGCATGTGTTGCTAAGCTGAAGCTATTAATATGTTGCTACAGTAAATTAGTCCTATCAGACTACTATACCGAACAAAAATGTGTTGTTTATTATTCGCACTGTCGTCGTCGATCAGTTGACCTGTTCGCAATTCGTGCTAGGTTATTTAGTAATTCCAAGAGCAGTGCTAATAATTTTACAGTCGGCACACCCATCGTTTCTTCGATCGCCGAACCACGAATGGTTGAGCGTCTCCACCACACAATTCGGTGGCGGGAGCAAACGAGTGCGGCTCACCACGTCAGACGTCACAGAGCGAGCGAGCCCAGCCGGAAGACTGCCGTCGGCGTGGGCTGCTCGGGGCTCGGTCTCGGAGCTCATAGGCCGACGCTCGCGCGACCCTCGTCATCACGGATTCCGTCCGCGCCGCTGCGGCGGGCTGGCTGCGGCGGCTGATTTGGCCGACGAGCCGGCTCGCCAACGACGAGCGCGTTGGCACTGGGGCGCAATCGATGTTGTGGCGCTCCGCCGGACGGCATCAGTTGCATGCCTGCCTCGGAAACACCAAACTAATCGCGTGTGCCGCGCGAGACGTCCCACAGGCGGAGTTGCACTGACAGTTTCCTGCACCGGAGAGGAAAAACAATGGCTAAACCGCTGCTTGGATCGGAGCGGACGCAAAACAATTAGATCAGACATTGGTGTGGTGGACTCGGCAGAAGATGTGAGCTGCCGCGCTAGTCCCTGTGCATGACAATGCATGTCAGGAGCGAATACAATCGCAATGAGCGCATTTGTATTCAACTAGGTACTCCGGCAGTAATCCTCCTTTATCAATTGAGCTTAGGAAATTGGCAAATGGGATGGAGCCAGGCTCCACATCAACTAGAATACTCCGCAGACATAATGTTCTCTTGAAGGTAGCAACAGCGACTATTTGTACAGAGAAGAAAATGGAAAAGGCCCGTGACTGATATATGCGTGATTCAGAATGCTTGTGCCAGAGCGGCATTTTCGTGCATACTTTCTCGTGATTGATGGCGGTAGGTTAATGATAAAATCGGAGAAAGTATAACATGGAGTATTTTATTATATGACATCATTTTGCAAAAGAGTGAAGGAAAGGCGCTTTAGGTACCTGGGATTGGTGGAGGCTGGCGCTGTACATAGAGCTGACCAAGGATGTACTATTTGCCATTTTTGAACAGTTGCTACACTTATGGAATGATAGCCCATATCCACCATTGTTTCCTACATTTAACATATGGGAACAGTGGCAGTACAGGTGAGTTGTCAGACCATTTCCCCATATCCTGTGCAAACGGCTGGAACCCTAGACGATGTGCTTACTCCGGACAAAATGTGCTAAATACACCACACCTTTCTACAGTGCTAGATTCGACCAAAACAATTGTCCGCCAAGTTCGTCCGCAAGAATGTGGGTACAGTGTCGGTCGCACCATCATCTTAACCTTGCCCTTACAGGAATGCTGGCTCCTTCCATCACACTGTATGTGGTGCACTGCTTGTGCTAAATGGAGCTGCTGATCATTTGGTAGTGTCCTGACTAGAGGCGATTGAACTGACTGGACTTTTATTACGGTACTATGGGCCTAACGTACACTCAAGCTTGATATTTGCCAAATTCTCCCCTCCCAAAACCATGCCCTCAGCCAGAATCGTTGCAGCAACCCCCTCATATCCGCTCTTGACGTAAATGTTCGCATCGGTCGTGATCAATGGCAAATTTTCATCGAATTATAAACATTGTGTGTGCAGCAGCTCGGCATATTTTCTTTCGTGTAATAATGGTTATTTTGCATCAAAGTCGTGATGTTGCCTTAACGTCAACGATTTAATAATAGCTTTAATTTTCTCGGAAATATATGTTCTTCAAAACACCCCTGGCTATGGTCACAAGACATTGGATAATCTGAACTCTTCCCTTGGAGTGCTGTGAATCGGGATATGTTGCCAATGCTGTCACCTTCCTATGACTATTTAGCACTGAATTGAACTTGTAATTCGAAGTTCTTTTGTACCGATTAATTTTATGTACCCGGGATTATAATTCCCGAAGTATTCGTCCTCCCTAGTATCGCCGGCTGTATGCGGCACTATCAGCGTAAATGTGGTGGAATACCTCCTCTGGGATTGGGAGTGAGGGTCTACAGTAAACTGCGGGCTTTCATATGTTGTGCATGCTATAAACGTGACGGCAAATGTACTTCGAGAAGCAAGTCTAGGCACCCTTCCCCCAAACCAACGGGCTGGAGACCCGTGCAATTGTGTTAAATCTTCTAAAACATTTCTACTTTCCAGCACCTAGTCAAAATGTTGAAAATACTGCAGCTCTGCATTCGTAATTAATACATTCATGGTTATACCTGGGGTGAAGGGAGCATCTTACTTTTTTCTAGCCCATCTCACTAGATATTGGATTCGATAGAACAGCGCAACGTGATGTCCTTTGCTCCGACTCAACATCTTGTGCCGGAAGCGGTTCGCTTTTGTCAAAGCTTGGAGTCCAGTTCATAATTCACACGGCGAACATAGGCCCTAGTGTTAACGTGCAGGCGAGGCTACTCCATTGATTAATGTCTTGCTCCTTCATCTCTCTTCTTCAATAAACATATAATTAGTGTACTATACGGAGCCGCTCATATCCAACATGTTCACTTACACTCCCCGAGTGTCACGTTTGTAAAATTGCGCTGTAGTGGCACTGGTGGTGCAGTCGATGACTCGCTTCACACTGGAGTCTAGATCCCACTGTTCTTAATGACATCTTGTGGTAATGAGTAAACAACATTGCTACTGAGCCTGACTCGACATTTTCCCTTCAAAATGGTATGTAGCATCACTAAGCACAATCGCCAGAAGGAGACAGGCGTAAATGCCACAAAACCTGCTACCCCATCCAAAAATGGTGGTGGACAACCAGCGCCTGAATACTATGTTCGTTACAGATGGGCTGACCCTGTGTCCACGCTTCACCAGCGCTAAACAGCGGGAGTAAGGTCCCCCGGGCTGCATCTTGATGAAACAACATACTGAAACTAAAATAGTTATGTTTCCTAGGCATGACAACTTACTCTCTTAACTGCCTACACATTTAACTACCTGCCAGACTTCCTCTACATTGGCGCGAATAAGGGAAGAGCATACTGGGTAGAACGAAAATTTGCAATCACATCATCAATGTTTGACACAATAGTGTTGAGCGGTGAACGTGAATACTGGTTGTTGCGAACAAATTAAAGACTGGTGAAACTACAAACAAAGTAAAAGACCGTAGGTAAATTGCGGTCGGAAAGGCGTTCTAAAGTGGTGCACTTGCTGTCATCCGCTTGGAATTGTCGATGAGTACATCTTGCAATTGGAGTTCATGAAAGTGAAAAGCCTGCTTCCGAGCGGCAGATGGATACCCAGGTCTATGCATAGCGGCAGAGTGAACGATCTTCTCCATTCACAAGATACTTGTCGCGAAAATGCTGCACATGAACTACCGTGATTAGCACATTTCACGCAATTTTGAATTGCTCATTTACAACTCTGAAACATTTATGTGCATTTATTTATGCCATCGTTCAACATTTTGTTTTGTCCATGCTTAGTGTATTCTAGAAGTGGTAGAATATATCAAGCTTTGATGCTAAGCCAGTATAAACGTTGCCTGGCAGTCAGAAATTCTGAGACATGGCTTGCGCGGAAAATACGTACGTGCGTGAGTACATGGCAAGGCAAGGCAGAAGACGCGCGGGGAGACACTCCATCACAGGAATTACGTTGTAGGTTGCTGAGGCGACAAAGGATTCCTACTGAATCCCTAAAACAGAAATGTAATATGTTTCTCGTATTAAGGCCACAATTCAGTGGTGCAATTCGATGATTATTTTTGTACTTCATTTAGCAAAATGTTACTTATCGTACCCCAAAAGGGGCAGTGCCGGTCCATGGGGCACGCACCTTGGCTGAGCATCTGGTTGAACATTTGATCAACAAAGGTTTCAACAGTCATCGCAATATTTTTACCCGACTCGGCCCTTGACGTCATTGGGACCTCGATGGCGGACCACTCGTTCTTCGGTTTTCCCCTGGGCGCTTTGAAACAGCGAAATCGGCCCATTCGTTACTGAGATATCGAGAGGATATCGAGAGAATATCCTCGAGGAGGATATCCAAGTGTCACTCCGGGATATATTCCTCTTGCATGCCCAGGGATGCAGCCAAGGGAACCCACATTTTCGGCGCGCTTCGCCTATTCATAATTTGTTTTTGAGTCCAGCTCCCCCTTAAGAAAATCCCGGCTGCGCCACTGTTTATACCTCCCCAGCAGCTCAAGGTTGCTGAATACTCTCGCATGTGCCGGGTTAAATGTTGGTGTGTGACGAATTTCCGGGAAGAAGCTGAAAATCAGTGCATTCCTTAGAAGCAAAGAGCAATGCGAGATAAGTAAGTTGCCATTTCCGATAAGTTTACCAGAAATGGCAACTTTTAGGTGGTACAGATGACAATTACTAACGAAACTGAGTGTTTTTAGTTGCGTACGAGTAGACAATGCCTTATGTCTTTAAATTGGAGGTGAGGTATTTAAGTTAGAAAGTAACAGCGAAAAGGTTGGCGAGATAATATTCCCCATTTCGTAAGCCTGCTACTTCTGACGTTTGCAGTAGTTATGCATCTAGACAGAGGCTTGCAACGGCTGCCCATCAGTCCCACAGCTGCCTATGGTTAAATTGGGCCAACAGTAATATCTTACACCTGTTTTGCTAGCATGTGAAAAGCCGCCACTACTCGGTTTATGTTCAAAAATCGGCTGATCAGGTCTGGCCGCCGTAGCTCCCATGATATTATTGTATGGTAGGGTATAACTAACTCTTTCTTGTATTATGTCCCATATTCCTGTGACTCAGTAACTTACCCGAGATGGAAAGATTAACGACAACAAAAACCAATAACGGAAAGAAATGACTAGTAGTAGTTCAACTGTATTCTATAAACAGTGCAGGGCGAATTATGTCACAAGTAGTATGTGAATGTTCAAGCGGCGCTTAACATAGGCACGAGCCTAATCATCCCAAACCAGCGTTCCGCCTTAGCTGCCCATGTTCGAGCCAGACCGGAGCATCCGTCTGTGTGGGCATCTGCCGGCGGCAGCATTCAGAGCGTTTCATCTACGCCACGGTCCGGGCCGCTCCTGTGTCAACTGACCCGGCCAGTATAGACGGCGGCCGGGCATCAGCATTGACCCGCGTCGGATCCGTCCGTCCGGTTCTGTGTCAACTGAATCCACACGGCCGCGCCGGCGGAAAGGCGTCCGCCGCACGACACGCTGCGGTCGGGTGTTGCGCCGTCACCGAGGCGAACCGACGCGCGAGTCGAACCGAGTTGCGAGTCAAGCCGAGCTGCGAGCTGACCCGAGTTACGAGTCGACAGTCCACCCGAGTCCCGAGTTCAGTTGAGTTGCGAGGCGAGCCGAGCCGAGCCGGGTCGCGCAGAGTCAGGAGCGTAACTTGGCGACGCCGAGTCAAGTCGATTGGATCTGCTGATCGAGGTGTCAACTGGTGTCACCTCAGACTGGCGGAAACCAATCGTTGCTCATGAACTCAATGCGCTTCGATGCCACATACAATTTATTCGGAAGTTCACCTCGGACGTTCATTATATGTTCAATTCATGGATTGAACATAGAAAGAGGGTTGTGAAAATGTGGCTATGGTAACCGATGCAGTCCGCTCTTCTTTTAGTAGAGCTGAAGTGAAATAGGGAATTCCAATACTAAGCCGCCAGCAGTAAGCATATCCAATATTCAACAAATATGGAGTCACAAGAATCAAATTTATGGGCAAAGTCAGCACAAACCTTTGTATCGTCGTTGACCATGTTTTCCACTTCTAATAATATTACCGTTGAAAATAAAGCACTGATTGAATAAGCAAAGCTTCCACACGGTGGATTCGACAGATTACAACACATCTGATGAGATTCATTCGAAGTTAGAGCACGGAATCATTATGATTGGCACAACAACATGTATAGTAAACTGCCGGTGGACCATTTTTCCAGACGCGAGGGCCTTCCGCAAACTATTGACAACCGATAACTGACAGAACAGTCGACGACAACTTCGTCTGTTCTGAGGAGCAGTGCCCAGAGCAGACTACAGATACATCAAGCTGGCCGGCACATCCGAATGGGCCCAAGTTTAGCCCACAAACTGCCCAGAACGAAACAAATCAACATAAAACACTCGGAAACGCTCGAAATGACAGCTCCGAGACATTGCAGGATTGAGTCAGCATGTGTTCGGTTCCCGCAGGGTATCATTCGGACATGGCTCGTCGCACGCTGGATGGCGACGAGGTTCTCTCCGAGTCGAGCTGAGTCTAGTTCGGAGTCCTCGCAGCCGGAGCCGGCGGCCACGCCCAGCCTCCCCGGCGTGATGAGCTTGACCGTAGCCA